>CP032575.1:33033350-33633350 GCA_008044935.1 Gossypium turneri | reverse complement strand
CTGCGACTTTAGGGAGATAAGACTTGCATATTTGACTACTTCATGTTAGTACATAAAGACAAGATCTGCTTTCTTTGATCTACTTCACGCCAGCACGTGAAGACAAGATCTGCTATCTTTGATCTATTTCACACTAATACATGAAGACAAGATCTGTTATCTTCGATCTACTTCACCACCAGTATGGGAAGACAAGATCTACTATCTTCGATCTACTTCGCCACCAGTATGGGAAGACAAGATCTGCTTTCTTCGATCTACTTCACGCCAATACATGAAGACAAGATCTGTTATCTTCGATCTACTTCGCCACCAGTATGGGAAGAAAAGATCTGCTATCCTCGATCTACTTCACACCAATACATGAAGACAAGATCCATTATCTCTGATCTACTTCATGTCAATACATGAAGACAAGATCTATTACCTTCGATCTACTTCACCACCAGTATGGGAAGACAAGATCTGCTATCTTTGATCTACTCCATGTCAATACATGAAGACAAGATCCATTACCCTCGATCTACTTCACCACCAGTATGGGAAGACAAGATCTGCTATCTCTGATCTACTTCATGTCAATACATGAAGACAAGATCCATTATCTTCGATCTACTTCATGTCAATACATGAAGACAAGATCTATTTTCTTCGGTCTACTTCGCCACCAGTATGGGAAGACAAGATCTGCTATCTTCGATCTACTTCATGTTAATACATGAAGACAAGATCTGCTATCTTTGATCTACTTCATGTCAATACATGAAGACAAGATCCATTATATTTGATCTACTATCTTTGATCCACTTCGCTACCAATATAGGAATACAGGATCTGCTGCTTTTTAACCTACTCCGCTGTTGCTTAGGGAGATAAGGCTTTATGATCTCCGATCTGTTCTCTACGGAACATGACCTGTATAATTCACTTTATGAACCTAATTATGCCTAGTGATTAGGATGTCAATGATCAGAATGAATCAAATGCTCCTAACTAGAGATGTATGAATGACATTTGAATGAATACAGAATGTCACGAAAATGATATTTTAACGCTTGAGTTATTATTACTCCAAGTTTATTAAGGTTTCCTCAATAATGAGCTATAACACCTTCTTGCTCAGCTAGCATCTCCGAAAAACACTTAATCAAATTGCCCCCCACTGTGAACTTCAAAGTTCAATCCCCTGGAACGCAAAATCTGTATCATCCTTCTCTCGTGGTAACTCAAGGGTAAAAAGATCTAGCCCTTTCTCAATCCTCCACTATCACAATTCAAGGATGCAGAATGTGAAGCTCTTTTGTCATTTTCACCATTTCTAGGGAGTCATACCAAATGCTCATGCACAAATGAAGAATATTCTTCTCCAAGAACAACTTCTTATTATTATTCGGTGATCATTGCTTGCTTGTTCTTTTAAGCTTTGTCACCAACACGACATATTGCCATTTTGTTCAATCGATGTTTTAGACAACAAAATTCAAAGGAATCTTCTTAATTTAGACTCTTCCTCATTAGATTTCCAACCTTTAACCTGGTGCGTTCTAAACAATAGTCCTATTTCAGATTACCGTATTATTTAGAAACTTCTAGAGTAATATGCAAAACTTCCCTTGTGAAAGTTTTATTCGTCTATTAACCATTATTTTAATGCAACATGCTTGCAAAAAGATCATGGATAAGAATAGAGTTGGTTCTGAGCACAGCTTGAAATGAATGAATTGTCAAGGATAATAAAGATGGATAACAAAGAAATTGATTTAGGAATGCATATCTTGGAAATGAATGAAGTGTTCCAAGAATAACAAAAATAGTATAAGAATTAGGTGCCCCAGATATCGCAGCTTGAACTTCTCTGTACAAACTTTTTGAAGACCATTCTGAGTTTAACATGTGTTTAGGAGATCTATAGTACTTTGTCGATGCCCCAAGATGTCACCTACCTTTTCTTGTTGATTTAGGTATAGCAAGACCACTGCATGCCCCCATTCTGATCAGCATTTGAGCTATTCTAAAAATTTCAAGCGCCATTTTAATCAACATTTGAGCCGCCCTTTTCAGGTTTTCAGCTCAAATCCCCTTTGGTCTAAGTCGCCCTTTGCGAGTTTTCGCCTTAGCCTCTCCATTTTTACATTTTCATTTTTCAGTTTCATCTTTTCATTTTTCCACATTACTTTTCTTTTTCTTTTCTTTTTTTTTGGACTCAAACTGCCCTTTATGGGTTTTTACCTTGGTCCTCTGAGTTTACAGGACTTTGCAGGTTTATCATCCATCTCGCTCAAAATCAAAGCTTCTTTGGAAAAAAACCTTCTCTATAATCATAAGGTTCCTCCCAGTTTGGCATCCGTTTCCCTCCAAAATATTTTTTGTAGAGGGAGGATCTTCAACATTTGGTCACCCTCGTAGAATTCTCTAGGATGAACCTTTTGTTATAGGCTCACATCATTCATTTCTGGTACATCTGACCGTAATGACTAGCTTTTAGCCTTTTTCTTCTATCGCGATTGGATCCGTTCTGCTTCATCCAACTTGCTTAGCCAATACCCGGAGAGAAAGAATTTCGCTTTCAATAGAAAAAAACCATAATAAACTAAAGAGAGAGGTATTGCTCCGGTAGAGTTTTCACTGCATCATTCATGATATTAATCTTGAACATACTGCAAATTTCTGATATCGTGCTGTTGTTCAGATTGCAATGACAGTGCTTAACCTGGGCATACCCTGGTATGACCATGCGGAGACATCTTTGAATTCTTGAAGTACCTCAATAACGTCTTGCTTTGTTTCTTCGGTCATGCATGTTTCCTCAAGGTCACAGTCTCCATTGTCTCCTCATGAGGTAAATTTGTTTCTCTTACTCCTTTATCATCCTCAACAAGTCAGAAGATAAGCTGCAATCTATGACATCTTCGAAGTCATGAGATCCCTCTAAACACATATCTCACTCAAAAGGAGATTCTGAGTCTATACCAGCGTCACTCATGTCATTGATATCCAACGACCTACTGTAGGTGCTAAAGGATATGCAAAGAATAATATGAATGAATGAATGAATGGTTTGGTAGAAAAAATCCAAAAGAATGAAAGAATCGTAAAGAATGAAAGAACATTTGCTCAAAGATGATTGCAATGATGTATTTTATTAAAATAATAATGTTCAGACATGAGCCTATTTCACAAAGAAGTTCTTATTGCTTCTAGGCTAAAAGAAACAAGTGTGTTTTGAACATTACTCTATCAGACTCTAAATAATATAGGGGTTTCCTCTGCAGTCCCATTATTTATAACACCTCCCAGGCGAATATCTAATAAGGACCCTTTTAATTGTGTCTGCATATATGGCATCGATGTGCAATTTTCTCACCACTTCTTCATACATTGCATTCCCTCCATCATCAATCATGATTGGGTAACGAATTTTCTGCACTTGATGAGTCACCAAACTTGACAACACCCATGCCGATGAGTCTTTCAACCAGTTTCTTGAAGGCAGTGCAATTCTCTATCGAGTGCCCCGTAATTCCTGCATGGTAGTCACATTGTGCGTTCGCATCATACCATTTAGGATACGGAGGTTGTAGAGGCTTCACATGAAAAGGGGAAACAACACGTGCATCAAACAAATTTTGATAAAGTTCCCTATACGGTACTGGGATTGGTGTAAATTGGGGCCTCTCAGTGTTTTGTCTTGTACCAACTTCCTGTCTCGAGGAACCTTGTTGGTTAGTAGCCACCTTTCTTGGCTGACTCACAGTAACTGGTTTAGAGTAACTTGTGTTGTTCACCTCATTTTCTCTTCTCCTTGAGACTGACCTTTTGTTACTCTCCTTTGCATCAATTTTCCCGCTCCTTATGGCGCTTTCAATCATTTCACCATTCATGACTATGTCAGAAAAGCTTTTTGTGGTGCTCCCTAACATATGTGTAATAAATGGTGCCTTCAGTGTGTTGATGAACAGCATGGTCATTTCTTTTTCTAAAAGCGGTGGCTGAACATGGACTGCGACTTCCCTCCATCTTTGTGCGTACTGCCTAAAACTTTCGTTTGGCCTCTTCTCCATATTTTGAAGGGTGATTGTATTAGGAGCCATGTCTGTTACATGACTATACTGTTTCATGAACGCCTGTGCCAAATCCCTCAATGAACCAATCGTGGTACGACTCAATTGATTGTACCACCTAGATGCTACCCCTGCAAGGCTATCCTGGAAACAATGTATCAAGAGCTGGTCATTGTTAACATATACCGCCATTCGCCTGCAGAACATGGTGATATGAGCTTCTGGGCAGCTTGTCCCATTGTACTTTTTAAACTCAGGCATCTTAAACTTATGAGGGAGTACTAAATCTGGAACTAAGCTCAGCTCTTTAGCATCAATGCCTCGATAACTTTCAGTGACCTCCATCGCCTTGAACTTCTCCTCTAGCCACTTGCACCTTTCCTCTAACTGTTTCGGTAGCTCCTCCTTTATTCTTTCCTTCTCAGCCACTTCATCGAAATCCGGAATGACAGAGTTAGTAGGGCAGTTTCCAGGATTAGAGCCCGATCCAGCTTGGAAGTTTGAGGCACCAGTCTGGAAATGTTGGGGCCTGATTGTGACAGTTGACTTATGCGGGTACACCTCAGCTTGGGTTTGCACATGCGAAGGAGTGAAGCCTGGAGGATAGAGTAGTTCATCCTCATTACCCTCTTCGACATTAGCCATGGGACCCTTTCCCTTATCACCTCCCCTAGTTATCAGTTGGGTTAGCTTTGCCATCATATTATTTTGGGATTCTTGCAATTTTTCTGACATATCCTGTTGCATCTTGTCCAACCTCTCTTGCACTTGTTGCTGAAGTCGGTCTTGCATCTCCTTCTGATACTGTTCGAGCTTTTCTAATCTCTGATCCATATCTTTAACTTTTGCTCGAGTGCCGTAACGGTGTTTGGTTAGTTGGTTGGTTTCCAGGTTAACTGAGCAAATGATTTTAATTAATTAGGATCCTTTAACGGCATTTAATGCATATGATGTAATGTAATGCAAATGAATGCAAAAAAGAGACGTTGATTCTGGTTCAATTCTTTACTAGAAAAACTTCACTAGAAAACAAATCTCTTTACACAAAGCGGATATATATATACGGCCTCGCCCTCGTACTCCAAGCAAAGACATTGACCATTCAAATATTAAGATGCATCTTGCGAATTTGAGCTCCTCTTTGTTTGATCCAGGTCGTAACTCCTTTCTCACTCACGTTCATTAGCTTCTTTAAGAGGTTGGGACCTTTGATGACTTTTGAATAATCTTTGCCAATTTGAATCCTCAGGTCACGCAGCAAAGTCGTATACTCCTCTTGTTAGGCTTTTCGTGTCACGTTTCCTTAGACTATACTCAGATAACCGTATTATCTTTCACCTTATCAAGAAATCCATTTTCTGTGGCAAGTTCTCTATTAACAACCAAACGTGAATCAACACCTCTTTTCTATGATGAAATGCCATGCAGTCAAAAATGTCATGCAGCCAAAACAAAACACACAAGTTAATATCATGCATAAAATCATAATTCAATGTACATAGGAAATAATAAAAGCACCTATTCAGAACTCCTTTAAGGTTTGGTATAGCTCTACCTAGGGCAAGTTCCTAAGGTTTACTATATGAGGGTTAGTTTCTAGAGTAAGGGTACCCGAACCAGCAGATTCCTCTATCCTCACCCATCATAGGCTCATATGAATCGAGTTCAGTTCAGGGGGATACATTTCCCTATGGCTGCACGGAGATGAAAATCTCACAAAGACATAGGTACGGGTGTATCCCGGAAACGGTCCACTATCCTGCACGGAGGTGAAAACCTAACGAAGGACTAGTTTCTTGCTCCCACTTAAAGGGGTAAAACGGACCATGTAATGCAAAATGCAAATATAGATCAACCAGCTTGGTTCAACCATGGGAATGAACCACGATGAAAATCAATAAATGCGAAAACAAATCATGATTTTTAAGAAACTTTTGACTTTCGACAAAGAAGACAAAACATAATCAATTCATGGCTCGAATCTCAAAGGTCCCCAGCGGAGTCGCCAAGCTGTCGAAACCATTTTTTGAAAACAAAAATTTAGTTGTCGACTTTGTTTAAAAAAACAAAAATTGGAGTCGTCACCGATCCTTTATTGAGGTGTGACCGGCTCACCTTAAAAATGATTTTGGTCTACGAAATTTGAGAAAATGGGTTCGGGAGTCTGTTACGCACGAGGAAGGGTTAGCACCCTTGTAACGCCCAAAATCGGTACCAAATTGATTATTTAACGTCTTAGTGTCGAAAATTTGAAAAGATTTTAAAAGAAAACTTTTTATCTCATGAATGGATCAAAATGATAAAACATTCTTATTTCAAAGAAATAAAACACCACACCCAGTGAGTTAGGGCACAATATTTTTAAATCTTCAAAATACCGAATATTGCCTTTGCTTTAGACATTCTTATTTCGAGATGATAAAATGTCACGACCAGTAACTTAGGACCCGACATTCTTGAATTCCCGAGAATAAGCTTTTATTTGAAATTTGTGAATTTATTGCAAAATGAATACTTGGCTTTCTAAATTCATCGAAAAATAATCGCAATCCAGTAAGTTAGGACACGATCTCTCTCGAGTATCATGAATGCCAAATATTTTGAAAATTTATAAAATATGATGATTTTAATGCTTTGACGAAACCCAAAATGTATATTTTCTAAAAGGTATGCTGAAAAATTAATGTACAACATGAAACAAATACTTTAATCTAAATCATGTATATATATGTATTTACAAAAAATATATATAAGCACATACAAGTAAATTTAGAAATATGTGTGTGCATACATTTAGCACCCATATAAATATACAGATAAAAAGATGGAACATAAAACAAAAACTTATAAATATCTTAAAAAATATGTATGAATATTATAAAAATACATGTATATGTATATGTGGAAATCAATAAAATAAATATATAAAATTATGTATATATATATATATATCTAAAAAATACGTAAGTATGAATAAAATATAAAGCACGAGAAAATTTAAAAAATAAATAAACAAATAAACAAAAACCATATAAAAAGAAATTTTAAAAATGTGCAAATGAAATATATGCATGCATTTATAAAAGTTTAAAAAAAATATGTATATGTATTATTTTAAAACATGCGTATGTATATATAGTAGTAGTAGTAGTAGTAGTAGTAATAATAATAATAATAATAATAATAATAATAATAATAATAAAATCATAGTAGAACATAATTTAAAAAAATGAATAAAATAGTTAAAAAAAGGGTTAAATTGAACTAAAAAAGAAAAAAAAGCTAAATTCGAAGTAAATTTAAAATCAGGACCACATTGAATGCGGGTGCAAGAGTGGAGGACTAAAAGGGAAATTATTCCCATCCTTCCCAAAACGCTGCGCAGCGATGGGCCAAATTGAAACAGAAAAGAAATATTTGGCTCAATTTACAAAAGCCAAAATCGGTTTGATTGCAGTGCATCAGAAAAAAGCAGGGGCTAAATGCGAAATTATGCCATTAAAAGCCAGAACGCGCGGATTCTTCCCTCGGGTGGGGTCACCGCGTGGGTCAAGGCCATCTAAACGGAGTCGTTTTTTGCGTTATTTAATTGAAAAAAAAACTAAAAAAAACATTTGCAGTTTTTTAAAGAAAAACAAGTGCTGCCCCTCTTTTGCTCTACTAGGGTTTCGACCCTAGCATCCTTGCGCCGCTGTTCGCCTGGCCAACGCTCCGACCGCGACGGAGATGGCCACCATTGGGCGTCTTCGACGAAAGAGGTAAGAGCCCACTTCGTCCTTTCGTTTTTATTTTATATCAGAATATAAAGAAAAAAAACAAAAATCCCACAGATTCTAAAACACGAAACAAAATACCTTCAAAATATTTTCTTTTTCAGATTTTCTTTTGTATTTTTTTGTATTTTTTTACACTGAAAATCCCCCTATTCACCGATCTTTCACGGCTTTAAATAGCCGAAATGAAAAAAAGAAAATAGAAAAAATCAAAGACGAATCTATTTTGTTGTTTGTTCCTATTTTGTTGCCCGATTTTGCTATGTTCTAGTTTGTTGTTGCAGGTGTGGCGCGCAAGGCGCGGAGAGGAGCGGCGCACGTGGGGGAGGCTTGCCCCGAACCTTGCGGCGGCTGGAAAGGGAAGCTCTTAGGGTTTTTGTGTTTTTATTTTTGGGTTAGGTTTAATTTGGGTTTTGGTTTAGTTTATTCGGTTTGGGCCCGGGCATTATTGGGCTTGTACAATTCATACATAGGGTTTGCATTTGCAAATATAAACAATCAGATAGTAAAAGCATGCTTTGGAATTACAAACAAAGTGGGGTGATACACTAAAAATTATAATTACAAACTAAATGGGATGTTGATACTATATATTTCGCCAGGCAGTCACCAAAATTTTCTCTCATACATGATTGTACTTTAGTGGTCTATCAACTCATGTCAACCAATAACAAATGTTCATACATACATAAAGGAAATTGAACTTTAAACTCTGTAATAATTATAACTATGGCAAAGCATTACTCACCTTTGAGGAGCCATAAATTTGGTACTAATTCCTGTTAAACTTGATATAAGCGTTAGTAATTATTTATATAATATAAGTATACCTTCATCGATGTGTGCTTGAAAAGGTTGGGGGACTTCACCTCTTATATTTATCCTTGCATCACTCAGAGAAAATATCAATAAAATCTAATTATACTTTAACTTGGTGAGCTATGCTCCAATGACAACATTTTGATCAAATTAGAAATATATATTTAATGACAGTTGGTGAACCAGATATAAAAAATTAATGATAGTGAGAAGCTTATCATAATAAAAGTTGGGTAGGGTTATGGCATAATAAAATGAATGAAGCATGACGAGGTCTTATAGCTTGCTCACTTCAATTATGTTTGTGCCTTGTCAACTTCAATAATTTATTGAAGCTTTGACTACCTCAATGGTTAGCTAACTTATCGCCTGAGATAAAACACAATCTCAACAACATACAAGCAGCAGGGTCCGTCATTAAAAACGAGATGGAGTCTAGGCGAGGTACACCGCTAAAATTCATTCTCTCATCAATTTAGGCAATTTTCATGTTTCGCCAATTTGTAACCCCCTACCCAAATTATCGCTCGCTACAAGGACAATACCCAAGTTCGTAGCATTCTTTTTTACTGCTTCGCCACCACTAATTGTGAAGGGAAGATGTAATAGACTATGGCTGGCCAAATCAAACTAAAGGTTTTTTGAACCTTGAGCTAGAATTTACCCGCATCACAGGATCTCCGTCAGGTGCGACTTTCGACTACTTTTTGTTTAAGAGGGTTTTCTCAGTGGGAGAAGGATCGCAATAAGATAGAAAATTATTACATTGAAAATAAAAAACATAGGTTGGATTTACCCTTTCTATATATTTTTTTCATTTGCAGGAACAATGGATGAGTAATGTTATAGACGCTCACCGCATTAAATTGTTGAGGTTCTATTTCATCTCCCCTCTACTTGGGAGCAGTTTTTTCTAATTTATAAGACATGGTTCTTTGATGTGACATGCTAGAGAGGTAATTAGGTGTCATGTATATAACTCAGGACGACATGTATCCTATTATGTTTGACATGTATCCTAGACATGTCTTTCTAACCAAATTCACACCCAGGTGTCATCATATGTGCTTGTGTGTCACTCGCGAGGCATGTTTGCATGACTTCCTCGCGAGAGACTAATGTAATGCCTCACAAGGTTGTGGGGTGTTCCACCACGCGAGGTGCTGACTTTTCACCTCACAAGGTTGCGGGCATTCCATATCAATGTTCACCTCACAAGATTGCAAGGGTACTAGTTAAGGGTCGAATTCCGATTCATAAAATTGGCTCTAATTTCAAGTTATGAGGTACTTGCAAAGAACAAAGAACAAAATATTGAGGTTCAGGAAAAAAAAATTGACATACATAAAGGTAAAGCATTGTATAATTAAAGAATTTCTTTCCCTTTATTGTTGATTAACCAAATGCCAATACTTTTTTAATAAAATATTCTATCTTTAATGAGATCACCAATATTACATTATCATATCAACATCACAATTGATGCTTCTTTTTAATAAAATATTTATTAAATTTTAAGGATAGTTCTTTTATTTGTGCGGATTTAGTCTTTTTTTTTATTATATATATAATTGTTTTTCTTTCATTTTCGAATTACTTAGGCAAAAAATATTCCATTAAATCCGTTTAGAAATTAGATAATCATAAATTTAGTTTTTAATTTTTATGGTTTTCCTCAATTTGGCTTCTATTAATTTTTTTTCTTTAATTAGCTCTCAGCCTTTTATTTCTTTGTCAAATTGGATAATTTTGTTACAATTTAACATGGCCATTAGTAGTTACACTAGATGTCGATGGAATAGTCTATGTGGTGATTCACATGTATTTCATAGTTAATGTGTCTTTTTTTTTTTACATGTCATATCGATAAATAATTTACATTTGAATAAAAAAGTTAAATTTTTTAAATATATATAATTTATAAAATTTCCAAAAATTATAAAAAAAATTCAAAATTAGAATATATATTAATTTAGTGCAATTATTTCATACTATTTTAAGGCATTATGAGAAATTTAGCCCTTAATGTTTATCTATTTTGTCACTTTGGCCCTAATTCATATTTTTTAGATCACTTAGGTCCTCAACTTTCAAAAGATAGTCAATTTGCCTTACTTTTAGATGTAAAAGCCAACTAAACTATTAAAATTTCAACAGCACTGACGTGGCAATCAATATGGTAGTCTGTGTCTATTTCATTGCTGACGTGGTTAATATTTAAAAATTTATGAACATTTCTTAAAAGTTTTTGAATATTTTAATAGTTTTAGTTTATTTTAATAATTTAATACTTTTCCCCAAAAAAATACTTTGATTAAATTTTAAAGGTTGAGGGCCAAAAACGAATTAGGGTCAAAATGATAAAAGGGATATATCTTAGGGGCTAAATTTATCATTATATCCTTTTTAGTGGAAAATGTTAACTAGACAGTTAAATTCAAAAACATAAAAATAAAAAATATTAAAATATTCAACAAAATTTTTAAATTTTGTTCATATTTTTTTGAAAAAAAAAAATTAACCACATCAGTAATGTCATACACATAGACTACCATATGGGTTGTCACATCAATACTGTTGATAAATGATAAAACTAACATATTTTAATCACATTCTTAATGCATTTTTAGGTGAATATTTATGCAAATTGGTGAATTTGATGCTCCTAATCCTTTAAATTTATGTTCTTATACATAAGTGAGCATTTGGGAGCAAAAGGAGTGAAAAACGAGCTAAAATCGGACAATAGAGTAGATTTCAGGAGCCACACGGGCTGGACACACGCCCATGTGTCAGCCTGTGTCGATTTCGCACCTTGCTTCCCAAACGCGCAGAAAAACATAATTTTTAGGCTTTTTGAGCATTCTAAAGTCTATAAATACCAAATAGAAGAAGAGATATGGGAGCCATCAGAGAATATCAAGAAAACGACTCAAAGAACGCAATTGGAGCCACTTCCGAAGCAGATTTCCATCAAGATCGAAGACCTCCTTTTAATTTCTGCTAAAGTTTTTATGAGTTTCTTTGTCTTTTGTGGTTTTTCTGACTTTGAGATGTTTTTATTCAGGATTATGAACTAATTCCCTAGATACCTAGGGAGGATGAAACCTATGACGAATTTTATTATTTAATTTTTGTTTTACATGATAAATACTTGATTATTGTTCTCAATTATGTGTGTTTATTTCTTATTTTAATATTTCTGGGATATTAATTTATGTTTAATGGGCTTAATTCAGTGGAGCAAAAGTTCTTGTTTAAGAGTAGATCTATCATAATTAAGTGGAGTTGCATGCAATTCTAGTAGAAATAGGATGACATAAATCTACCGGATTAGAGTCAAATCTAATAGGGGAATCCATAGATTAAGTTAATGCGACAATAGGGGTTTTTATTAGAAAGAAATTTCAATTAATCAACCTAAAGTTAGTTATTCTTACTCTCGAAAGAGATATTAGCATAATTTAGGGATTTCTACGGATCAAGACACCAAGTGCATAAATCGTTTAAATCAAATTAATAATAATAGAAGAAGTCTATGTGGATTCTTTCCTGAGTATTGTCTCTCTCATCGGTTATCTTTCGATTATTTTCTTGATTTGTTCTCTATTGCGTTCTTAGTTAAATTAATTTAGTAATTTTAGATTAAAACTCATCACTCTAAATTGTCGGCTAAATAATAAGAAAACGGTAATTACTAATACTTTTAGTCCTTGTGGATACGATATCTTTACTCACCGTAGCTATACTATTATTCGATAGGTGCGCTTGCCTTTGTCGTAAATTTTAGTTAGCACGGAAAACACACATCAACTGTTGAAATTTTAACAATTTAGTTAACTTTTACGTCTATGGGTTGTCACATCAATACTTATAACACATGTCTTTATATAGACCCAAGGTCCTATTATCCTTATTTTTCTAAGCAATGTGGGATTCATTCCCTACTAACAAAACACTTACACTTATTTTCTAATAAGTTGGTGTTGATATTCAACCCTCCTTACATAGAAACTTTAGGTTTATGCCAAATTCCAATATGAAATACTCCCGTTATTCTGTTTCTTATTAGGACGTTTGATTGATGGTGAAAGTTTTTATCCTAAACATTTTCTACTAAGCAAGAGCTAATTTTGGAATGAAACGTTAACGCAGTGAAAAGATCTACTAAACCCTTATTTGTTTCCTATTTTTACCGAGGACTTTTCTGCACTTCTAAAACTTGCTAGACGAGATAGTGCTCTTAAAAGTGCAAAAGTTGATAGAGAAGGACCAATGGTGACTCATTTATTTTTTTGCCACCTACATTATTATATTTTGGGATGCATAGTCTAATGAAACTAATATGAAGGACATTATTAAAAAGTATAAGGATTGTTTGAGCCAGTGTATCAACTCACTCTTTTTCACTAAATTATAAAAATGTCTATACTATTCACTAACAATAATAGATTTTATATTTTCTGTTAATTTTTTCACTAAATTTATTACCAAGTTAAATTTGATAGATTTTTATTTTATCAATTAAAATTTTTTAGTGATCAACAAAGATATCATTTAAATTATTTAATCTTATGTAAAAAATATATAAATACTTATTATTCAATATAACTAAAATTACTTATTTTAAAAAAAATTAAATTTTACTATTAGCCCCTACACTTTATAAAAGTTATGAATATAGTCAATATAATAAATAAATAAATAAAAACATTCAACATCCTGCAAACCTTCCAATTCACGTGGGTGGGGAGAGAAGCAACTATTGCGTTTTGAGATATTTGTTATTTACTTCCCTCAGATTTAAACTTTAATTTAATTTCAACCTTAATCCTTGCTTTTAATATTTTTTCTTAATTTAGTTTACATCTTATATGGTTTTTAATTATTAATGTTTTTGTATGTATAAGATGAAGATTCAATTTGTATAATATTTTTATGTGTCTATTTATATGTCTCTTTTAATATAGATTAATGAAGAATTAAAAATTGAACATGTATTTAATAATATTAAAATATAAATTTATTATCACTCCACCTATACTTATTATTAAATAAATTTTAAAACAAAAAAAAACTTTTTGAAATTAGTATAAATTATTATTTTTTCATCCATATTATGTGAGTGACAAAATAGTGTTTTAAAATGCCACCAACTTTGATGTGGAGACAACATATAGAAACCGAAATTGCAATGAAGACTGGGCCCTTTCTTTAGGCCCAAGGGTTGGGCTACAATTAGCCCACCAATCTACATTTGGGTTAAAATTATACATCGCAAAAAAAATTACTTTTAATAAATATTAAAATTTACCGTAACATTAATGGACATCATTTAATAATAAATTATTTATATCAGAAAATAATGGATTTGTGTTAATTCTTAACGCCCATGGTTTTCAAACTATAGTTTTAAGAATAGAGTATGAAATAGCTTTCAATTCATTTTACAGTTAATTTGAGTTTATGGCAAGTTTTGGTATTATCTAACAAAGCAATAAACATTTAAATGGAATAGTAAGTAATTTATTTCTAAAATCTTTTAAATGAGGTGTTAGGGTTTTAAATAAGTTAACAGTATCTTATAATGGATTTGTACATTAAATATATTAAATGCTAACCATATATGCATATATAATGATTCTTGCTTTAATCATATCCAATTAATTTTTACAAGAAAATATAGGTAATGTCAAAATTCACAAATCATCATCACCTTATCTGTAACTATACTTAATTTCACACTGATTTAATATATAATTATATTATTTTTAGGTAAAATATTTTATAAAACTCTATACTCTTTAAAATTTTGAAATTTAATCCTTGTATTTTATTATAAAAAATTAGTATTTTATTTTTTAAATTTTAAAATTCATGTCTAACTGTTGACATTATTATATATATTTATATAATCATTCTTATGAAATATATATAGCACTTTATTTTTAAATTTGTTTAATTTTAAACCTCATTTATACTATATATATATATATATATATATATATATGAATATTAGCATTTATAAGTAAATTTTTATACAAAGTTCAATTCTTAAAATAAAAGATATTATTTATTTAAATATTTTCGAGTTAAAGACTTCAAAACAAAAATTATAATTAATTAATTAAAAAATATATTACACTAGTTGATTAAATCTCAAATTATACATCAAATTAAAATTATCCTACATATGTTTAAAAGTTAAAACCACCCTTGAACCAAAAGATTTCTACTTTACGACACAAGCATACCAATTTTCCCCTATAAATAAGCATTCCAAGTTTTCAATTTTCACAACACATTCCCATCTTCATTTTACATACATATTTTGTGCTTGAGCTTCCTCCTCCTTTAGCCCCCATTGCTTGCCTCTCTTGTGGTCTCCTTTATCACCAAAACATACCATCTTCCATCAGGTAAAGGCCTCTTTCTAGCATTCATTTATCACCATAGTAGATTGATTTCAATCATTATCAATATCTATCTCTAATTAATCACTTTCTTTTAATTATTATTCCACCTCTATTTCGAAAGAAAACAAAAGACATAAATGAACTGAACGGTTTATATCTTTATTTATATTTACGTTTATAGAAGTAAATTACTTTTGTGTTTGACGTTGATACTATCGATCTATTATTTTGTGTTTGAAATTGATGCTATCGATCTATTGGCGGTAAAATTAAAAGTTCTGAAGAATATTTTTTGTAATATTATTTATAAACTTAAATCTATATCCATTTTATTGAGAATTTAAGGAAGATACCACCTTATTTTGTATAAAATTTAAAATTATTGTGTTTAAAATGAATGAATTTAGGAAAGTTAAAAAAAAAAAAAACATTTCTTTTTGCACATACGGAAGTTTGTAATGTATACATAAAATAAATTTTAGAATAATTTTATTATTATTTGAGAAAAACTTAAACAATGAGTTTGAAAATAAATAAATAAAGTCAATGAGGTGTTGGTATTATTGGTAATTATAATCTATGAGTTTCGCTTCTACTTTATGAATATTTTGTGTTAGTTTTGTCCGTTATTTGTACGTTATGCATTATACTAAATAGATTCTATACGGTAATTAGTCGGACATATATTAATACGCATCTTGTATTAAAGGATTATATTAAAACATTCATTTTAGTAAAATTAAATAGAAGGGCTAGTATATATTTATAATTCTTTTGGTATCCTTTATATTTATAATATTTATTTTTATTAAGAAAATTAGCATTATGAAAATATGACATAATAAATATCATTAACTATGGTGTTGTTTGATAGTGAATGTTTAAGGAAAGCATATCTGGACCTGAATTGAATCCTTCCTGGCTTCACCTGGTCAACTTATTTGCTCAGACGGCAAATGTAAGAACATACCAATACAAAAAGATATCTTACGGAAATTTGGTACTTAATTGAAAATTATCCAAATAAAATGGTAAAAGTAATGTTTTATTTTTTATTCTACATATCATAATTTTTTTTTCTTTTTCTTTTTTAATTAAACAATAAAAAATTAACAGTGTTTATTTGAATGCAAATTAAATATTAAGATAGGAGCAATCAAATTATAAGGATATAAATAAAATTGAAAAAAAAGTCCAGTTTCTTTAAACCTCTTAATAATATAGAAAGTGAGATAAAATGAAAGCATATATATATATATATATATATATATATATATATTTAAATATAATGAATATTATAGAACTGAAAATCTTTGATATGATTTCTTTTCAACTTGTCTAAAAGCCAGTCAATAATAATTGGTATTAAAATTGGAAGTGAAAGATGATCAGAATTTAGTCCAACAGCAGTTCTTATCGGATGTCAACATATAATTCAATCATTCTTCTTTTTAGATTGACTTGTTGAGGCCTAATTAATCTACTTCTATTCCATTCTAAACCTTTGCTATTGACTTGTAGTTCATTTAATTCCAAGTGGAATTTTAAATAATTCAGGCATTGTGATTGTGCAGTAATTCCTTTTGCAATGGCATACATTTAATTTCCCTATTTTGCTTTATTTATATTTTTTTAAAGCAGAACAAGATATGGAGAAAGGGTGTAGCTCAAAAGCAGCTAATTTGAAGTTCCAGCTATTTGCTTCTAATGGGGATGAGGATATGCAAAAAAATAAGCAGCCAATTTCCAAGTTCAATCTCCCTGCCTCTGATCATGACAATGAAGTCCCTGAATTTCCCTCGGCTAATAATGGTCCAAACCTGTCTCTATCAGGGTCATTACTTGCTGAGTATACAGCAAAAGAACTAGAAGAATCAAGGATGCAGAAAGCATCGGTACATCTCCATTTACCTTCATTTTTCTATTTAATTTGTCACTGACCAAGTCTTGGACTCATCAACTTGTATTGCAAAATAAAGATAGTAACGTTGTGATGTGGTCGCTGTTTAAATCCCTCCATAAGAGTAATTTTATAACATCAATGCCTAGTTCATCTACTTGAAATAAGTATAATCTCATGGAACATTTTGAGTGCAATTTAAGCAGGAGGATGCGAAACTGGAACTTGGATTGGCATCAGCAGGAGATGATCAGCCTCATCTGGATCAAATGAATGCCAATATCAATGGAGACTCAAATCCTTTGCCTGTTAGTTCTCCCAAACTAATGTGAATATTACAAGAACAAGAGGATGGACCATGATTCAGATTATTTCTTCCTTGCCATTGACTGATATAAACATTGTTGTATTTGTCGATAGCAGAAAGCGAAGTTGGTGTCATCACCTGCGGGCATTACTGATGAACCTTTGCTTCAGCATGGGAGGTCGAACGAGAAGCCGATGCAGCCAACATGTCCAGGAATTGAAGGCAGTGGTTCTTCAGGTGGTGATGCCACAGCTGCAGAACAAGCAACTTCGTTTACTCCTCTTATAATGGGGCCAACACAGTCATTCCCTTTGGCACTGGTACCTCTCCCAACCCATTCCAATCAGTCAGTTCCAGCTTCTGAAACATGATGAATAGTAACAGACAATGACTTTCTCTTATCTCAATCAGGCGGAAAATATCCCTCAAAATGGAAGCTGTGCAACTCAATCGTCTCACTCAAAGCATTTGGGCAATTCAGGTCAAGCAAACAAGCCCAATACTCAAACTGGAAGAAGCCCCCGTGCTGAGCTTCAACAGTATGTCGACTCCTTTGTTGACCTTTTAAAAGTAACGATGCATGATATTTTCCTCTACCAATTGAACATGACATGTTTCTAACATTAATGTAATAGGCCTCAACGGGTAGAACTCCTCGATAAAGGCAAGAAAATATTGTTTACTGATGGGGTTGAAAAGAAAAAGGGAAACCCTCGTTCCAATCGCAATCAGCGAGCAGCTCACTACCCAAATTTGTTCCCTCAAAGCTCAGTGAGTATAAATATTGTTTACTTTAACTCAAGATTAGTATGGATCGCATTTTCTCGACTGAGTTTGAAATAAATGATGAGCAGACTGGGATCAGATTTCTGAATGGAGAATCTACCCAAACCAACCGGCCGCCAGCCCCTACTTGGTTCTGTAATAAAGAGACTGATCTTTATAGGTCTTTGGCACCAGGGTATTGAATTGATATCTTCTAACCTCAATCTTCTTGTTTGGAATCGAAACAATAGTACTGAGATATATACCTAACTGCGTATGTTGTTTCTTTGGATTTCAGGTCACTAGTTGATCAATTCAAAGCAACTAACATTTCCGATCCTCTGTGTTACAACTTAATGCTGCCGAGTGCTTCTACACCTCCAAGGTATTTTGTAGATAATTTATATATCACATCAACATAAGAAATTTAGAACAATATTGTGATTGATTTTTTCGTACATCTAATATAGGCCCCAGCAGTTGAGTAACCCGATGCAGCTGCTTAATCAATTGGCCGGTATGCCTAATGCATCTGGCTCACTGCTCCAGAATTCCGACCTGACTAAGCATTCACTGCCTATGGAGCTTATGTATTCGATCTCTACTCTTATCTACTTTGGTATCTCTTCTAAAGGGAACTTTATGAGAATCAACTGTTTGTTCTTTTGTTGTTTTAGGGCTCAGCAATTCTCCTATCAAAATAATCAACTCCCATGGGCACTTGGACTATATAATTCAGAAACTGGTAGCACCATGTTCCATGAAATTTTCATTCCTTTGAGGTACGTACTACTTATCTTCTAAATTTCATTGTCAAGAAAGCAAGTAGATTTGTTCACAGCTTGGAGTATCTGATTGATTCAATTAGAAATGTAAAAATCATAATCGATTCTATTAGACACGAATTGATTATGATTTTTACATTTTAGAATCACCTTGAACCTAGGCAGACAAAATTAAAATTTCAGTTTGAACCCAATTCAACATGACCCTTAGATACTTGTAGAACTAAGCCTAGACGAATAGAAATTTGGGATTGGTGTGTTCTATCTTTTCAAGTTAAATTTAGGGCCCAAAGCATATTGTTTCAAGTAATTTTTAATCATAGTCTATCTATTTGGCTTTCAGTTCCCTTCTATTACCAGCTCAAGATCTGCAAGCAAGTAATCTATTCTCAATGATGCCTAATTTACCAAATCAAGACCATCATAATTCTGAGCTGTCTAGGTGAATTTTGATTCCCTTTTCTTGTTACCAATCACCCTTTTATATTTCTTTATTGAGGACTAAGTTTATCATTAACACATTGAATACGCTTAAATTCTACTCTTGTTATTTGACTTAGATTTTAAACTTAATTTACAGGCTAGTATCTGTGCAACAACAAGGGTTTCTGAATCAAACTACAAAACCAACTGCTACATATCCTAGCTCTGGGACTTCCATGTCTAGCTTACTCCTGAACTCGTCTCTTCTGCATGTAAAATACCTTTCTCACTAACAAGATTTCCTGGAAATAATTATATAATTTCCTAACCAAATTCAACAATGAATAGGAAAATGCTGGGTCATCAGCTCCTAATCTTACGCAAACGCCACTGAGCAACCACACTGAGGTATCATCTCATCAGCATTCCTGCATTAGGATCTAAATTAATTTTTTTCCTCTACCTTCGAGGTTATTTTGTTTTTAAATTGGTTTAGCAAGGAAATTCCGAACCGCGAGGCAATGCAAGGAGCAGACTCGAAGTGGGAGAATCATCAACTTTCAAGCGCCTCAGGGTATATTATTATTAACTTCTACTCAAATTTGGATTCAATATTTTCTATATACTGTTTTATGTTCAAAACTTATAGACTATTTGCATGTGTTAACTTGGATTGGAAACAAGAAATTTGGGTCTTAAAATAATTGTAAATTGCAGTAGACATCACGCATGAATATAGTATTAACCATCATTTCATGATCTATACCGGTCTGAGCGACATGGATTGTGTCGTGAATACATAATTTGAAATTTTTTTTTATAGGCATCCACAAATCTCCCAAAATTTTGCCGTTATTAGGTGTGCCTCTAAACATTCAAATCCATGTAGATAAACCGACATCTATTGTCTAAAGTGCATTAATTTGTGTAATGTGACATGGGTTCAAATTTTTAGAGATCCAATTGGAAATAACAAAATTTCGTAGAGCTTATGAGAGCCTAAAGAAAATAATTTTGATTTATATTCTCACGACATGATCCATACCCCATAGGCAAATGAAATCGTGACAAATTATTTTTATTTATTTTTATATTTGTCAATTACTTATTTAAGGGAAACCTCGACATTCAGTAATTTCATTCTCAAATTTATATAACAAACTAAATCCAATAAATTTAAATGGAAAAAGGTTAATCAAGTAATAGCATTCAACTTTGTTGTTTGGTTTTTTTTCTATTATAACTGAATATGATTTGAAGTTAATCCCGTCTGGTCTTTCATTAATTATAGAGAGAAACCAATGAGCCACAAGCACCAAGTGCTGAACAAATCATGGGTAACTCTTTGTCTCTACCGACTGGAGCTAGTGCTAGTCCTGACATTGGCAACCTTCTTCCTCCAAGGTTGTTTAATTTTACAAGTTTTGTTTGTTTATCCTGAATAAGTTTGTCTTAACTCTTGAAAATGCTGACTAAAGAGTCCAATGATTTCAGGCCAATCATGAATTCACTATATGATCCAATGTTTGAGGAGCTTGGACTGCCAATTGATCCCCATCTCAGGCTATTTGCTAAGTATAAGGTAATTACTGCTTTCTGAACACAACTAAGCTTTGCCTTAACTTTCATGCACCCAAAATGTAAAATGTCTAACCAGCCAATATTACCACTAAAATTATGCTAAATCTGCCTTAGCTAATTACAGTTAGAGGATCTGATTATTTACCTTGAATTTTGCAGAAATGATAATTTTGCGGGGACTTCTCAAGTGTGCTGATTGATGTCGACAATTACAGAATTCTGATTTTTAGTGAATAAATCTTAGGAGCGAGTTGTTCAAACGCTGGATGATATTTTATTAAGATTTTTAAATTGGATTACTTAGCCAGCATCACCTATATTTTGGGCATTAAAGTTGCATCAGGAGGTGCCTTTCTCTATAAACTGAGTTACCTTTAGTATCCTTTTAAGTTGTAGAATTGAGTTGATGAGTGTAAGAGCTGGTGTAGTTGTCTTTTTGTTGTTGTTGTTGTTTTAAGTCTGTGTTTTCGAGGTTTCTTAATATTGTAACCTTGTTTTGGAGGTGTTGGAATTTTATCAATAAAAATTTCGGCCTTAGAAAAATAAATATTTTTTTTGACATCAGGCATTACTCAATGTTAATTTGCACCTTTATATATACTCTCTCTTCTCGCATGAACAAATTTGATTATTCTCTCATTCAAACTTATTTATTGCTTCAATTTGTCTAGAAAATTATAGATAAAAAAAATATTTAAATTAAAGTTTGAGTCAAATTTTCTTTTATTTGAGATTTCATGTAATTACAACATACTTTGAAGTAATATATACCACTACTGTTGATAAAGGAAACTTGGTTATTATGTATTTTAGATGGAAGCCATATTTTTTATTTAGTCCTTGCTTTTAATAATATTTTTTAAAATTTAGTTTAAATCTTATATGGTTTTTTTAATTATTAATGTTTTTGTAGGTATAAGATGAAGGTGCAATTTGCCATATAATATTTTTATAAGCAATTCGGTTTAAAATTATTAAAGTTTAATATGTAAAGTCAATTCATAATGAATGAAGAAAACTTATTTGTTTATATTTTTGCAACAAATATATGCTCTGCTTTATTTATTTACTTTGTGTGAATTTATGATTATTACTCGGTAAATAAAAAGGCATAGATTGGCTCAAGTGTTGTCCAATGTTTACTTGAACATAGGAAAACCAAAAGTCACTTTTCTTCTAAAATCTGGCCTACATTGCTTTAGATTTTATGACAATCCCTCTTCCAGATTGCTTCTCTATAAAAACATTAGTTGTTTGCCTTTGTTCAAAAAAAAAAACTATCTATAATTAAATTTTGGGTTAATATTTCAAGTATAATAATATTTACATATTATTAAAAACAAAGTTGATTGAATTTATTTTTAATTTTTTTAAAATAAGATGTCATAATCTAAGTTATTAATAATGTATATTCATAATTATATGAAAAAATTAAATAAAGTTCTGACATGAATAATAAAGAGAAAAGAAAGAAATAGAAGAAACAAAAGGAAATCTAAATTTTATTGATCAATCGGGATATTTATAATGCTTTATATTAATAAATATAAGAAGTACACATGGTGTAAAACTCTACTTCTAATAAACATTAAATCCTAATGTATGTCAAACTTATCTTGATATTGGTGGACATCCACTTAATAATAAAATATTCATAACACTCCCCCATTAATGTCCAATAGTAGATAATGTGCCTCGTTAAAACCTTACCAAGATAAAAACCCTGTCAGAAAAAAATTATTAATGAAGGAAAAAGAGTACACTTATCTATAATACACATAACATGTTGTCTGGTTAAAAACCTTACAAGGAAAACTTAGTAGGACAAAACCTTGGTTAACGAAAAAAGAGTACAGCGCATATTTACTCCCCCTCGTGGCAACATCACATAATATCAAATTTGTAACTGGTGTGTCGTTGAAAGCACAAAAAATAACCTATCCCTATGAAATAACAAAAAGAATAGTATAAGGGAAGTAGGGTCAAATCCTCAGGGACTGGATTGCTACAACTTCTTGCTCCTCGAAATCCTAGCACAGTAGTGCCTAAGAAAAGAGGTGTACCTGGATCAAATAAAAAAAGCCAGAATTAAAAATATGGATGAATTGAAATTGTAAAAAGAAACAGAATTGAGGAAAATGATTCTTCGATTTAAGGGATTCTGGCCTCCGGTTGTCTCGATCCTCCTTGGGTTCAATCCCAGGCTTTTAGGTGATCCTTTTCATAACAGAATGAACCAATTATAGTGGAAGAGGACGCCTACGATGGCGAATGCCATGCCATTACGATTTAAAGGAACCTGACTCTAGCAACCATCACTTTTGTGGGACTTTCTTACACTAGATCATCATTTCTCAATGGCGAATGCCATGCCATTTCGTCTCTTGGGTTCGACAACCACTGACGCAGTAAGTTAGTGAACCGACTGTGCAACCTTCCCAAAATATACAAAGTAGCTGTTCCTTGCACAAGATAAAAAGATCACTTTTGGAAGGACATAGATGGAAGCGTCAGTCCCATAATGCAGAGAAACGATGAATACACGTTGAGAAGGCCCAAATTTGTAGGATAATACTCAAAATATATATGCAATTAACACATAAAAGTGTGTCGTTTTAGAGTATTATCATATTCCCCCTACTTATCCCATGCTTGCCCTCAAGTATTATTTCTAGCCTACTGTGTAATTTAGATTTTACCATGAAAGAAGTATCACTCCAAAGTTTTATAAAAATTAGGCATAATGCATATGAAAAAAAAAAAAGAACCTTTAACGTGCTTTAAGTAAAACTGAAAAGTGTTCTGAGTTAAATACAAAAAAATTAAATCAACTTGGATTATTTCATGAAAATTAGGTAATTTACTAAACTTACCAAGACACCATATTTGTTCCACCCTTAGTCCCAAAATGAAAATTTTTTTCTTAGTTCTTTTTGTTTTGTCTTAAAAATGTATTGGCCCTTTTGACGCGAAGAAGGATGACAACCCAAGCACCCCACCCCGGTTACTCAGCCTAACACACTCCTATTTTATTATTATTATTTTTTGGTTAAGAATGTTTTGACCCTTTTGACGTGAAGTAGGACGACAACCCAAGCACCCTACCCTGGTTACTCAGCTCAACACGCTCTTAATTTTTTTTTTGTTTAATTCCGATTAGCGGAGTTTTACATAACACGTCACACAACATTTTTACGCAAAGTAGGACGACAACCTAAGCACCTTACCCCGGTTACTCAGTCAGTCACGTTTTAAGCTTGCTCATAACCACAGAATCATCAGATTTTATTTTATTTATTAATGAAACAGAATTTCAATTTTGGAGGACTAGAAAAAACAATCAAGTGTCAAAAATATGTTTTGACGATTACTTACCAGTCATGAAAATAAATTTAGCATACATTCGTATTAAGTGTCCTCTTTGCATTTGGACTTAATCAAATTTACTATAAGCAAGATAAAATTAACTTCATTAATCATAACTATTTTAGCCTAATAGAAATGAAACAGTAGAGATGAAATCAATATAGCAAAATCATAACTAACTCAGTAGACAAGAATCATGCTCGCAGGTTAAACAGTGGGTAATTCCTAGTCAAAATCTTGGGCATGAAAAGGGGCAGGATATACTAAAATGAAAATGTGGGCAAAAACAAGCACAAGGCAGCAACAACAGTAACACAATAGTAAAAATAGTAGATAAAATAGCAGAAATAATGAGGAATGTAACACCCCAAACCCAGCCTAGATGCTATGGCCGTATCTGGCAATGTCATACGATAGTGTTTTTGAAACCTCGTTGTTACATTGAAAACATTCCATGTTATTATCTTTAGTAAACCTTTGTTAGAACTTAGGAAGTCGACTTTATTCATTTAAAACATTTGTTTTGAAACATCCCTCGTTGCGGAAGCTTTAATAAAACAGTCTAAGTGATCACAAGTTTAGAAACTACTTTAACTTTTTGAAAATCGAATTTCCTACGAAATAAATCCATAAAGTAAAATAAATAATTAAAAACCCAAAATTTAAAACCAAAGTCCCAGAGGGTCCTTAAATTACAACCCAAATAATCAAAAATAATTAAATCATAAAACGTAAGTTGAAAACCATGAAGTCCAAAAATTACTGTAGTCATCGCTGAGTCCTCCGTCGCACCGGTCCATCTAAGTCTGGGGGTTATCTGTGCACATTAAACAAAAAGGGTGAGTTTACATAAACTCAATGTGTAATCTCGCAAAAACAAACAAACAATCAGTATTCATAGTGCACAGTTGAACAGCCTTGGGCCTAAGCCCTTTTCAGTATTAGTGACAATTTGGGCCTTAGCCCATCTCAATACAGTGTCAAAAATGCAGTAGGGCCTTAGCCCATCACAGTATCAGTAGCAGTAATAGTTATGCAGTAGCAAAAACCTACCCATCCAGCCTCTACACACCATCTCCGTCCAACCCTATATGTGGGGATATAATCAACCCACCCATCCCTACACTCCAAGTAGTACCGAATGTGACAAAAAACAGTAGTTTGCAGCTGAGCTGCCAGTAAATTAGGCTTAAAGTCTTTCAGTACACTTCCCCCAAATAACAACCCCCAGCCCAATTCAATGCAACATACAATGGATGATATCCTATTATGCAATTTTAGTACATATATTCGGTTCAGATACTAACATGCTCAGTACAGATTTCATTCAGTCAATTTCACACATTTAGGGGTCTAAGTAGCGCTTACCGACCTTACAATAGGTTTACAATCGACTTGGCTGACCCGTGCAACCTTAGAAACATTTCGGTAAAAATGGGCCCACATGTTCGTGTGTGCCCGTGTGGCCCACTCGGCCCAAATTGGCCTTGGCCGTGTGATCTATTTTTAATGTAACCCATGCTAGCTAAATATTTATATATGTTTTCACTATTTACTTATATGTTCATTCAAAGCTGTCTACTTAAGTCATTGTCACTAAATTATTTATATCTTGAGCTACAGAATTCAAAATTAAGATCCGCTTGATGTTTTCGAAACTAGACTCAAATACCTTTCTGCCATAAAATTTTTAGATTTTGTAGTTTTTCAAATAAGTACAGTAAAATCTTCAAATCTATCTCAATTCTACTGTTTGATAGCTTCAACCTTTCCTTACTAAATATTATTTATCTCTTAGTACGGAATCCGGATGATGTTTCTGTTTGTTTCTCTTGAAAATAGACTCAGTAAGGATTTAAAAATATACATTTAAACCCCTAATTATTTTTTTACAATTTTTGATGATTTTTCAATATTCAGAACAGGGAAACCCGAAACCATTCTGACCTTGTCTCACAATGTTCATTATATTTCAGAACTTACAACTTCATTGCTTACACTATTTCTTCCATGAGAAACTAGACTCAACAAAATTTAATTCCATATTTTATTCAACCTCTAACTCAATTTTCACTATTTTAGATGATTTTTCAAAGTTAGACTACTGTTGCTGTCCAAGACTATTTTAGTGTAGAATGTTGATTTCCAAGATTAGAACACCTTTATTTCCTTTCTTTAGAATTTTTCACATCATTTTCTTTTATTTCTCGACAACAAGAAATTTTGGCTTTTCGCCAAATCCTATTTTTTGCGTTTTGGGTACACGTCTGGTATCGTTTTTGATGCGTAAGCACTCCTAAGAATCGACCAACAAATCTCCAGATTAATCACTTAATTCATTTTTAATCAACCAATTTTGGAAGGAACTCAACTAAAAACTAACAAAACCCTTACCTCACTTGAGTAACTACGACTTCGTACAATTACATCGTCAATTCAAAACCACCAGCCCCTTGATTAACTCCTAAACCCCAAAAAGGAATCCCCCTTTCAGAGATTAACCAAGAACGATTAATAGTAGACAAAACCGTTACTTACTGAACATACGCAACCAACGATGAAAAACCAAATCAATTAGAAAATAAAGAAAGAAACAGAAGGGGAAAAAATAATGGAAATTTCGGCAACAACTAGGGGAAAGAATTGGCAGAGGAGGGAAAAAAGAAGAAGAAAATGTCAGAAAAAGTTTGGGTAATTGGAGAGAAAATCGAAACTCTACTTTTTTTCTGCAACAAAAAGATAATCATATTATTTCCTAATAACCTCTCCCCAATTATCTCTTAAAATCACTCCCTATTAACCCACTAAAACACAACTACTCAGAATTTTGCCCCAACACAACTCTTAGCCGAAATTAGAGCAAAAATACTGTTTCCACGCCATTACAGAGAATTGAACACAGGACCTCCTTCACACCAACACTCCACTTATCCACCAAACTAGTAGGCCCATTCTATTAATTATTTTCCAACTTTTACTTAAAAGCCTACTAACCAAAGATGCCCTATTTGCCCAAGTTCTGGCTTGAACTTGGGACCTCCTACACACCCAGAACACTTAACCACTGAAGCAGATACACAGTTGTGTCATACCTTCGTAAGAACAAAAATAAAAATTCTGGGGCGTTATAAGGAATGTCTCCCCCTACTTAAATCACATTTCCCTCAATGTGAAAACAAATATTAACAAATATGATGAAAAAGAAAGGATTTAGAACACTCCTCATGTCATTTTCGTTACTGTTATTGCCACCATTTTCCAAATTTAATTTTTTGTTCCCTCGATTCTTCTGGATATAAGAAGAGAGATAAAATTTATTAACATACAAGAAAATAAAGAAAATGAAAATAAAAATAAAATTGGGTTGCCTCCCAACAAGCGCTTGTTTAATATCATTAACTTGACGACCCAACTAGTATTGAGGTTGTTCCAGCTAAATTTTTTAGATCGTATGGGCTTGGAAATTCTCAGTTTTTACCACATCCAACATATTTGGGTTTAATCGCCTTTGGCCCTCTTGCTTTGGTTTCGTATTTTCTTCCAAGAAAATTTTATGTGTGCATATCAAGGGGTTTATCCCTTTTAAGTAAAAAATAGTCTCATCATTCTCCAAAAATGTGCACTTGAGATGCTCAGGAAGTGGTTTTAATTCCAGATCTGATGCCTGCACAATAGAAGGTAGAAGTTTAGTATTCATAGGAGCCGATAATTCATTAACAGATTCATAAATAGATCTTGAATTGAAATTATCATCAAACAATGTTTCAAGTTTATCTTCATAAGGTGAAACAAAAATTTCTTCTACTAATGAGTCAATTATGTCAACACGGTTTACGTTCAAAATTTCACTAGGGTGACTAATAGCGCCATAAATGTTAAACTCCACGATCTTCCCGTCAAACTCCATTGTGAGGGTTCCGCTATGCACGCCTATCTTAGTACTTGCAGTACTAAGGAAAGGTCACCCCAACAGGATGTCTGAAGACCCAAGAGCATTATCCTCTTCCATTTTCACCACATAAAAGTTTGCTGGAAAGATAACTCCATTGACTTTCACCAATACGTCCTCTAGGACTCCTTCAGGATGGACAATAGATTTGTCTTCCAGTTGAATGATAACACCTGTTTTCATAAAAAAAAACCCCCGTTAAGTGATTCATAAATAGAAAAAGGCACTACATTTATGGAGGCCCCTAAATCACACATAGCTTTTTTAATTCCTAAGTGGCCTATTTTGCACGATATTGCAAACATATCCCTGTCTTTACATTTTGCTGGCATATTTCGCTACAACACCACAGATACATTTTCAAAAACACTTACTCTTTCATTTCCTAGGGTTTTAGGTGATTCTTCTCATAACAGAATAAGCCAATTATAGTGGAAGAGGACGCCTACGACCACCAGCTCCACTTAGATTTTAGACTTATGATTTAGAGGAACCTGACTCTAGCCAACCGTCACTTTTGTGGGACCGTCTTACACTAGATCATAATTTCTCAATGACGAATGCCAAACCATTTCGTCTCTTGGGCTCGACAACCACTGACGCAATAAGTTAGCGAACCGATTGTGCAACCTTCCCAAAACATACAAAGTGATCATTCCTTGTACAAGATGAAAAGATCACTTTTGGAAGGACATGGACGGAAACGTCAATCCGGTAATGCAGAGAAACGATGAATACTCGTTGAAAAGGCTAAGTGCGGTTCTAAGCCTCATGAACCTGTTTTGAGAAATCTCGACAACCTTTGGCTTAATGAGTTTAATGGCTCATGCTTTCGGGAAATGAAACACAAGTGTAGTGAAATAAAATTTTATTGAAAAGGGAAAAGAAACAAAAATGCTAGAACCTTAGAGGGAAGGAGATTTTTACAGAAAATGATGAGTGAATATTCATGTCACTCTATCCCCTATTTATAGTACATAGAAAACCTAATTTGTTCCTATTTAAACTCTAAAAGATAAATAAAGATATAATCAGAAAGTAAATGTAAATAATATCATAATAATCCTAACAATAACCCTAAAAATAAAATTCAAATTTAAGTAGAGTCTTCTATTCATAAATCTCTTCTTTGAATTTTTGCCCTAAGTCTTTTGCAGTTTTTATTTTCAACACCATTTCTTCCCTATTTCGCATGCTATCCCATTTTGTCTTTAAATTCACGCTTTTTTCCCCAAACTTCATTTTTCCTTCAATTTAGTCACTACAAGATAAAAACCCATAAAAGGCCCAAATTAGTAAGATCATACTCAAAATATATATACAATTAACACATAAAAGTATGTCATTTTAGAATATTATCAGTAACACCCCAAACTTGACCGAGACGTTATGATCGGATTATGAAGATTACATTGCTAGATAAAATAAAACTATTGCTTGTTTTGGAGGAAAAAAACCAATTCTAGTGGGTTGAAAATTCCATCATCTCACTCTTTTATAAAACATACTAATCATTTCAATAATTCAAGCTAATTCACCTATACACCTATAATCATAGCGTACCAAAATTATTTTTAGTGAAATCCTTAAATTTAGTTTGCAGCGGCGAATACTTAAAACTTATAGTTTGAAAAAAAAACTGGAGTTCATTTTACTTGCCCTAAGTTGGATTGTTAATCATTTTGAGCTTTAGCATAATAAAACATTTAGTCCTAACGATCTAAACAAATCATAAAATGTCCAAAAGTTATACAAACCATAATAACGTCTGAAATGTTCAATTTAAATCAAATAGTATAAAACCATGAAATACTAAATCAAAATGTGAAATCCATTGCGCAATCCAATGTTAAGTCGGAGGGTTACCTGAAACAAATCATACAGGAGCATGAGCTTATAGCCTAATGTGTGATTTGGCCCATAATTCCAAAACACACATTTTCATATTCATCAATATTATATCAGAATATCATACAACGCATTTATTTCAAATAAATCATATCTTATCAAAATCCATGCAGATATTAACTTATCATATTGTAGCATAACATACTAAATCTAAGATCGAAAGAAAATCCAAAGACTAAAGAAGAAAAAGAGAATAACAAAATAACAAAAGAAGATGATAAAGAAATCAAGGAATAGACGTGCAAGCAAGAAAGGGAAAGAAAGAAAAATAAACGTGGGTGGTTACAAAATTGAAAAATAAAAGGGATTTTGATAAAAGTTAAATCAAATAAAACAAATAAGATTTATCACCAGATTTTTAATAGAATTCCACTCGAATTCAGCTTCCCACATATAGCAAACAATAAAAATAATCATATGCTCACGCCAGGACCCCAAAATATGCTAAAGCTTAACCACTGAACCACTAGGCTCATCATTTTCATACTTCAACACAGAAATTAATTTAAGCCATAAAGCTCAAGCCCAACTTAAAACCAAAAGTTAATAGGAGAAAATCCAAAATTTAGGAATCAAACTTGAGTCTTAAAGCATACTCCTAAGGCACACAACCACAATACCAAATCAAATCTTTTTACAACAATCACATTCCAAAAATCAAAATTTTGGGGTGTTACAAAATTCTATGTATTTAATCTTTGAATTCTAGCTTTTCAAATGATCACTTGAACGTATTTGCGAAGCATTCATATCACCATTCTTTTGAAAGTCACGAGTGAGGAAAAATTTTAGAAAAAATATATTTTGATCTCTTCAAGAGTTTCAATAAGAATCATAGCAAATTTTGATCATAACCGATATACGAAAATACAAATATGTATTTTGAATCATTTTATAATCTTCCTTCAACTATTATTCATTGAGTCAATTTTACTACATATGTTCAAATCATTCCAATTCATATAATTGATTATACATACATATTGAACACTTTCTTGGGAATTTCTATAATCTTCTATTATTCTAAATCCTTTAAGGATTTCAATATAAACTTCACTATATAGTGATTCATATAAATGTTGTAACAACAACATTAGATGCGTGCTAAATCTTTAATGAACTGCCGGACTAATGAGATATCTAAAGGTTTAATGCATCCGTCACAAAAGAATATTATATCTTCTTATAATCAATACTAGAACTTAACAAAAAACTTTATCTTTCTTTTTCATTTCTACAAAACTACATATTCGTACCTCACTGGCTTAATACCTTTAGATGTTTGGACTACTAGTCCAAAAATTTCACAATTTTAATTCTACTTTAATTGTGTCTTTCCTTTTTTGGCCAATTTAGTCCAAGTATATGTTTCTCAACAGTCACGATCCTTCGCTTCTTTTATTATTTCAATAATAAAATCTCACGCAAAATTGTTGTCAACTTTCTATTTTCCATGGTTCCATATTTTCTCAATTAACATAACTTATCGAAATCGTTTTATTTTAATTATTTCCATCTTTATGTATCTGAATCTTTTCTGGAGTTTTAATAATTAGTTATGTATTAGGTCTATTCAAGAGCACCACCTCCACTATATGACAATCTTGATTTATCATCTTTGGAACCAATTTATCTATCGCACTTCAGGCAAGCATTACTTTCATTTATTCTATCAAAATTTCCTACTAGGACTTTGACACATTTGTTGGCATATAAGACTTGATTATTCTCATTAGGTCCGTAAATACATTTGGTCGTAAATCAAATATTGTGTGGGTATATAAAACTTGGTTATTCTTATTAGGTTAGAGGTGCATTGACAATAAAAAAAATATTGTGTGGCTATCAAAGATTTTGAAGAGTATAAACAAAATTGAGAATTGTCGTGCTAATAACGTGTTATGAAAAAATAATAAAAAGAATAAAGAACAAAAGAAATAGACGAAACAAGAGAACTTTGAATTTTATTGATCAATCAGATGTTTATAATGTTTCTCTAAAGTTTATATTTATAGACATAAGAACTATACATGGTATAAAACTCTAATTCTAGTCAATGTTAAAATTCTAATGCGTACCAAACTTATCTTAATATTAATAGATATTCACTTAATGATAAATTATTCACATATTAGAATAATGGTTTTGTCTTTACTGGTAGACTGTATTTTCTTAAGGCCCATGGTTTTAAAACTATAGTTTTAAGAATACAGTATGAAATAAATACAGCCACGTATGGAACTGTTAATTCTTTTTACAGTTAATTTGGGTTTATGGCAAGTTTTGGTATCATCTGACAAAGCAATAAACATTTACATGAAACAGTAAGTAATTTATTTCTAAAATAAATATATTTTTATTAATTGTGTATTGCATTTATTTCTAAAATCTTCTTAATGAGGTGTTAAAGGTTTTAAATAAGTTAACATTATCTTATAATGGATTTATACATTAAATATATTAAATGCTAACCATATATGCATATATAATGATTCATGCTTGAATGATATCCGATTAATATTTACAAGCAAATATAGGTAAATGTCAAAAATTACAAATCATCATCACCTTATATATAACTATAGTTAATTTCACAACAATTTACAATGATTTAATATATAATTACATTATTTTTGGGTAAAATATGTTATAATTCTCTATACTTGTTAAAATTTTGAAATTTAATCCTCGTATTTTATTACAAAAAATTTAGCCTTTTTATTTTTCAGATTTTAAAATTCATGTCTAACTATTGATATTATTATATATATATATATATTTATATAATCATTCTTATGAAATATATAGCATTTTATTTTTAAATTTGTTTAATTTTAAACCTCATATATACTATATATATGAATATTAGCATCTATAAGTAATTTTTTATACAAAGCTCAATTCTTAAAATAAAAGATATTAGTTATTTAAATGTTTTCGAGCTAACTCTATCTTTTGACATGCTCTCTCTCTGTCTTTTGACATGTTTTGTTTTGCTCTTGGTAGCACGTTAACTTTATTTTGCCTACAATTTTTTTTTTTTGATTTTTCTGCAATTTACGTGTTTCTCTGCAGTTTTTCACTATTGGAAGACTCTATGGCAAGTCTTTCTCTAGAGGAGATGGAATCGGTTGATAATGAAATTTCTTATGCGAATTGTTTCGTTGGAATGTTCCGTACCTCCAGTGTGGTTCATTTTCAAGCGATAAGATCTACTTTGGCCAATGTTTGGCACCCTATTGGTGGAGTCTCTATATCGGATCTTGAGAATGGTCAATTTTTATTTCGTTTTTATTTTCAAGTTGATGTGGATTGGGTGGAGAGGAATGGGTCGTGGAATTTTAATTCCCATTTGTTGGTTCTTAATCATTTAATACAAGGGGAGAATCCTTTGACTGTTCAGTTAACAGAAGTGATCAGTTTCTGGATTCTTGTTAATGATATCCCTCATGGTTTCATGTCTGAGGTTGTTGCGAAACAATTAGGGAATTTTGTTGGGACTTTCCTTGAATATGACACTTCGGTAGTTCAATTAGCATACAGAGGAATAATAAGGTTGAGCGTCCGGTTAGATGTTGGTAGTCCTTTGAAAAGAAAGAAAAAGCTTTTGCTTCCAAATGGTACGTCTGTCTACGTTTGTTTTGAATATGAGAAACTCTTTTTTGTTTTATTTGTGAAAAATTAGGGCATGGTGAGAGTTTTTGCCCAATAAGAGCGATTAATCCGAATTAGGAGTACAAGTATAAGTGTTATATCTCACTTCGTGCTCAGTTGAAAAGAACTATCGCGTGGAGGAGCCAGTTGCTAGTGGAGGATAGTGGCGAAAAAGGCCCAAGTTATGGTACTTCCAAAAATAATAATGGCAAGAGTAACCTAGGGGATCCGCAAGATGGATTCGTAAGTCAAGGAATTACTAAGGGATTTTCTTTTAATTTAAGTCAAGGAATAACTAAGGGATCTCCTTCTAATTTTTCTCTCTCTTCAAAAGGAAAACTCAAATATTTCCATATTAACTGGGCCTATAGTTAGGAGCGGATTAGGCCATTATTTTAACGCAGCTAATAGTAGTTTTGATGGTGAGATGGCAATTCGTGAAGAAGAAAATAGCCCAATGCGTAATTAGGATGGGCTAAAGCGTCCTCGAACCCTTTCATTTGCTACGGGAGTTTCTGCTAATAAGGATTCAATCGAAGTTTTGGGTATTCTGATGCAAGTACCTAATCAAATAAGATCGACACGCCTTAACAATGAGGCCACCCAAAAGCAATAAAGCTTCTAAGCTGAAACGTTCGGGGTTTGGAAAGACCCCGAATAGTTTAACGTCTGTGGCATATGCTAAGAGACTCTAACCCATCTATGGTTTTTTTGATTGAAACAAAACTACAGGGTTCTAGAATGGAAAAGATCAGGTGTAAGTGTGGTTACATTAATGGAATTGATGTTGACTCAGATGGAAGAAGTGGGGGCTTATCTATGAGGTGGAAAAGTGGTTGCAAGGTGTCGCTTTGAACGTACTCTAGATAACATATTGATATTATGATTGATGAAGATCCGGAGAGGTTGAGATAGAGGTGCACATGTTTCTACGAAGCTCCGGAAGAAAATGAAAGAGAGGCTTCTTGGAATTTGTTACGGCCTCTCAATGATTGCCTACAAATCTCTTGGGAGTCATCGAGGATTTTAATGAAATAGCTTGCATGTCAGAGAAATAAGGTGGTTTAGTCAGACATGAAAGTCAAATGAGAAAGTTTTGAGAAATGTTATCTGATTGTGATATCTTTGATCTTGGTTACAGGGACAGTGGTTGACTTGGAAAATGGCATGCACCATTTCTAATAGCATAAGTGAATGGTTAGATCGAGCTGTAGCTAATGACGATTGGTGGTCTTTATTTCCAAATTAAAAAGTGTCTCATCTATCATACTTCTTTTCAAATCATTATCCTTTACTTCTAAATTCGAAGGTGGAGAGTCTAAGCACTAAAGTGCATCACTTTCTCGTTGAGGCGGCATGACTTTTGGAGGATACTTGTGAAACAAAGTGATATAAGGTTGCAAGCGGACCAAGATCGAGTTGCCAAGTCACGGGAAACTCCTACGAAAACCCTAAACAATCAGATCTGAAACGAAACAGAAAATTAAAAGATTAGAACTTTGAATTTCTAGATCTGAAATAAAATCCCCAAATCAGCAAAGAGTCAAATTGAGAATAGAAATAAGTGTTAATAAGGGTTCTTGAAACCCTAAAGGAGGTTGTGATTCTGCCCAATTGAACACCAAGATAGTTTTCCCCAAATTTCGGCAATCTAATTTCACCCAAAAAGAGTATGGAGGAATCGGCAAGAACCTTAGAAATTGGGGATTTTTGGCTAATTCTTGAGATAGAAAAAAGGCTGAAAACACAATAAGAATAACAAATAAATTAGATAAAGATTCGGCACAAGCAGAAATAAAGAAAGAATTGACAGTAAGAAATTAAAAGATAAGTCCTAAGAAGCCTTGAAATCCCGAAAGATTTCACAACTCCCTTCAAACGGCTCTAATCTCCCCTCCAAAGAATATCAATGGCAAGAAGAAGGTTGAAGATGGCTCCCACAATCAAAAGATTGTTAAAACAACTTCTAAAGAAAACTCAAGAGAGAAATCTTGGAGAAAACTCAAAGAAAATTCTACTCTCAACAAATCTGAAATTTTAATAATAATGATAAGTGTCTAACAAGGTGGACAGCCATGCCTTTAAATAGGCCTTATAACTAGTCCTAATCTAATTAGAAAACTAAAATAAAAAAAACTCCTAATTATTTTAATATGGAAATTCGGTCAAAGGTCATTTTATCTGGGACTCTTTGGACTGAATATTGACATAAAAATTTAAACTAAGTAAATAAATAAATAAATAAATAAAAATAAAAATAAAACTTTACAACTTGGGCCACTTTGACAATTTGGCCTAATTTTCAACTAAGTATGAGTAGATTTCTTGATTGGGCTTGGAATCTTCTTATTGGGCCTTGCCTTCAAGAATTTGGGCTTATGATCCATTTCCTACCAAAATTGAATCGTTGATGCTCGTAACGGAGATCCAATGCGCTTTGGCTGCAAGATTTGGTTTATTGGACCAAGATTCCCAAGATTTGAAATCTTGATTTTCCCGTTCTTTTGTGTACGCATCTAAGGCATTGCTAACAAACTCCTGAATGGTCCCATTTAGTTTGGAACGCATTTGTTGGGCCTTTGATCTCGTATCATTCCCCCCTTCCTCAAAAAGATTCGACCTCGAATCTGAAAAATCGAATGGGGACAAGTCAGCCACATTAAAAGTAGAACTTACATTGTACTCACCAGGTAAATCAATTTTATAGGCATTATCGTTGATCCTCTCGAGTACTTGGAAAGGCCCATCGCCCTTTGGCTCCAACTTGGTCTTTCTTTTTGCAGGAAATCGTTCTTTCCTCATATGGACCCAAACCCAATCTCCGGGTTCTAGGACAACCCGTTTGCGCCCCTTGTTTGCTTTGTTGGTGTTGACATCATTTGTTTTGGCTATTCGTTGCCTAGCTTTCTCATGTAAGGATTTCACCAACTCAGCTTTCTGTTCGCCATCTAAATTAACAATGTGTTCAAGTGGTAATGGCGCAAGATCAAGTACTGTTAGTGGGTTAAAACCATAAACAAGTTCAAATGGAGAATAACCAGTTGTAGAATGAATAGATCTATTATATGCAAATTCAACAAACGGTAGGCATTCTTCCCAATTTCTAATGTTCTTTCCCACAACAGATCGTAATAAAGTCCCTAAAATTCGATTAACTACTTCGGTTTGGCCATCAGTTTGGGGGTGACATGTAGTGGAATAAAGTAATTTAGTACCAAGCTTACCCCACAATACCTTCCAAAAGTGGCTAAAGAATTTGACATCTCTGTCAGAAACAATTGTTTTAGGGATGCCATGAAGTCTTACCACCTCTTTAAAGAATAAGTCTGCCACATGTGTAGCATCATCTGTTTTGTGACAAGAAATAAAATGTGCCATCTTTGAAAACCTGTCAACAACAACAAATATACTATCTTTTCCTTTCTTATTTCGAGGCAAACCTAGAATAAAATCCATGGATAAATCTACCCAAGTTGACGTAGGAATCGGTAAAGGAGTGTAAAGGCCATGAGGCATTACCTTAGATTTTGCTTGTTTGCATGTAATGCACTTGGAACATACCTTTTCCACATCCTTCTTCATATGTGGCCAATGAAAGTGTTCTTGCAAGATATCTAGTGTTTTGGCCACTCCAAAATGTCCCATTAAACCTCCACTATGGGCTTCATGAATCAATAAATCTCTCATAGAACACTTTGGTATGCATAACCTGTTTATTCGAAAAAGAAAGCCATCTACAAGATAAAATTTATCAAAAGCAGTATGTCCACAATTCTTATAGATATGGCCGAAATCAGCATCATCATCATATAGTTCCTTAATATGTTCGAACCCTAAGACTTTAGCATTCAATGTAGTTATTAAAGCATATCGTCTAGACAAAGCATCTGCAACTACATTATCTTTACCTGTTTTATATTGTATCACATAAGGAAATGTTTTAATGAATTCTACCCATCGGGCATGCCGTTTACTCAACTTACCTTGTCCCTTTAACCATTTAAGGGATTCATGATCTGTATGTATGACAAACTCATTGGGTAGCAAGTAATGTTGCCATACTTGAAGTGCACGAACTAATGCTAATAGTTCTTTGTCATAAGTCGAGTAGTTTAACTGTGCACCATTCAATTTCTCACTAAAATAAGCAATAGGTTGCTTATCTTGCATTAAAACGGTGCCGATCCCAATTCCTGAAGCATCACACTCAAGTTCAAAAGTTTTAGCAAAATCAGGTAATTTAAGCAAAGGAGCAGAACATAACTTAGCTTTTAGAGTTTGAAAGGCCTTTTCTTGGGTTTCACCCCATTTGAAACCCACTGATTTCTTTATAACCTCTGTCAATGGGGCAGCAATAGTAGAGAAATCTTTCACAAATCGTCTATAAAAACTAGCTAACCCATGGAAAGATCTCACCTCAGTTACCGATTTAGGAGTCGGCCACTCCTTAATTGCCTTGACTTTGTCCTCGTCGACATGAATACCTTGAGCACTAACTATGAAACCTAAAAATATCAGTTTATCACAACAGAATGTGCATTTATCAAGGTTGGCAAATAATCTTTCAGCTCGTAGAATATTCAAAGCGGTTCGAACATGGAAAACATGATCATCTAATGTCTTTGAGTAAATTAAAATATCATCAAAATAAACCACTACAAATTTACCCAAGTGAAGCCTTAAAACATGATTCATTAATCTCATAAATGTACTAGGTGCATTAGTAAGGCCGAAAGGCATAACTAACCATTCATACAATCCAAATTTTGTTTTGAAGGCTGTTTTCCATTGATCCCCTTCCCTCATTCGAATTTGATGATAACCGCTTTTTAAATCAATTTTTGTAAATATAATTGAACCATGTAATTCATCAAGCATATCATCAAGTCTAGGAATTGGATGTCGATACTTTACCGTTATTTTGTTGATTGGGCGACAATCAACACACATACGAAACGTACCATCTTTCTTTGGCACCAATAAGACAGGAACAGCACAAGGGCTTAGGCTTTCACGAATGTACCCTTTGTCTAGTAATTCCTCAACTTGCCTTTGCAATTCTTTTGTCTCCTCGGGATTGCATCTATAGGCTGGTCGATTCGGAATTGAAGCTCCGGGCACTAAGTCAATTTGATGTTCAATCCCTCGTAAAGGTGGTAAACCTTTAGGGGCCTCACTAAAAACATCCTCATAATCCTGCAAAAGAGATTGAAACACACTAGGCAAATTTTCGTTAACGTTAGATAAAGGTAAATAATTTTGCCTAAACCTCACAAGGATACAAGGCTGTTTATTGAGTAGGGCTCTCCTCACATCTTTTTTTGTTGCCAAAAGATTTTTTTCGCTTATTTTACCACTTGTTGATTCACTCACCTTTGGGCTTTTTAAATTTTGACTTTTTTTACTATTAGCCTCTTTTCTCTCTGTCTTTTGTATTTGTTCTTTCTCCCTTACCCCCTCACAAAATTTTATCATCTTCAATTGATCTTTGTATACATCAGTAGGATTTAAAGGAGCAAAAGTGAATTTCTTACCTTTAAATACAAGGGAGTATCGATTAAGTTTACCTTGGTGTGTAACATCACGATCAAATTGCCAAGGCCGTCCAAGAAGCAAATGTGCCATATGCATTGGGATCACATCACACCATACTTCATCCTCATAATTGCCAATCTTAAAAGTGACCAAGGACTGTTTCGTAACTTTGACTTCGGAGCATTCATTAAGTCATTGAAGGTGATATGGCTTAGGGTGTTTAGTACAAGGCAACTTTAAAGAATCCACCAAATAGCTACTCACTACATTCGAGCAACTCCCACTATCAATAATGATTGAACATAAGTTACCTTTAATAAAACACCGAGAATGGAAAATATTGGTCCTTTGGTTGTCATCATCTTTCATCTGGATGTTAAGTGTTCGGCGAACTACAAGGCACGAAAAATCAGCAAAGTCCCCTTCGTTTGGTGGTTCGACCAACTCTTCGCCATTATCACTGTCATCCACAAGTTCTGGCATATCTGGATCTGTTTTATCAGAGTCGGAAGTGTACTCACCATTATCTTTTAGAAGATGTAATCTCGTGTTAGGGCATTCCCTACTATAATGACCACGCCCTTTGCACTTAAAGCATTCAATCTCACGAGTCCTCTTCGCACTCGAATCACCTAAATTGGGCTGCTTAGAAGTTGTTTGCGTTTTAGCAGGAGCCCCTTTTTTCCAATCTGATTGCTTGTTACTCAAAGAAGACTTATTAGTAACAAAAGGTGGTTTTGAATTCTTAAAATCAAAATTGGAATTGTTACCTCGGTAATATTGTGAAGTAGAAAAGGACCCAAACCTTTGTTCCTTTAATTGTTGCTCGATCTCAATGGCTTTGTGAACTGCTTCTTCCAAATCAATGTAAGTTTGTAGCCTCAATGTATTAGCTATCGGCCTGTTCAAACCATCAATGAATCAAACCATAGTTGTTTCTTCATCCTCCTCCACATTAGCTCTCTGAATGAGCATCTCCATCTCTTTAAAATATTCATCCACCGTCCTACTACCTTGGATAAGTCTTCTCAGCTTTGTTTTAATTTCTCTATAGTAGTGAGGTGGAATAAACCTTTTACGCATAATCTGTTTCAACTCATCCCATGTCGAAATCTCACCTTCATAATTTCGATGGCGATTTACCCCAAGTTGAGTCCACCAACTTAATGCATAATCTGAAAATTCCAGTGTTGCTAACGCTACTTTTTCATCATCCGGACATTTATAATACCGAAACATAAGTTCAATCTTAGATTCCCATTCACAATAAGCTTCAGGATCATTCTTACCACGAAATTGGGGAATTGTGAATTTCGGTTTTGCCAAAGAAGGTTGCCCACGATCATGAAAATCATCATCCATTCTAGGGACACGTCGAGGGCCGCGCCTATGGGGCTGGTTATCCCTATCTTCTTTGATTGGATCTCGATATTGAGGTTCTTGATTCAATCGCACCTCATTGATGGTAGCAGTCAAAGCTCGAAGTGCAGCAGCCTGTTCATCCAACTGTTGTTGGAATTTTTTAAATATGTCATCATTATTATCACCTGTAGACATTTTTTTTAAAACCTGCGAAACACTCAACACTCAAAAATAAAAGTTATCAAACCTCACCGTTAATCACTCAAAAAGAAAATTTTAAATTCTCAATGAGCTAGAATTCAGTCTTGTGAGTCCTTTAGGAGAGTTTATATCAACCAAATAGAGAGTGGATGAACCGATCTACCAAAGAATCCTAATTTGCACTAGGATGCCAAAAACTGACGAGACACCAATTGATTCGTGTTGCACCGAGGAAGAAGTTGTGCACACGTGTAAATCCTACTAACACAAGAAACAAGAAGGTGTTAGATAACGTAACGGAAGAATAAAGGCAAACAAATGAAAACCTACAGCTAAGAATCAATAAAATTGCTGAAAATAGAAAAACCCGAAAAACTGCGGAGTAACTTGACAACTTCGTTCGAGGGGTTCCCGATCTCCAAAAATCATGAAATTAAATATGGAATGTCCTTATATATTGAATTTTTGATCTGGAAAGTTTGGGCACCAAATTCAACCCGCTGAATATTTTTTAAAATTTTTATTGAATTTCGTCTTTTTTGATTTTTTGACTTTTTTGACTTTTTTTTGCGGGATTAATTTTTTAATATTCAATCACAGTGCCACCAATATCTATGTAAAATTTTAGATCAATCGGACAACGTTTACCCACTCAAATGAATTTTTTTCGAACAATCTTTTCTGGGTAAAACTGCTGTTTGTGCTTTAAAAAAAATAGAGATCAGTTTAGAAATCAACCAAGAACACCCAAAACACCCAAAATCTGATACCAAATGATATAAGGTTGCAAGCGGACCAAGATCGAGTTGCCAAGTCACGGGAAACTCCTACGAAAACCCTAAACAATCAGATCTGAAACGAAACAGAAAATTAAAAGATTAGAACTTTGAATTTCTAGATCTGAAATAAAATCCCCAAATCAGCAAAGAGTCAAATTGAGAATAGAAATAAGTGTTAATAAGGGTTCTTGAAACCCTAAAGGAGGTTGTGATTCTGCCCAATTGAACACCAAGATAGTTTTCCCCAAATTTCGGCAATCTAATTTCACCCAAAAAGAGTATGGAGGAATCGGCAAGAACCCTAGAAATTGGGGATTTTTGGCTGATTCTTGAGATAGAAAAAAGGCTGAAAACACAATAAGAATAACAAATAAATTAGATAAAGATTCGGCACAAGCAGAAATAAAGAAAGAATTGACAGTAATAAATTAAAAGATAAGTCCTAAGAAGCCTTGAAATCCCGAAAGATTTCACAACTCCCTTCAAACGGCTCTAATCTCCCCTCCAAAGAATATCAATGGCAAGAAGAAGGTTGAAGATGGCTCCCACAATCAAAAGATTGTTAAAACAACTTCTAAAGAAAACTCAAGAGAGAAATCTTGGAGAAAACTCAAAGAAAATTCTGCTCTCAACAAATCTGAAATTTTAATAATAATGATAAGTGTCTAACAAGGTGGACAGCCATGCCTTTAAATAGGCCTTATAACTAGTCCTAATCTAATTAGAAAACTAAAATAAAAAAACTCCTAATTATTTTAATATGGAAATTCGGTCAAAGGTCATTTTATCTGGGACTCTTTGGACTGAATATTGACATAAAAATTTAAACTAAGTAAATAAATAAATAAATAAATAAAAATAAAAATAAAACTTTACAACTTAGGCCACTTTGACAATTTGGCCTAATTTTCAACCAAGTATGAGTAGATTTCTTGATTGGGCTTGGAATCTTCTTATTGGGCCTTGCCTTCAAGAATTTGGGCTTATGATCCATTTCCTACCGAAATTGAATCGTTGATGCTCGTAACGGAGATCCAATGCGCTTTGGCTGCAAGATTTGGTTTATTGGACCAAGATTCCCAAGATTTGAAATCTTGATTTTCCCGTTCTTTTGTGTACGCATCTAAGGCATTGCTAACAAACTCCTGAATGGTCCCATTTAGTTTGGAACGCATTTGTTGGGCCTTTGATCTCGTATCACAAAGGTAAAGAACTTGTGGGATACTAGTTCAGGCACTATTCCTACAAGACTTTGCAAGGGTAGGGAAGGGTTGGATAAGTGGTTTGCATGAGTTAAACGTGAAATATCCATGTCTAGGAAGTACCTTGAGAGGCAGCTCCAAAGGTTATATAAGTCAACTCCATTTAATGCAGTTTTGGGGGACATTGTTGATACAAAGCTAGCTTTTAGTATGGAGGCCGATAAGGAGGAGCTGTATTGGGAACAAAGAGCTAGAGCAAGCTGGCTGAAAAATGGTGACTGAAGCATGAACCTTTTTCATAAAGCAGCATTTGCTAGGAGAAGGAATACGGTGGATAAGTTGGTAGATACTAACGGGAATATTGATGATAGTAACGAAGGCTTTCTGTCACATGCCACTAGTTATTTTGGTGCCCTATTTTTGTCAACAGGAGTTGCAAATGCTGATGCCATACTTGAGAGAGTTGATCCTTGTATTACGACATTTATGAATGATGATCTCGTAAGGGGTTCTTACTATGAAGAGTTGTGCTTGGCCCTAAAAAATATGAGCCCACTAAAGGCTTCGAGAGAGGATGGTTTGGGTGCGGTGTTTTATCAAAGATTCTGGCACATTGTGGGTAATGAGGTTGTGAGCTACTGTATTGAGGTGCAACATGGTGACCACAATATCTTTGAATTAAATTAGACACAAATCGTTTTAATTCCAAAGGATAGTAATCCTAGCTCTATGGCTCACTTTTGACCAAATAACCTCTGTAATATTTTGTACAAAATTGTTGCAAAAATGCTTAGTTAACAGATTTCAGTCAGCTTTACACTTCTATATCGATGAAGCACAAAACACTTTTGTGCCTGGTAGACTTATCTCTGATAATATACTAGTCGCTTATGGAATTCTTCATTCGATGTGTAAGAAGAATGGGGAAATTGGGTTCATTTACTTTAAAGCTCAACATGAGCAAAACATATGATAGGGTGGAATGACCTTTTCTTATGATCATGCTTAAAAGAATAGGTTTTGCTAAATATTGAGTTCAAAAAATAATGAGATGTGTTGAATCAATTTCTTATTCAGTGGATTTGAATGGGCAGATTGGCGAAAGGTTTTTTCCAACTTAAGGGCTTAGACAAGGCGACCCACTTAGTCCCTATTTATTTCTCATATGCAGCAAGGGGTTATTGGCTTTGCTACGTTTGGCTTCTACGATGGGTGCACTTAAGGGAGTTCATGTGAATCGACATGACCCACTCATCACTTATCTACTTTTTGTGGATGATAGTTTAATTTTCAGAGAGGCTACAATAAAGGGGGATATGACTCTTAAAGATATACTGACTACGCTGATAGTTTGGGACAACTGATAAATTTTGATAAATCAGGATTGTTTTTTAGTTCAAATTTGAGCCAGGAAAATAGGGAGAATGTTTGCCGACTATTGGGAGTTAATTCGAGCAACAATCCCAAGAGATACCTTGGGCTGCCTTCGATTGTAGGTAGAAACAAAAAGTTGGCGTTTAAGGAGATAAAGGAGAAATTGAGTAAAAGGGTGGCTAGTTGCAGTGCGAGGATGCTTTCTATTGGGGGCACAGAAGTCCTTATCAAAGCAGTGCTTAAGCAATCCCATTATATGCAATGTCTTTTTTTTCTTTTACTTAGCTCATTCGTAAAGAATTAGAAGTAGTGATCTCAAGGTTCTGGTGGCAGAAAAAAGTCGGCAAGAGTGGTTTGCATTAGTGCTCATGAAAGTCCCTGTGTGCTTCGAAAATAGATGGGGGAATGGGCTTTCAGGACTTATCAAAGTTCAATATCGCACTTTTAGCTAAGCAAGGGTGGAGGTTAATGGAAAATCCTACTTCACTAATGGCAAGACTCATTTGTGCTAAGTACTACTATGATTCAAACTTTCTTGCGGCATCATTGGGTTCCAATCCACCTCTCATATGGCAGAGTATTTGGAGTTCTAAAGCTTTACTTGAATCAGGTCTTCAATGGAGGACTGGATCGGGTCAGTCCATCTCAATTTGGAATGATTATTGGCTTCTGGGGCTTCATTGGGAAAGGATTGTTTCTAATCCAGTTCCAAGATTAAATTGGGTTAGCGACTTAAGGCTGCCTAGTTCAAATAGTTGGAATCATGCTATAATCGCCAATATTTTTTCTGACAGAGAAGTAAAGAGAATTGGTTGCATTCCCATTCCACTATTTAATCAGCCTGATAAGTTAGTTTGGTATGGGGAGAAATCTGGTATTTATTCGGTTCGAAGTGGTTATAAATCGCTAGGCAATTTTTATTTGGAGTCTTAATTGCCTAGTGAAAATAAAAATTTTGGTTTGGAAGTTTGTGTGAAATTACATCCCAACATTCCAAAATTTACATTTTCGACTAATTAGTTCGGAGAATCGTTGTTTACGTTGTCATGATGTTAATGAATCAAACATCCATGTTGCTCCTAATTGTTTGTTTGAAAAATAAAAAGTGTGGTTGAAGCTTAATTATCAGTGGCCAGTTTTAATTACAGAGTCAAGTTTTATCGAGTGGTTATATTGGGTTTTCGAAAATATTACTAGCTATAAGAAGGACAAAACAACTGTTATTATTTGGGCCGTTTGGTTTGCCCGAAACAAATTGCTTCATGATAAGAAGAATAGTCTATGGAAGAGGTTATTACCTTCATTAGAGGTTATAGCCGCGAATATCAGTACTTAACAGATAATCTACAACATCCAAAACCACGTGAGATGATTTCATTGGAACCCCCCTCCATCAAACTAAGTAAAGGTGAATGTTGATGCTAGTTTATCGGCTGCAAAACAGTTGGCAACATTAGGATTTTTTTATAAGAAATGAAAAGGGGTTCTTGTGGGTTTCGAGTTCATGACCTGGTCACTACAGCTACAATGGCAGAGGCGATAGCAGTGCTCCATGGAATACAGTTCGCATCTGAATGGGTTTTATGTAGGTTATTTTTGAGGGTGATTCAAAGCTTACAATTAAGAACCTAACATCTCCAGGCGGGGACTATTCAGAGACGAGATAGGTTCCCTAGGATGTAAAGGTTTGGGCAGGGTCTTTCTCTGACTATTGTTTTGAGTTTACTGTGCGCCAGGGTAACTCTGTTGCACATGCACTAGCGGAGGAGGGCATGAGGAGGCTTGAGGACTGCTTCTGGGTTGAGGATGCACCAATGGGAGCTAAAGAGTTGGCAGATGTGGACCGTCGATTTCAACAACCACTGTAAACATTTTGAATTTATGTTCTGTTCGTGGGTTGGGGATATTCTTGAACTATTGCAAAGGCAACCTCAATCCCCATCCAGTATGTTTCAGTTCGTTGGAATCTATGGAAGGGTTTGTTACTATTTAGGGTTAGAGGTATCTGTAGAGGCCTGGATTTGAAGCTTCTAGATTTTTTTGCTTTATGTTTTGATTTTTATTGTTTTGTTGTCTCATGTTTTAAAACCCTGATGTTTGTTGGGTTTCTCCTGGACAGAGTTTTGAATTTTTATTTTGGTTTTAGGCCCATTTTTTAATCTAAACGGTATTTTTCTCAAAAAAAAAAAAAATTACGTCTAAAAAAAAGAAAGGTTTACCTTTTTAAAGTTGAGGGCCTAAGTGATTAAAAGACAAGAATTAAAGTCAAAGTGACAAAATAGATAAATATTAAATGCTAAATTTATCATAATGCCTTAAAAATGGTACAGAATAATTGCACTAAATTACTGTATATTCTAATTTTGAACATTTTTCATAATTTTTGGAAATTTCAAAAAATAAAAAAAATAAAAGAAAGGGTATGAAGCATTCTCCCTTACTTTTTAAATGCATTGCATGAGTGTGTGCCAGCATGGAATGGAGACAAGTTGGTGCACAGATATTTACAACAAAAAGCTAATGCAACGATGTCATCTAATTTAACAAGTTTATTGACAAAATAACAGATTATCATACAATATATGCAAATAATAAGTGTAAAATTACAAACAAAAGGTATGAAGCATTCTTCTCGTGTACTTATTTGGGTAATGACTAACGGGGAGAAGTTTAGCATGACACTCAATTGGGTTCAAATGGCTAACTACATGCAGTACGGTTCTTAAAAGGTACTCAAATTGTCCTCGATATTTCCTAATACGGCTAGCAAAGCTCTTTATCCTCACTCACGCTAAGATCATATGAAATAGGTTCAATCTGAGTGGATACATTTTCCTATATAAATACGGAGGATTACCACAAAGGCAAAGATAAATTTCACCTTCAAAATGTTTCACTAGTCCATACGAAACATCATCATGAAGATTTAACTACTTTAATTTCACCTAAAAAACGAAGCCTGGATACAGAGCTCATATTATGTTAAATGCATGTGAAAGATAATTTAAAACAACAAACAGAAACACAAATGTATATATAATTAATGACAAATGATTATATAAAAAATGATGCAATGATGCATTTGAGAAGGAAAATATTTTAGAATTGGCAAACATGTTATTTACAAACAAAGATCATAATTAAATCTCTATTCAAGCAATAAATTGAAACTTTAAACAACACATATTAATCTTAGACTCGAGTCCTCAAGTTATCGGAACCTTCTTATTTTTGAAGTAAAATAATTTGATGAATTTTGATAAAATAGGAACACATGATTCTTTTTTTTTTTCCCCAAAAAACACGAGGAGTCGTCATAGATATTTTTAGGTTAGGTATGATCCGTCATTTAAAAATCACTTTTTATAAAAGGAATTTCGAAGACCTTTTGATTTTTTTTTTTTTTTTTTTGAGTCTATGTTTGAAAATTAAAGTAAAATAAATTTAGGTTTGAGAGTTAACTACGGTTGACGAAAATTTTAACACCCTCGCCATTTTCACAATTAATACCTTGTTAGATACATGCTATCCAAAGTCTCAAAAATTGAAAGTTAAAAATATGATCCCAAATGTATTAACACCAAGAGAAAGAAAATATTAATTTTATTCGAGGAATCGTTTTTCAATAATAAGTAAATAAAAATACTTTCTTATATTTCTCAATCTTTAATAGCAAGACAAAAAAATTATGGATTATTAAATTAAGAATTCTTACCTTATTACTAAAAATAAATTGAAAATATTAATAAGTTAAGTACAGTGATAACGTACATTGTACTCAGGGTGAAGTTAGGAAATTTGGATTATGAGTTCAATTTTTTTTAAAAATTAAAATGCTTATAAAAGTCATATGCACTAATGCATAACATTTTTTTCTTGTTGTTCTTCCTCTACTTCACTAGTAGACAATCTTTTAAAGTATTTTTTTCATTCCTATTAAACATTTAGACCAAATATATCTAAGCCTTAAACACATAAAAGTTTTCATGAAATCAACATGCCATTAGTAATTTTCTTTCACAAAAATAAACATCGCTTAAGTGTTTTTTTGGTGTCATGAGAATGCAATATATTAATTTTTTAGACACAAGATTCACAATAATCACACTAGCAACAACAATTTCTAAATAAAAATGTTAAATCTCCAATCAATCCTAATTTTTTTCATAGGTTTGTATTAATCAATCCTAAGTTCTTCAATGATTTGTATTAATCATATTCTAAAAATTATTACCCATTCGCGATGTTAGGAATCTCATACAAAATCAATAATCCCAAAATCATTCGCGTTGTTAGGATCTCTCCCACCTTTCTATCTCTCTCCTTTCATCAAATGTACTCTCATTTGTAAGTGGTGAGAAAGAATCAATCCTTAACACAAGGTTGGGATCCATGACTCTAAGAATAATCATAAGATTCTCTTACCATCATTTAAAGCTAGTGTCATTTAACATTGGAATTCAGTTAATACTTATAGTGATGTTGGCAGGTGTAATAGTGACTGGATCAAACAAAATAAGCTCACATAAGACTTCAAATATAAACAAAAATAATAAATTTGAATAAAGGAAGACCCTATCTGTAACACCCCTCGCCTGACCCATTCGTGGAGTTCGAGCTACAAGACATTACATTTGTTGTCGGAGCAACTAAAGTCAAATTCATAATAAAATAAACATCCATACATGCAATTCAATGCCAATCACACTTATTTCATGTTAAACAAACAATTCCGAGTCTTAATCGAGCTTACAAAAGCTCTTTTGTCAACATGATCACTAAATAGGATCAAATTGAGTTTTAAAATTTCAGGGTCGACATCGTGACGTCATCTTTTCCACGTCGAGACGTCACTAAAATAGTATGTCATGTTGTAACCTCAGGCCACTCAATGTCCCGACGTGACTCACTGTCGGTTGACGTTAAGACGAGGTAAGTTGCTCATCCGAACGTAGACTCTGTTTTTGGTAAAAGTGAATCATTTCAACCATTCAAAGATTCCATTTCAACCATTCAAAGTTACATCAAAATACCATTCCCAATTGTCTCAAAACTTACCAAAACATGCCAAATAGTTCAAACAACTATGCTTAAGTTTCCACCAAAACATTCATTACATGTATGTCATTTAAACTTCAACAATTCAATGCCAATTAACACATAGTTACCTAGCCATTTCATACATACTTTACCTATGTCAATCCACTTTAAAACATGCAATTTCATATGCCATTCATATCTCAAACATATAAATCAAAGTATACCAATTCAACTAGGCATCACAAATGCCAAATCATGCATTTCTAAACCATATACCAAAACCAACATCTGAATCACATAAACCAAGTTCAATATCATATTCAACTCATAAAAACTTATATACATGCCACAATCCCTAACTCAAGATGAGCAAAAGATACCAATTCAGTGATAGAATAATATAAGCTTTGAAATGATCTGGCTTAACGGTTCCTCAAGGTAACAATCTACAAGGAAAAGGGAAAACAACTAGGTAAGCATATAGAATGCTTAGTAAGTTCATAGGTACTAAGCAAAAATTTTCCTTATTTTTCAACTAAATACAATAAGCTATATAGCTTGGCATAATTTGGCTAGACATGGCAAATCAAAACATCAGCAAGGTGAGTTTTAGCATATAATCAAACCATGTAATATCACAAGTATTTAACATGCCATTTCATGTCATAATAAGTAACAAAACTCAAATCTCCTTCAATCCAAGAGTAATATAATCATGTATATATCCTAGGCATTATACTCAAATCATTCAATAATCTTTCATTTGAGCATCGAGTTTATTTCATCTTATTTCAATTTCTCATTTCATATAATTGTTTCACCTAATAAACCTTAGTAAACGAACTTAGATACATAGGTAACTACATTACTCTAGCTGCTCGTCTGAGTTGAATATTTTCGTGTCAGGTTACCTGTTCGGGCTAAACCTTTATAACGACACGTTTGGTTGTTATCCAAGCTAAATGTATATACTTGTCAGGGCTAAACATTTAAAATGATATCAGGTTACTCATCTGAGCTAAACCTGTGTCAAATGTACTTGAGTGTTTGTAAGAAATGTTGGACCTTGGTAATATCTGTAACCAATGTTGTACAAGTGCACACAACATCCTATTGGCATGTCAATCATATCGTAACCTTTACTAAGTTCACTTATGCCTCTTTTTCAATTATAACCATCATTTTGCAATTTAGTCTAATTCTCACCTTTTATACAATTCACAACCAATTGATCACTATCAATCACATATACTCAAATCAAACACATAACTATTTAAATACATAAATATTGTGTGAACTTACCTTGTCAAAATTGCAAACAAGTTGATCTTTAATGAGTAATCAACAATTTTGACTTTTCCCCGATTATCTCCAATTTGATCCAATTCTTGATCTATACAATTATTTAATCCAATTCATCAATATTAAAAAATTTTTACATTATATTATGATATGAATGAACCTATGAAACTTCATTTTTTGATACCCTAAAGTTTTACATTTTATACAATTTTGTCCTTGAAATCGAAATAGTTATAACTTTTCGATTTGAAAATTGACCTCAATTACATTCATTACAGACCCTCTACTATCTATTATTACTGAAATTTCACATCAATTTCACAATTTATTCACTTTAGTCCTTATGCACAAAACTAACAATTTAAACATTACAATATAGTCATTTTTCATATCTAAGCTTAAAATCTATCAATTTAACATCAATTTCTTCAAGAAATCAACAATGAAAACTATAAAAAAAACTTTAACAGTTTTACAAATTGGTACATGGGCTAGCTAAATCAAGCTCTCATGAGCTCAAAAATATAAAAATTATAAGACAATGACTTAATTGGACTGTAACGACCCGTAAGTCAGGGGTGTTGAGAAACATGCTTTCGAGACCTTGCCTTCGCGAATCGGGCTTATAAATATTTATTTATTATATTTATGGAGTTACTTTAAAAGGGAATTAAACAATAGTAAATAATTTTAATCAACAATGTTTAAATTAGTACATGAATTAAATTAAATGAGTGAAAAAAGTAGTAGTTGATATTAAATTTTCAAGGTGGGATTAGGTTAAAGGACTTATTAGATAAGTAGACCATTATTATATAGATTTTGATAGTGGATGTTTCTGGGGTTTGTAACATCCCAAAATTTGGGGTTAGAAGTTTTAGTTTGTAAGGTGAGTCATGAGAGCGTGATTTAGAAATTTATGTTTCTTTTAGCGTTTTTAGAACAAGCCTATTGGTTCAGTGGTTGTGGGTGTATTAGCTTATCCTTGGGTCTTGTGTTTGAATCCTTATAAGTCTTTTAGAGGAATTAATTTTTATTTTGAGTTTGGTTTCATTTTTTTTTAAGTTTAGTTAAAAATTGAGTTATTATTTTATTTGTTTATTGTTAATATTTTAGAAAAATAGAAATAGAAGAGTCTTAATTTCTCTCACGTTTTTTTCTCTCACTTCTCTCACATAACAGTTTTAATCCTTCTCCCAAATTTCTAAAGTTTGACATTTCTTTGCCATTGAATTTTCTTTACTATCACTTCTGTTCTATTTTCATTTGAATTTTTGTTTGAAATTGTTGGGTTTTATTTGATTTCATTGATTGGTGTTCGGGTAATTCAAGGAATTGAAGAGGAAGTAGAGTAAGTATTGTTCTCTGATTTTTAGAACAATTTTGGTTGGTTCTTTTGTGTTATTTTGGTATGGTAATTATTTAGTATGACTCCTATTTCAGTCAAATTTGAGAAATAATCTTTCAGTTAAACTCTGTTTATTTGTTTCAATCAAACTCTGATTAGTCTAGATTATTTTATTATTATTTGACCTATGAATTTAGCCTATAAATAGACTTTTTTACAACCTTAGAAAACACACCCATTAGAGATTATAACTCATAACACATTTAGAGAATTTTATGTTTACGTTTTGAAGGTTCTTAGTTTTCGGGTTTTCGAGGTTTAATTTTTATCTCCATCTTTTGTACTCTTCGTTCTTTTGCCATTATAGTAAAATCATCTTTGCCCGTGGTTTTTTATCCTTGTTGGAGGTCTGTTTCTAAAACTGTTTAATTTAGGTATTAAATTATTGTTGGATTACATGAAATTCTGCAAATTCTAGTGTGTTTCTGAACTATTAGTGATTGGGGATCGTTTTTGTAACACCGCAAAATTTCTAATTTTGTTATTGTGAAAATATGACACAAAATATTTGTCTACTGTAGTGGTTATGTGTTCTGGGTGTGTTTGGGAGGTCCTAAGTTCGAGCCTTCGCTTGGGAAAATTTTGGTATTTTGAATGAATTAGGCCTTACTCTTGTTCAGTAGGCTTTCATTTGATTGTTGGGTAAATTACATCAAAATGGACGTGCTAGTCTGGTGGTTAAATAGTGTGTTATTATGGTGGAGGTCTTATGTTGGAATTCCTATGCAAGCAAGGGTATTATTTTTTTTGCTCAGATTTCGAGATAGAGTTGTGTAATAGGGGAATTTTGAGTAGTGGATGAGTAGTGGGAATTAGGGGAGAAGATTAAGGGATTTTTGAGGTTATTGGGATTTTATTTTATTTTTTCCCATAACCGAATTTTGACTTTCTTTTCCCAAAAAAAATTGCCGTCTATTCTTCTCCCTCTCCTCTTACCAAAATTCTCTGAGTTTTTCCATCTTTCTCTTATTTTTCTTCTTCTTGATTTTTCCCTAATAATTTTTTTCCTTTGTTTTCACACGCGGTTAGTGCTCGCTTAGTTTCGGCAAGTGTTTCTCTTCATTTCTATCATGAATCTCTTAGCAACTGACGTGATAATGTTTTTTCTCTGCAATTTGGGCGTAGGAGGAGGCTCAGACTGGTGAATTCAGTGTTCTTATCTTAACAAGAGTTAAACAGACGTGGTAATGGTAAAAAGGTATTTGAGTCTAGTTTCAAATGCATCAAGCGAATCCTAATTCATAATTATGTAGTTCAAGATATAAATAATTTAGTAACAATGACTCAGGTGGACAACTTTGAAGGAACATATAAGTAAATAATGAAAACATATATGAATAATTAACTAGCACGGGTTACATTAAAAATGGATCACGCGGCTAAGGCCAATTTGGGCCGAGTGGGCCACATGGGTCTGTGAGCCCATTTTTCTGAAATGTTTTGTAAGGCTGTACGGGTCGCCCAAGTCGACTATGGACCTACTGTAGGGTCGGTAAGCTTTACTTAGACCCCTATATGTATGATCCATTTGTCTGATTTCTATACCGAGCATGACTTATGATATCTGAATGTATGTATTATTAATTGCATAATGGCATGACATATTTTGTATGTTGCATTGCATCAAGGTAGGTTGATGATATTTGGAGAAAATGTCTGAAAGGCTATTAAGCCTGTTATCTGGCAGCTCAGCTGCAACCTTCTGATTATGTACCGCATTTCGGTACAGCATAGTGTGTAGGGATGGGTGGGTTGATTTAATCCTCACATGGTGTGTAGGGTTGGACGGAGATGGTGTGTAGAGGCTGGTAGGAAGGATTTTGATTTACTGTATCTGCATTCTGTATCTAATATGGGCACAGGCCCTAGACTGTATCTAACTAAATTATATTGATTATCTGTATGCATGTTTTCTGTGGGGATTACATACTGAGTTTGCGAAAACTCACCCTTTCTCTATTTAATCTGTACAGGTAATCTCCAGACTTGATGGGTCAGTGCAGCGGAAGACTCGACAGTGGCCACAGGTAAAGTTTAGACTGTTTTCCGTTAATGCCTAGAATTTATTACTTATTTGGTGTTTTTGATGTATCTTCTGGACTATGGACTGGTTGGCTTTAAATTTGGGACTTTATACTATTCTTTTATGGAGTTTTTTAAAACTACAACTCTACAAAACACAGTTTTTTCTAAAAACTAAGGTTTTTCATAAATAGAAATGATTTTCCCTAAATTAATTGGTTATAAAAGCTTCCGCTAAGAGACAAGTTTGAAAGTAAATCAACTAGTTTTATTTGAATTAAATAAAAGCTAACTTACTGTAACGGTTTTTAAACTCGACAATCTTTTCTTTAAATCCCTTTCCATGTGACATTGCCAGATTTGACCATAATGTCTAGGTTGAGTTTGGGGTGTTACATTTAGTGGTATCAGAGCCAGGTTGCAGAATTCAGCTGTGGATTTGGGTTTTAAAACTTGGTTTTAAAGAAATGATTTTTTTAAATGGTTTGAAATATTTTTGACTGAGTATGTGGTACACCGAGTCTTCGACGCCGATTCTGTAAGTGTTCTAAAAACTTTGATAAGTTCTTAAAACTGAAAACTGTAGTAAGACTGTGATTCGTGATAAGAAACTCTAAACTTCTGATACTATTTTTCATAAAATATCTACTAATAGATATCGAAACTGTAACTGATTCATAAAACTGTTAACACAGATAAGTTACGAATTCTACGATGACCACACGAGGTATCTGCAGATGGGATACTAGAGGCTGAGGTAGAGGCCGTAGAGGCGCTCGAGCTGAGTCTTTGTCGTTAGGCAGCATGCCGAATCTGGATACGAGCGAAACATCGATTTCACCCGCTACAGAGATTGGGTCTCATGATCACATGGCCGGGGACGATGCCTTGTCCCAGGCTATATTGAGGATATTAGAGAGGGTCGCTGGGCACAACACTGGATCCGAGGGCCGAGGGTCAATTACAGAATGACTCCGATCCAATAGGGCTGAGGTATTCAGGGATGTTCCTTTAGAGGTTCAAGGGACGGTATTTTTGGCTGATTTGATAGAGCTTCCGTTTGGGGAGTTTGATATAATATTGGAGATGGACTGGTTGGTCAAGTATCGTGTCAGTTTGGACTGTGCGACTAAGAGGGTCGTATTGAAAACTAAATGGGGTAATGAAGTAGTTGTGATTAGGAAACGTCGGAATTACTTGGCTAACGTGATCTCTACACTGGTAGTTGAGAAACTGGTTTGCAAGGGATGTGAGGCGTATTTGGCCTATGTAAGTGTTTTCGCTTTTAGAGACTTTACTGTTATGGACATCAGAACTGTGAGGGATTTTTTGAACATCTTTCCTGAGGAGCTACCAGGTTTACCTCTGAATTGGGAAGTGGAGTTTGGGATTGAGCTTCTCTTTGGTACAACTCCGGTGTCTATCGCTCCCTATCGAATGGCACCGAAGGAGCTTATGGAGCTCAAGGCTCAAATTCATGAGTTATTGTATCGTGGGTTCATCCGCCCTAGTGTGTCCTCGTGGGGAGCACCGGTACTGTTTGTTAATAAAAAGGATAGATCCATGAGGATGTATATCGACTACCAACAACTAAATAAGTTGACTATTAAGAACAAGTATCCACATCTGAGGATTGATGATTCGTTTGACCAGTTTCGAGGGGCGTCTGTGTTCTCCAAAATTGACTTGCATTTTGGGTATCATCAGTTAATGGTTAAGGAGGTTAATGTGCATAAGATGGCATTTAGGACTTGTTATAGTCACTACGAGTTCTTAGTAATGCCATTTAGACTGACTAATGCACTGGCAGCTTTCATGGATCTGATGAACCGAGTGTTTCAGCCCTACCTGGATCGGTTTGTAGTGGTGTTCATCAATGACATATTGGTTTATTCGAGGACTACGGATGAGCATGACGAGCACCTTAGGATTGTTCTTTAGATTTTGAGGGAAAAGCAACTTTATGCTAAGTTTAGCAAGTGCAAGTTTTGGTTGCGTGAAGTAACATTTCTGGGTTATGTGGTGTCTGCTGAGGGGATTCACGTCAATCTTCAAAAAATTGAGACTGTATTGGACTGGAAGTAGCCTAAGAATGTAACTGAAATTCGTAGCTTTTTAGGGCTGGCAGGTTATTACCGACAGTTTGTAAAAGGATTTTCATTGATCGTAGTAGCGTTGACTAAGTTGTTACGTAAAGGTGTACCGTTTGACTGGACTAATGCGCAGCAATAGAGCTTTGAGAAGCTTAAGACTGTACTGACTGAGGCTCCTATTTTGGTACAGCCTGAACTTGGAAAAGAGTTTACGATTTATAGTGATGCATCACATGTCGATTTGGGATGTATGTTGATGCAGGATGGTAAGGTTGTTGCATATGCATCTCGTCAGCTTAAGACACACGAGGTGAACTATCTGACACACGATTTGGAGTTAGCTGTCGTAGTCTTTCTATTAAAAATCTAGAGGTATTATCTGTACGGTGAGAAGTGTATTATCTACACTGATCATAAGAGCCTCAAGTATCTCCTCACTTGGAAGGAGTTAAATCTTAGGCAGCATTGATAGGTTGAGCTATTTAAGGATTATGATTGTACCATTGAGTACCATCCCGGCAAGGCCAATGTGGTGGCCGATGCATTAAGCTGTAAGGCTATGACCGATCTGAGAGCGATGTTTGCTCGACTTAGCCTATTCGACGATGGAAGTCTATTGGCAAAAATTTAGGTCAAACGATATGGTTTGAATAGATTCAAGGTAAACAGTTGGGGAATAAGTCTCTCAAGTTGAAATTTTGTCAGGTTAAAAATGGTTGCACTACAGATTTTGGGATAAATAGTGATGGGGTACTTTATTTTCGCAGTCGGCTTTGTGTACCGAATGACGAGGATTTATGGTAGTCGATTCTGAGAGTGGCACATGGTAGTCCTTATACTATGTATCCTGGCAGGAACAAGATGTACCAAGATCTTCGGGAATTGTATTGGTCTCCAGGGTTGAAGCGTGAGGTTACAGACTTTGTTGCTCGCTGTTTAACTTGTCAGTAGGTTAAGGTTGAGCATCAGTTACCTACGAGTTTGCTGTAGCCGGTTAAGATACCGTTATGGAAATGGGAGCGAGTAACGATGAACTTCATTAGTGGGTTGCCTCTAACACCCACTAAAAAGGACTCTACCTGGGTCATTGTGGATCGATTGACCAAGTCTGCTCACTTTATCCCGGTAAGGACAAAATTTTCTCTTTTGAAATTAGCTAAGTTCTACATATCAGAAATAGTGAGACTGCATAAGGTACCTGTCTCGATCATATCTGATCGGGATCCTCATTTTATGACTCGGTTTTAGAAGAAGCTTCATGAGGCTCTGGGTTCAAGATTAGACTCCAGTACTGCTTTCCATCCTCAGACAGATGGTCAGTCGGAAAGAGTGATTCAGATACTGGAGGACATGTTGAGGAGCTGTGTTACTGATTTCTGAGGTAGTTGGAAGGAGTACTTACCGTTAGCAAAATTTGCCTATAATAATATCTTTTAGTCTAGCATCCAGATGGCACCTTACGAGACACTGTATGGTCATAAGTGTTGCACTCTTTTATGTTGGATTGAGTTGGGCGAGCGACCTGTTTTAGGTCCTGAGTTGGTCTCTGAGACAGAGGATAAGGTTAGATTGATTCGGGATCGTTTGAAAGTGGCTTCTGATAAGAAGAAATCATATGTGGATTTTAAGAGGCGTGAGATCGAGTATTTTATGGGGGACTTAGTTTTTCTCAAGGTCTCGTCATGAAAAAAGGTTCTGAGGTTCGGTCGCAAGAGCAAGTTGAGCCCTCGGTTTATTGGACCTTACCACATTTTGAAACGTTTAGGACCTGTCGCTTATCAGTTGGAGTTACCTACAGAGTTAGACCGCATTCATGATTTTTTACGTCTCAATGTTTAGGCACTACCGCTTTGATCCCATGCATGTTGTTTCTGTTGAGGAGATTGATGTTAGGCTAGACTTGACCTTTGAGGAAGAGCCTGTTCAGATTTTAGAGCGTGATGTGAAGGTCCTTCAGAAAAAGTCTATTCCCTTAGTGAAGGTTCTATGGCGTAATCATAGCACTGAGGAGGCCACGTGGGAGCTTGAGGATACGATGCGTCAGTAATATCCTCATCTGTTCTGATCAGGTAAAATTTTGAGGATGAAATTTTCTTTTAAGGGGGTAGAGTTGTAATGCCCTAAAATTTCTAATCTTGTTAATGTGAAAATATGACACAAAATATCTGTCTGCTTTAGTGGTTATGTATTCTGGGTGAGTTTGGGAGGTCCCAAGTTCGAGCCTTCGCTTGGGAAAATTTTGGTATTTTGAATGAATCAGGCCTTACTCTTGTTCAGTAGGCTTTTATTTGATTGTTAGGTAAATTACATTAGAATAGACCTACTGGTCTAGTGGTTAAATAGTGTGTTATTATGGTAGAGGTCTTGTGTTCGAATCCCTATGCAGGTAAGGGTATTATTTTTTTTGCTCAAATTTCGGGATAGAGTTGTGTAATAGGGGGATTCTGAGTAGTGGATGTGTAGTGGGAATTAGGGGAGAAGATTAAGGGATTTTAGGGGTTATCAAGATTTTATTTTATTTTATTCCCATAACCGAATTTTGACTCTCTTTTCTAAAAAAATTCTACCATATATTCTTCTCCATCTCCTCTTGCCGAAATTCTCTGAGTTTTTCCATCTTTCTCTTCTTTTTATTCTTCTTGATTTTTCCCTCATCCATTTATTTTCCTTCATTTTCGCACGCGGTAAGTGCTCATTTAGTTTCGGTAAGTGTTTCTCTTCGTTTCTGTCATGAATCTCTTAGCGACTGAAGTGGTAACATTTTTTCTCTGCGATTTGGGCGTAGGAAGGCTCGGACTGGTGAATTCAATGTTCTCATCTTAACAATAGTTGAACGGAGGGTTATCATTTATGGTAAGTTAAATTGATGTTAAGTATCTTGATGATAGGTTTTGTAGTGCTCGGGGACTATTTTAGCATCAAACAAAACTAGGTGTGTACCCGAAATGTAAAAAAAAAGGATTCGGCGAAAAGACGAAATTGCTTGCTATTTAGACAACAGCAGTAGGCTAACTTTGAAAAATCACCATAATTTGTGGAAATCGAATTAGAGGATGAACAAAATATGAAATTAAAGCTTATTGAGTCTAGTTTCTCATAGAAGAAACGACGTAAGTAATGGAATTGTAAATCGTGAGGTATAATAAACTTTGTGAGATAGTTAGGGGTTAAAATTTACATGTTTAAATTATTAATGAGTCTATTTTCAATAGAAAGAAATGGAAACATCATCCAAATTTTGTATTAAGAGATAATTAATTATTAGCAAAGAATGGACGAAGCTGTCAGACTGCAGAACATAGGTAAGTTTGAAGATTTTAATGTACTTATTGGCTAAATTAAAAATTCTGAAAATTTTATGGTAGAAAGGTATTTGAGTCTAGTTTTAACGACATCAAGCAGATCTTAATTCAGAATTCTGTAGCTCAAGATATAAATAATTTAGTAACAATGACCTAAGTAGATAGCTTTGAAGGAACATATAAGTAAATAGTGAAAACATATATGAATAATAAACTAGCACGTGTTACATTAAAAATGGATCACGCGGCCAAGGCCAATTTGGGCCAAGTGGGCTACATGAGCGTGTGAGCCCATTTTTTTTAAAAGTTCTGTAAGGTTGCACCGGTCGCCCAAGTCGACTGTGGACCTACTGTAGGGTCGGTAAGCTTTACTTAGACCCCTATATGTGTCATCTGTCTATCTGATTTCTATACTGAGCATGGCTTATGATATCTGAAGATATGTACTATTAATTTCATAATGGCATGACATATTTTGTATATTGCATTGCATCGGGGTGGGTTGATGATATTTGGAGGAAGTGTCTGAAAGGGTATTAAGCCTATTATCTGGCAGCTCAGCTGCAACCTTCTGATTATGTGCCGCATTTCGTTACAGCATGGTGTGTAGGGATGGGTGGGTTGATTTAATCCCCACATGCTGTGTATGGGTTGGATGGAGATGGTGTGTAGAGGCTGGTTGGTAGGATTCTGATTTACTGTATCTGCATTCTGTATCTGATATGGGCCAAGACCTTAATATATTTCTGAGACTGTATCTAAACAAGCTAAGGCCCAAATTGATTCTGTGATGGGCACAGGCACTGGACTGTATCTAACTGAATTCTGTTGATTATCTGTATGCATGATTTCTGTGGGGATTACACACTGAGTTTACGAAAACTTACCCTTTCTCTGTTTAATCTGTACAGGTAATCCCAGACTTGACGGGTCGGTGCAGTAGAGGACTCGATGCTGGCCATACGTAAAATTTAGACTGTTTTTCGTTAATGCCTAAAATTTATTACTTATTGTGTGTTTTTGATGTATCTTCTGGACTATGGACTGGTTGGCTTTAAATTTGGGACTTTATACTTTTTTTATGGATTTTTAAAAAAACTTTAACTTCACAAAACACGATTTTTTTTTCTAAAAACTAAGGTTTTTCATAAATAGAAACAATTTTCCCTAAATTAATTGGTTACAAAAGCTTCCGCTAAGAGACAAGTTTTAAAGCAAATCAACTAGTTTTTTTTCGAACTAAATAAAAGCTAACTTACTGTAGCGGCTTTTAAGCTCGACAATCTTGTCTTCAAATCCCTTTCCATGTGACATCGCCAAATTTGGCCATAACGTCTAGGACGAGTTTGGGGTATTACAGTTTTGCTATTACAAATTCACGATTTTTAGCCTATTTCGGTGTGGTTTTGTAACCACACGAGTAGCCACATTGTCATCTACTGCACACGGGCAGTCCACACGATCGTTTGCCGCCGTGAAATTAGGGTAATTTTTGGGTCACATAGATTGGGTTGTGCCACACGGTCGTGTGGCTACTGTTTGGGGATTTAATCATTTTTCACATGAGCGTGTGCCTTGGACACATGGCCGTGTTTTTTAGCCACATTGGTGTATGAGGTTGCCACACAGTCGTATCTGTACTACTTCTCAAATTTTGCTAATTTTTGCACAATTGCACAGTGAGTTACACGGGCTACTCACACAGCCATGTAACTCTGCCACACGGGCGTACGCCTCTTTCACACGTCCATGTAGACCTTTCACACAGCCTAGACTCTCCCACATGGCCGTGTGGCTCTATTTCTCTGGTTTTTGTTCTGTATGGTAACCTAACTCATTTTAGTTCCTGAGTAAACCAACATTCGTTGAAGCCTCTGTAAATGTGTTTGGGACTTTGTTTCAGCTTAGACTCGAGTGTGTATTTTTAATTATAGGATTAAAGCTAATTTTTGTTCATGCGTTAATGTGATGTGATAAATGGAAATGAGATATTTCCTAGTAATGGAATACATACTAAATCTGGGCGACTAAATATGTGTATTTCTGTTTCTATATGATTATTGCATGTAGTGAACATTTTTGCATTTGCATTAAATTTTAGGATTTGGTAATGAAGAGAAGGAAGACTGTTTTGGCAGATTAACTAAAATACTTTTATACAGCGATTTACTGCACTATATTATAAATATATACTAGCTTAGCTGTATACTTCCACTTGAGTGGCTTAGTTCCACATTTATGGTGTGTAGAGTGGAAGGGCGTATATGAGCCCTATGTGATGTGCAAGGTGGATAGACCTACCAAGGTCCAATTGTAGTGTGTAGGGTGGTTGGAGTGGTGTTTGGTTGGTGGGGGTGGGATTTTTACTGGTTGCCTTCATTTTGCATCAAATTATATGTTTGATTGTGTGAACGTTGGGATATTTGTGTAATCTAATTCGATTAAATAACATGTGTATTAGGAGCATTGTATTCGTGTTTTGTATGTTAATGGAAAATTTTTGTATATCTGACTATTGGTTCGAGATTTTCGTATGTTGTATGTATATTTATTTAGCTCTTTACCTTTTTCCATTTACTTTTCTTTTTGACTCACACTGAGCTCATGTAGCTCACTCCCCCTTAGTTTCTCTTCCTTTCAGGTAATTCACGTAGTTAGACCTCAGATTCAACAAAGCGGAGATCTCAGAGTTTCTTTGATTGGTTTGAAATGTTGTTATAAATTATTCACTTTATTCACATTTATTTTTGCAAATAAATCTAAATGCACTGTGGTATGGGGATTTCTAAGATAATTTGATTTAAGTTTTGATTGCAGTTTTGCTTTGATACGATGCAAATTGTTCAAATATTTAGTACTAGTTTATGTTTTCCTTTTAAATGCATGATACCATTTTTACGCTGCAAATACCTTTCGTAACACTAGTCTTTGAATTTTTTAAATCCGATTTGATTACAAAATTGGCATATAAATTATTAAATGATTTAGCTCAAATTAAGCAAATTGTATTCGGACTGAGTTTTAAACCTTTCTCCTGTAAATTATTTTAGGATCACTTCGGCGGTCAATGTAACCTTTGAAACTCAATCTAAACTTCTAGGCCGGATATTGGGGTGTGACAAGGTTAATATATATTTGATATATTAAGTATATTGAAAATTTTAATAAATTATCTTAGAATAATTAAATAGAAAATGAAAAGAAATGATTAAAATAAAAGAAACAAATGACTTAGTGGGGATAGAAGAAAGAAAAAAATTGAAAAGCTTCATTGTTCTTGCATACTGATTTTGGGAGGGAGAAAAAGAAGCATTTGATCATTTATTTTACCCTAGAAGCTCAAATTGGTTAGTAAATTTTAGCTTTTTTTTTTCATAAATTTTATGTTTTTGGAACCTTGAGGTCATAAATTGGATTGTCCATGTTGGAATTTTTAAAGTTGTTAATGTTGTGGAAAATGCCATCTTTTAGAAAATTTAAGTGTTGATGTTATTTTGATAGATTTTTGAAGTTTATAGTGAAGTGGGATGATTTATAAAATCAATTCATAAAAGTGTACATTGTGAATTAATTTGTAGGAAAATTTGAAATGTGGGGGGTTAAATTGTTAATTTCGTGAAGCCTAGGGACTTTTTTGGGGGATTATTCTTTGTGCTGGAAATTTTAGGGATTGATAATAAATTATATGTATTTTTGGTTAGTTATGAAAATTAGATGAAAGTGTGATTAAGTTAATGTTGGTGTTAATGACTGAGTTGTGTAATTATCAATTGTTGAGGGTAAAAGCATAAATTATGATCTAAAGTTAATTGATTTAATTAAAAATAAGGTATGGTATTCAAATTAAGTAATGGAATTAAATTGTTAATTTTGATCAAGAGAAGAGTAGGTATGGTATCAACTATCGGAAGGAAAAGATCACTTAGTAGAAGTCTCCAATTCGTAGCGTCCGTCGTAATTCTGTAAGTTCGTCTTCCTTGAAATCGCACTTTATAAAATTGTTTTAATTAATCTAGTTACTACTTGATGTCTTATTATATCCCTAATGTCATTGTTAATTCAATTGAATGGAAGTTTATGGATGTATATGTTAATTCAATTCAATGGAAGTTATGGAAGTATATGTATTTATATAAAATGTGATATTGAGTGATGAAAAATGATATTATGGAATTGCATATGACAACTATCATCGATTATCTGACTAACGCTGGGCACAATAATTTGTCGACTCGTTCGACTAGTGTTAGGCACAACTATCGTCAGTTATCCGACTAACGCTGGGCGCAATAATTTGTCAACTCATGTGACTAGTGCTGGGCACACCAAGAATCTTGTCGAGTTAAATGACTAGCATTGGATGCAAAACCTTATTCACAATCTAACCGTTAGGCACTGAATGCCATTTGTTGGGTTATATATTTTGGTAAGGTATAATAATTCATGAGATGACTTATATGTTGTGAAATGTAAACTTCTGGTTAATAATTGAAAGTGGGATCTATTGAGATCATTAGTTGCTTACTGTTTGAATTTTTATTTGACTACAGGTTAGGTATTACTATTGTTCTATGTCTCAGCATCCACGACAAATCATGTACTCAAAGTTGGTGATATATTTCTTTTTTAGTCTTGGCATGTACCTAGGATGTCAATATTAAGATAATGTCCTTTTGTTTAGTAAATCCTAGAGAATGTAGTCTTATAAGTTCTAAATCATTGTAAATAAATGTTTGGAGTTGTTATGTATATGCTTTCACTTAGTGTTGCTCTAATGATTTGGTCATTTTGGTATTATACTTGAGGTGCTTGATTAGTAAATTAAGAAAGTTTATTCATTGAGCCTTTTTGGTTGATAATTGGTTGGGAGTGATTAGTATAGGTATGCATTTACAATACTCAATTATTTGAATGTTTGAACTTTATTTGAGGTACCTATGAATAGTATATTATTTGTTGTTGAATGAACTAAATGTGGTGTCAATGAGGTCACATTGGTTAGGCACTTAAAATAGTTGTTTTGGTATGTTTTTTAGCATGTTTAATTGTGTTTTGATGCTGTTTAGGTCCATTTTAAAGTACGCTTAAGTAGTATGAATGGTTATGCATGTGATGAATTTGAAATGGCTTGGTTTTAGGTAAAATTGAGTCCACACGGCTTGAGACACAAGTGTTAAGTTCAATTTTGAGCTTAATTTATTTGACTAAATTATCTAAATTGTTGATTAATTTTATAATTCAGCCTAAATTGATTAAATACATTCCATGCCGTAATAATTTAATTCCACTCCAATTCAACAATTTAATGTTAATTTTATTTCATGTGCAGGTAAGGAACATTTTGATGTCCATATGAGCTCAATTTAGAATTAATTTTCATGAATAAAACTACTAGATGAAGGTTGCTGACATGCTGGTTTTGGAAGAATTAAATTGACATGATCAAAATACAAAATTGAAGTGACCAAATTTACCGCAAAAGTCATTGGGACAAAGAGGAAAATTCGGTCCAATTCGATGTACAGCAGGCCAAATATGCGACAAAATCAGCAAGAGAATTATTATTAATTCTCTCAATTTCTTTCTTGCTAGCGGTGGCCGACTCTAATTGAATCAAGGAAGTCAAATCAGCCTTGAAGAGTTTAAATTAAAGTTAAACTCTACTAAGCTGAAGCTGTTTTTATGCGACGGGTTCAGCTAGGAAAGGGGGATAAGATCAAACTTTGTTTTGAATTACTGGAGGTTGTTATTTATTCCTTAAATAGAGGTGACTAGCAGGGGAAAAGGGAGCGAAAAAAAAAGCAGAGAAGAACATAGCAGAAACGCGTGAACTCGAGCAAGCAAAAATTTTAAAATTGAACCAGCAAAAGTCGACCAAGCAGTTGAAGTAGCAGCCCAAAATTTCAGCTGATTGAGAGAAGGGAAGCTCGACGACTCAAGGGATTTTTTTTCCTGTCCAAGATTAAATCTGTAATTCATGTTGATTACAATTGATTTTGGGTTTGTTTTACTTGCTATGAGTGGCTAAATTTTTTACGCTTAGTTAGACACTTATGAAACCGAGCACAAGTGATTTGAGGATTTATTTTGTTCTAAATTCGAATTCGGCATTCTTGAATTGTTTGTTTTTATCGCCCAAGGAATTTTTCTAAGTCAATTGGATTGATCACCTTCTTAATTTGGGAATTTTTCTTATAATCATCTATGTGCTAATTGAGAAATCGAATTTCTCAATTAAGCTTAGAATTAGTGATAATTAATTGGCCGCAGCTAATTAAGACAACTTCAAATTTAATTTTAGAAGCCGCTGGTGGATTTTCTATGGTTAATGCCAGGCGAAGTCTCCAAAATACTAAAGGCACCTTTAATAAGTCGACACAGAGGTAATTAAAGGTAGGTTTTCAATTACGAATGTTCTCTAATTGAATAATTTATTGGGGATAGGAAGTCGCTTCGTAAGTGATTTTACAGCCTTGCTGCTGATTTAGTTTGTTAGAATAATTTAAGTTCGCAAAGGACTTGTCCTGGGTGGAGCGTTGATAACTAAGCAATTTCTCTCTTTAATTTGATAATTTTCCAAGCTTTCACAACTTTAGCAAAAATTTATTCATTACTTAAAATTAGGAAACGCAGAAGCATAAAACCCTCCATTTTTTTACTTACATGCATTTTATATCATCTTAATTTCAATTCTCTTCAAATAGATTAAACGCAAGCTTCTTCGTGGGACGATTCCCTATTTACTCTATATTACCAGTTAATGTTGGTTGAATAGCATATTTAATTCGGTAGCCAAAACGACAGCTACCAACAAGTGTGTGACTCAGCCGTGTGAGACACATGGCCTGGCAACACAGCTGTGTGTCATCTGATGATTTTTCTTAAGTTGCAAGTCAGTCAGTTACACGGCCTAACACACGGGCGTGTGGGGCAACTCAGAGAGTTATACGGTCTGGCACACAGGCGTGTGACATGGCCATGTGACCCTACTCAGAGAGTTACACGAGTGAGGACATGGTCTGGGACATGGCCGTGTGTCCCTAGTTTGAAGGTTACACGGCCTGAGAAACGGGCGTGTGTCTCAGCCATGTAAGGCACAAGGCCTAGCCACATGGCCATGTAACCCCTGTTTTGCAAATTCTTGCATGTTTTTCTAAACTTTTCAAAATGTTTCAAATTGGTCCCAATTTACTTCTAAGATATTTTTAGGGTTACGAAGGCTTGATTTAGGGACAGAATGTACAATATGATTGATTTACGATGTAATTATATTATTGAATGCAATTAAGTTTAAATGTTTTCAATTGTATGGTAATGCTCTGTAACCCTAATCTAGCGACGGATACGGGATAGGGGTGTTTCATGGACTCACCAAATTAAGTACCAAATGTTTGGAAGGTTCAAAGGTTTTCTTTCTTTTACTTACAACAAGCTGAAGAAGATGAAGAAAAAGATATCATCTTTTACCCAAAATTTGTCTTATATTTTTTAATTAAACCATTAATTACTTAATTAACTTACTTAAACTTAATCATCATTAATCAATTATGAGTGGAATCTTTCATTGTTTTCCACTAACACACATTAGAAAATGGTTTAATTTCTATTTTGGTCATTTTACTAGTTGTAATTTAAGTCCCTAAATATTTTTCTAATTAAAAACCTATAGCAATAAGACTTTTACAATTTAGTCCTTTCACCCTAATTAAGAAATTAATAGAGAAAATTGAAAGACCAAATGTAACACCCCTCACCCGTCTTCGTCACCAAATTAGGGTTACGGGATGCTACCACACATAACAAAATAGAATCATGCTATATCAATTCAAATTTTACTAAACGATAATAATTAATCAATCATTTAATAAAAATGTGTTAATCATACATTATCGGGGTTAAATTGAGCTTACAGAAGCTCTAAAACAATTCAAAACAAAATAAGGACTAATTTGAAACATTTCAGAGAGTGTGGTAGAAATCCAAAACAAGGATTACATGGGCATGTGGCCAAGTCGTATGATAGGCTGAGGTTGTGTGGAGTTGAACCACACAGTCGTGTCCCCAAACTAAGTAATAGACTAATGCCATGTAATCTAGGGTCACACAGCCATGTAACTCATTATGGTTGTGTGAACCCAATTGTCATCTTAATTAACAAACCACATGGTCGTGCCATCTACCCGTGTATGGCACGCGCTCATGTAGTAGGCCATGTGTACCTATATAATGTGTCGCGAAACTGACTAAAACTTCACTAATGGAAGTGCACCTATCAATTAACAGTATAGCTACGGTGAGCAACAATATTATTCCCACGAAGACTAAAAGTACTAGTAATTACCGTCTTTCTACTATTTAATCAAATAATTCAAGTGATTGATTAAGAACTAAAATTAACTAAATTAATTAACTGACGAACACGGAAAAGAACAAATCAGGAAAATAAATGATTAACAACCAAGAAACGAAACAATACCTAGGAAAGAATTTGCCTAGGTTTTATTTGTCACTATCTATTTAAATTATGCAATTTCTTTATTTAGTATCTTGATCTGTAGAAATATATAAATTATGCTAATATCTCTTTCGAGCATAAGAGCAACTGACTCTAGGTTGATTAATTGAAATCTCTTTCTAATTAAAACCCTTATAATCACATTAACTCGTACTATGGATTCCCCTATTAGATTTGACTCTAATCCGATAGATTTATGTTGTCCTATTTCTAGGATTGCATGCAACTCCACTCAATTACATAATATCTACTCTTTAACAGAGTCTATTAAACCACAGAATTAAGCACATCAAACATGGATCAATAATCTAGAAATATTAAACAAAGAATTGAGCAATAGTAATTGATAATAAACTAAGTATTTATTATGTAAAATGAAAATCAAATGACAGAATCCATCATAGGGTTCATCTCCCCTAGGTATTTAGAAAATTAGTTCATGCTTGAAAATAAAAACATCATAAAGACAGTATAACCGAAAGGTATTTAGAAACTCATGATAATCTCCTAAGAAATCAACTGAAAATCTTCAATCTTGATGGAAATATACTTCAAAGTCGGCTTAAATGGTGTTTTTCGAGTTTTTTCTTGAATATTATATGACGACTCACTCGTATCTTCTTATTTCTATCCTATATAAGTCTTAAAATGCCTGAAAAACCTAAAAATTGCAATTTTCCATTGTTCAGTGTGAAATCCTGTGATATCGACACGGCCTACCACACGCTTGTGTGGGTTACATGATCGTGTGGCCAAGCCGTGTGGAATGATCTAGCCCGTGCGACTCCTGCAGCTTGCTTTGACGCTTTAGTTTTCACTCCTTTTGCTCCCAAGTGCTCTATTAAGCATCAAAACATGAATTTAATGGATTAGGAGCATAAATTTCACAATTAATATTGGATAATCACCCAAAAATGCATTAAGAATGAGGTTAAAACATGTTACTTTTAGCACTTATCACTATAAGTGCCTTTTCAATCAAGTTATACATCCTTAAGTTCATTACCTTACAAGAAATAATTGAATTATACTTCAAACTATTCAAATACATAAAAAAAAAATGCCAAAACACAACTCAAATCACCCAACCTAAGTGTCTAACCATTGTACCAATATGGCACCATCACAACCAATTCAAAATATACAACCTAACCATTTATACAAGCATATATTTAAACACCAATGTGCATTTTACCATAAATACCTTTCTATCAACTTAAAACATATCTAACTTTTACCAAAGTAAACCATACACAAAACTCAATCATACCATTACTTTAGTACCTATTAAAGTTTACCATATCCAGGCAACATTTTATGAACATAATTGTATATTAAAATAATTAACTAACACATATACCCAATATTTCATCCAAGTGTAACACCTCAAATTTTGGGGTTAGAAGTTTGAGTTTTGTGGTTAGGGTCAGTGAGTAGGTTGTGCTATTGTGTTTAGTTGCACGTTTAAGTGACAAAATGGCCTACTAGTTTGGTGGTTAGTTGTGCGCTAGTGTATCTCTAGGACGCGTGTTTGAATCTTTGTGTGTACGTTTTGGAGAAATTTTTTATTTTGTTAAATAGTAGACTTTGTTTTAAGTCTAAAAATAATTATTTAGTTTTATTATTTTTGGTTGTTGCTTTTCTTTTCACATTCTCTCCCTCTTTTTGGTTTTTTCTTTTCTTTTTTTTTGCTTTTTCTTCTATTGGGAAACAGTTTTGCTTGCGGATTTCAGAGAGCTTCGGTCCTTTGTCGTCAAATTGGTGTCTAGATGTCATTGATCGCGAATAAGGTGTGGGATTCAAACCTTATCTAATTTATTTGCGATTTGTTTTTTTTGGCATTTCTTGAGTGTTCTCTAAACTGTTGATTTTGGGTATTTAGTTGTTGAGGAAGTATGGGGAATACTGCGTATTTCGATATATTTTTGTTATTGCTAAGGCTGGGTACTAATTTGATGGCTAAAATGACGATTTCAGTCTATTCTGATGTGGTTTCGTGACCACATGGGTGGCCACACGGGTGTGTGCCTGTTCACACAGTTGTGTGGAATTAGGAATTAGGGTTTTCGGGTAGGATTAGGTGCCACACAGCCTGGCCACACAGCCGTGTGCCTGATTTGGAGAAATTAGTCGATTTTCACACGACCATGTCCCTTGGGCACACGGGTGTTTGTGTTTGAGAATTAGGGATTTAGTGATTTGGTGTCACAAGGCCTGGCTACATGGTCATGTGGCTAATTTAAGAATTTAGGGATCCTACACGGGCATGTATTTTGGGCACACAATCGTGTCTGGTGGGCACACGGGCATGTAAGACCCTCACACGGTCGTGTTTACCATGTACTCTATTTTAGCACAAATGGACAGAGAGTTACACGACCTATTCACATGATAATGTCCTTGGCTCACACAAGCATGTGCCTCAGCCACACGGCCGTATGCCTCCTCCCACAAAGGCGTGTTGGCTTTTCCACACGGCCAGAGCACACGGCCGTGTGGCCCTAAGCCACCAATTTTAGTTCTGTGTATTCATTTGAAATGTGTCTGTATGTTCCGACCATTAACTAGGCTTTAGTGAGGGTAGTTAGGACTCTGATCTGAGCTTTGGCTTATGTGTTATTTGTGACTGTTGTGTGAGATATCTGATTCTGAACCCGGTTAGCTAGGTGTGTGTATGTCTGTTTCTGTCTGACTATCTATCAATGTGTTCATTATTTATATGAGGTTGTAAGCATACATGCACTTGCATAAAGTAATTTTTGTATTGGTTGTGAAGAGAAGAAATATTGATTCTGATCTGGCAGTTTAACTGTAACTTATCGGTATAGCAGTTTACCGCACTATACCGCATGTACACAAGCCTTGTTGCATACTATTATCTGATCTAGTAGTTTAAACTACAACATGTCTGTACAGCGGTTTATAGTAATGCACTGCACTGCATTTACGCCTGCCTTTCTACATATTATTATCTAAGTGGCTTAGTCCACATACATGGTGTGTAGGGTTAGATGAGCCTTTTGAGGTCATATATGGTGTGTTTGGTTGGATGATCTTAAACAACTCTTTTGGGGTGTGATCGGGGGACAAAGAGCTATTTTGGCTGGATGGGTAGGTTTTTATTACTTGTTTGCATTCATATGCATCTTTCTGAGTGACTGGGTGTAAGATAATTTGACTGTATTCTGTCTGATTGAATAACACTTGTGATTCAGTGTCTGTGTATGACATGGTGTGCTTGAATTGTTACGTTCTGTGGGGACATTGGTTCCAAGTTTACCTTCTGATTCTATGTATATCTGTAAGTATGTTTCGTTATAGATTGATATTTGTAATTCGATTTTTAGTCGCATGTCGAACTCACACTGAGCTCGTGTAGCTCACCCCCTTAGTGTTTCCCCTTTCAGGTACACTTCCGTTTTCTATAGTCAGGACTTAGCATGCTAGAGGTTTCGGACCGCCACGTTTTAGAATCTACTTTAAAAGTATTTTCATAAATTCCGCATTTATAAATGAACGGTTTGAACTGTAAGTTTTATATTTATCACTTGGTACGAAATGTTGTGTTATACGCACATAAACGTCTTTTGGACTAAAATTTTTGTAATATCGGGATTTTACAATTGAGAGTTTTACGTAACTTAAATACTGTTTGTGTTCTAGCTGGTTATACTAAAATTTTTCCTTCGATCACTTCGGTTGTCAATGTAACCTCTGAGATTTGGTCTAAACTTTTAGGCCGGGTTTTGGGGCATTACACCAAGCTTAACCATTTCCAAACAATATCATAATCTAAGATCAAACATACCATTTCTAAACATGCTTTCAACATTTACCATATATGCATACCATAGTAATCTTTAAATTCAACCTATTACATGATAATATTAAAAGTACATTACAACTTTGACTTAGAACTTCAAAACCATCAATCCAAGATAGCCTATATACATGCTATCAAAGTGTAAACAAAGGCACCGAAGTGCAGTCTCATACAAGCGGGCATTCTAACCCTATTGGCATGTCAATCTTATCCAAATCATTTACTATGTTCAAACGAGCATTTTAATAGAATTCATATCACTTATAAATCAGAACATTCCCAGATTATCCATACACATACTGTAAACAAATCATGTTCATTCAGAAATACGTATGCATCATATTTCACTAGTATTTAACAATTCCCAATTTAGTCATTTCTCACCTTAGCAATTATTTATAGTATTCCAATGTCAACTTATAATATCTCCAACATATGTATATATAAACATAATTCAACAACAACCAATATATATAAATTCTTTTCAATACACTATGAACTTATCCAATATATTCGGCTAACGAGCTGATTCGTAGGGACTATTTTGCAATTTTACTTTTTCCCTGATTTTCCTTCGTACGGTTCAATCCTTGATATATATATATATATATATATATATATAATAGTTAAATTCACTTTATTAAATTCAATTACATTAACATGCTCAATTATATGTAAATGACCTTTTAATTTTATTTTATAATTTTTCCCTGAACTTTTACACTTTATTCAATCCCTAAAACCAAAACTAATAAAATTTTCACATTTAATCCCCATTGCTTAAAACCGATTATACAATCATCCCAAACCAACCTTCAAATACTAAAAATTTATAGAATTTTCATGCTAAGATTAACTTATTTTCATATTAGCCCCTAAGTTCAAACCAACAAAAATTCTTTTACAAAATAGTCCTAATTAACAACCAAACTTGTAAATCTTTCATTTAACCACATGAAAACCTAAAATTCATTAATGGCAAGTCCCAAAACCTTTAACAGTTTTACGAAATAGTCTCTGGGTTAGCTAGATTAAACTACAACGATCTCAAAAACATAAAATTTATTAAAAACAAGTAAAAAAATCACTTACATGCAATAGTATCTAGCTTGAATGAAGGTTTCGGTGGAACAAAAGAAAATAAGTAGGAGATGATATCTTTGGGTATATTTTAACTAATGTTTATTATTTTAATTACTTTATTTAATATTATTTTATCTAAATAATAACAACATTTATGAAGTTTAAATTTACCTTTTAAATCCTTAAACCCACAATGATCATGCATTAGCTAATAAAATCAATATTACTTAACTATTACATCTTTTATGATTTAGTCTTTTTTTTTCTTTAATTAACTATTCAATCCTTAAAATTACTAGACCGGGACTTAATTTAATTCTATAATAAACTCGTAAATATTATAAAATAACATTTACTAACTCGGTTATCAAAAATTGGGGTTTCAAAATCACCGTTTCGGTACCACTGAAAAATGGGATGTTACACCAAACTTTAATATTCTATGATACTAACTCCATAAATATCGCATTTTAATATTTATGGACTCGATTTATAAAAATAGTGTTCTGAAATCGCCTTTTTCAGCACCACTGAAAATCGGGTTGTTACACCATCTTAAGACATTGGGCACTCATTTAATATTTCATGTTTGGACAAAATATTAAGTTGTAAGTGATATCTTATTATAGTAACCAAACACTAACAATAAGAACATGTCGGACAATAAATCTTCCATTTATTACTCACATGTAAAACCTAATAATTGTCACATGTTTATTACCACAGTTGTGCATGTAATTTTGTTAGATATTAACCTTCCATTGGGCTGATCAATATTAATATGGCTTAAGTTTCATGCATACAACCTTTTATATTTTATAACAAAATAATTTCAATAACAGAGCTCACTTTGACAATTTATTATATCAATTAAGACATTTGAAAAAATATATATAAATATATTAATATTCAAATATAAAATTTCCATATCAATCAAAGGTCAAAATTGAAAATTTTTGTCGTGCCATAAATTCCAAAATAACCAAAAATAAAAGATATAATAACTTTTTTGACCCTCCAAATTAAAAAAATAATATTTTAACTGTCCATTTAAATTTTCACATTTTTTAGCCTTTGAACTTGCATTTTTTTTTATCAAACTACCCCAAAATGGATGGAAAGGTTACCATTTGAACTTGCATTTGTTAACTTGCATTTTTATTGAGCTACAGATTCCAAAAATAAACAAAAATAAAATGCATAATAACTTTTTTGGCCCTCCAAATTTACCAAAAAAATCATTTTAGCTCTCCATTTAAATTTTTGCTTCTTTTAGTCTTTCAACTTGCAATTTTTTTTATCAATAAGTTGTTTACTTATATATTAGTATGACGCATTAGATGTTATAAATTTATATATTTTAAATTTGTTTATGAATATTGAATTGATGTATGTTGGACTCACTACACCAGAACAGGTTTTTAGCGGCGTTTTTTAGGCCTTTAGCGGTGCTTTTTAGCGCCACTAAAGGTGTTTGCGGCGCTTGTGGAAGCGTCATAAAAAATGCCGCTAACGACAACGTCGCTAACGTTTGCAGTGTTTACAGAAAAAAACGCCGCTAAAGGTCATGTTCTTTAGCGGCGATTTGAAAAAAACGCCACTGAAGATCATGTTCTTTAGCGGTGCTTAAAAAAAGGCGCAGCTAAAGATCATGTTTTTTAGCGGCGCTTAAAAAAAAGACGCCATTAAAGATCATGTTCTTTAACGGCGCTTAAAAAAAAGACGCCGCTAAAGATCTTGCTCTTTAGCAGCGCATGCAGAAAAACACCGCTAAAGAACATGTTCTTTAGCGGCGCATGAAGAAAAATGCCGCTAAAGAACATGTTCTTTAGTGACGCATGGATAAAAACGCCACTAAAGAACATGCTCTTTAGCGTCGCTTAAATAAAAACGCCGCTAAAGATCATGTTCTTTAGCGGCGCTTTCTTCACAAACGCCGCTATAGAACATGAATTTTAGCGGCGCTTTTATAAAAAACACCAGTAAATTTGGGATTTTTGTAAAATAAAATTTTCCATTTTTTCAACCCTCTTGTAACAACAAATCAAAAGCAACCGGATCTAAACCAGCCAAAAGCAATAAATTTATATAATATTTCAAATTAAACAAATAAAATAATATTAATATCAATAAATAAAAGTGAATTCATACTTCTCTTTACAAAAATGTTAAAAGTTAAAATGATAAAAATATTTATGCAATACACTATGATGGCGGAAGTTGCGACTACTGAAACATCTTCATCATAATCTGAAGCTGCTGTTGAAGTTCGTCGTACTTTTTGCTCTGCTCTGCTTCTCTTGATGCCGCATCTGCTTTAAGTTGTAGCTGGAGTTCTTCATATTTCTTTTGAACCTCTGCTTCTCTCGCTGCTTCTCTCGCTGCCGCCTCTGTTTCCCTCGCTGCCGCCTCTGCTTTAAGTTGTAGCTAGAGTTTTTCATATTTCCTTTGAACCTCAACTGTGGTCGCTTGCATCTGAGCCATCTAGTCTTTTAACCTCTGAACTTCAGCTTGAGCCTGACTCCCCGAAGCCATGTATTGCTGCGAGCTGGATTCAAAATATTGGGTTGGGCTAACAAAAGATCCTTGAAATCGAACCCGACCATACCTTTCAGGACCCAAAACTTCAGTAATAATCCAGTTATCAATGTCTTCAGGATGAATAGAACTATCACTAGAAGCAATCTATTCATACTCCGCATTTTATCCTTTAGTTTTTCCTAATAAATAAATCACATAGTTAGGAACGCAATATATATTAAAAAAACAAATGCAACATAACAATAGTCACATTACAAGCAATGAATTAAACCATTAGAAAATAAAAACTATAAATAACTAAAACAAGTCAAATCGTATTTCGTGCTAAAATTACCATAATTTCACCAGCTTCAGGAGTCATAGCAGATCCATCTTTCTTCCTATGTGTAATTTCAAAAAGTTGAAGGCGTCCAACTTTTTGACCGGACGACCGTTCCTACAATATAGTAGTAAAAATATTATTTAATGAAAAGTTATACATATTTGACAATATTAAAAATTAAAAATACCTCCGCCTCAGCTACACATGCAAAACTTCTCGACTCGGCTGTGTGAGTGAATTTTTATTTCTGTCTGCTGCTTTTTCCAACTCGTTCATGATCCTACGTAATGAAATTTTTAGTACGTAAATAGTAAATACTATAAACCAAAATAATTACAATAGTTTGGAAGTACGTCATACCTCGCCTTTCTTCGAATGCCAAAATCTAATCGCATCTTCCCATTGGTACCTCAGCATACCCGGTAGGACATTTTGCAATTTCTCATCGAGGGTTGTTTTTGTCTTATAATAATATTTCTTGAAAGTACTTTTATGGTCTCTCCATCTTTTTCCCAATGCCTTCTTTACATAAGCATCCGAGACCTCTTAATCAAACCTCGCCTACAAAAAATACAAGTTAATAAAGTAAATATAAATGAAACTATTTCCCAAGCATTACGGATGACATTAACATTTTGTTACCTTAATATTATCGAGGGCTTGGTTTTTGTTGCTATCGGGCATTTGATGCCATGACTCGTAGTTGATAGGTAACATATTCGTATTTCGTGCTAAAATGCCCATGTATCCTGCTAAAAGTCGAGCTTCTGATCCAACAGGCTGACCAAAACTATTTCTGCATACCTTGGCATGCTCGACTGAATCTAACTCGTATAAATCTCTAAGTAGCGTACGTCCTCGACCTCTGCGCTCCCACTATTTTCAGCTAAAATGGTATATTATAATATAAGAATTTGAAAAATAAATCAATTATAAGTCAACACGCATGTAAATTAAATGTAAAATTACTTTGAACTTCTGTAGGATCCTCATGTGTAATCGGAACATTCGAAGATCTAATTACTATCTGTTGTTCAATACTATTTGTTTCTGTCGAGTGTGGATCATTTTGAACAATGCTTCCCCTTGGAATTTTTCTTCTAGGCATTTTATCTGCAGTGCACATAAAATAGTTGAAAACTTAATAACTAATTACAACAATAACAGCACATATAAAATAGTTGAAATATGTAATAAGACCAAGATTTAAATTATGATATTACATATAATTAAACAATCGTAAAATCTTACTACGTCATTATTTGTAAATATCTTCATCCGTATCTTGACGAACCCATTGAAATTGTGTACTAGTACTAGGGATATTATCGTTTAAGTTTTGTTTTGGAAAGGGCAAAGTTTCTGATCTGTCTTCGATGTTATCTCTACTTCCACTTCCCATGTCAAACAAGTCTCTAGGGATGTTACGGAGTACAACGTACCAACCCTCATCAGTTGGATCTTTTGAGTAAAAAACTTGTTTGACTTGAGATGAGAATACATAAGGCTCATCTATCAGTTGTCCTGTGTGAATCAATCGAGCAAAGTTCACCATTGTAAAACCAAATCATTCTTGCTTAATTCCACGAGCAGTATTAACATCTGCCCAATCACCTTGAAATAAGACAACTTTCCATTTGCCGTAGTAATCCAACTCAATTATGTCAGTAAGAAGTCCGAAATATTCCACATTTCCCTCGACAAGATTATTGTCCCTAGCGCTAGCATAACTTGTAATTGAGGAATTAACAACTATTCCACAATTTTGCGTTCTCCTCAACCTCTCGCGATATTTTGTATGAAATCATAATCTGTTGATGAGGAACGCACTATATCTTTTAACCACTTGATTTGGACCTTGGGAAAGCCATTTAACTTCGTCGTTTACGTTCTTCCCACTCCAAACCTATTGAATGGAAAGTAAACTGAGTAATTAAAAATGTTATGAGAAAACATAATTATTTGTAAGCGAAAGCTCCAACTGCATACCGTTTGGCTTAACCATTCATGAAAAGATTCTGTAAACAACTTATTGATATCTCGATCTTGTGTTCTTCGGGAGCGCGAATGAGATCTCAATATTTGTTTGTACTCACTATGTTAAAAAAATGTTCACTTTGTTAGAAGATAAATAATATTTAATTTGATAAATATTTATCAAATTTGTAGAACTTACTTCTGTAAAGGTTTCATTGATTCGTGGTGAAACAGAACATATCGATGTGCTTGTACCCACAATAAATGATCTAATTCTACAATTTCAACTTTGCCGATTGGTTCTCCAAAACTTTGGAACAAATAAGTATCGGCGAAGTTATGGTCCGTGAGTCCAGCATTCCTATTTGGTCTGTTCAACCTTGTTTCAACATCTTTCAAATATCTTGAGCAGAAGGTCATACATTCCTCTACCAAGTAGCCTTCAGCAATCGATCCTTCTGGATATCGCTTGTTGCGGTAGTAAGACTTTAATTTGGATAGGAACCTAAAAACGATATACGACACTATCAAAAGTTGTAACTAAAGGCATAAAGGTGAATGAAGAAAAATTTTAAAAATTTTAATTAACACTTTTCTATGGGATACATCCATCGATAGAAAACGGGTCCGCTAAGAATTGCTTTATGCGGGAGATGGATTATCAAGTGAACCATAATGGTGAAGAAAGAAGGTGAGAAGATTTTCTCCATGTTGCGTAAAGTCAAAGCAGCTCGATCCTGTACCTTCTGAATTTCTTGAACATCCAAAACTTTGCCACAAATGGCTTTCATTATATTGGATAGTTCAATTATACAAGACGTCACCTTCTTGGACATACAACATCATAGAGCAACTGGCAGTAAATCTTGCATCAAGATGTGATAGTCATGTGATTTTAGCGAATATAATCTTTGATCTTTAACACTAACACATCGAGATATATTTGATGCATACGCATCTGGAACCTTTATATCCTTCAACACCGTGCAGAACACTTCTTTTCCGTCTTCGACATTGAAAAAATAGAAGGCGGCAACCGATATTTCCCATTCGGAAGTGGATTGGGATGACGATTAGGCCGAATTCCCATTTGGACTAAATCAAGTCGACTCTGAAGATTGTCTTTTGATTTTCCGTCGACATTCAAAATTGTACCCACAATGTTCTCACAGACATTTTTTCTCAATGTGCATAACATCAAGATTGTGTCGTAAAAGGTGATGCTCCCAATAAGGCAACTCAAAAAAATACTTCTTTTTTTCCACAAGTCCGCCTCATTAGGATCGTCCTCTTCATTAGAGTCATCATCAACTTCATCACTTGATCTTCTATTTCTTTGCGCATTTGGCGGTTCATCTTCCCATAAATGAAATTCATATCTTCCAAGATGAACAAGATTTCAGAGCCACTGGTCTGCAAAGGAGCTTCTCTGAACTCTTCAGTACCGTCAAATACAGAACTCTGAAATCTAAATCTATGATTTTCCAGTAACCACCGACGATGCCCTATGTAAGAGAACTTCTTCCCATTGTACAACCATTGCGAACATGGTTGTGCAGAACAACAAGGACACGCATAATGACCCTTGGTACTCCAACCGGATAAATTGGCATAAGCGGGGAAGTCATTAATGGTCCACATTGAAGCTGCACGTAAATTAAAGTTCTCCTTTCTCAGCACATCGTATGTCTCGGCACTAGCCCATAATTGTTTTAACTCTTCAATAAGTGGCTGTAAAAAAATGTCGATATCATTCCTGGGCCCTTTCTCTCCAGGGATAATCATAGATAAGATAAGGGAAGATTGCTTCATGCAAATCCACGGAGGCAGATTGTAAGGAACAAGCACTACTAGCCAAGTACTGTACGCAGTGCTCATGATCTTGAAAGGATTAAATCCATCAGATGTTAGCCCAAGCCTCACACTCCTAGGATCGCTTGCAAAGCTTGAAAATTTATTGTCAAATGATTTCCAAGCTAAAGAATCTGCCGGATGCCTTAGTAATCCATCATCGGTTCGTCCATCATGGTGCCACGTCATTGACTCCGCTGTCTTCGACGACATGAAAAGCCTTTGAAGCCTTAGTATCAACGAAAAATACCGCAAAATCTTGACTGGCTTCTTTCTTGACTATGCATCATTCTCATCGTTGTTCCCATATTCTGTGTTTCTATGTATCCAACGGGATTCGCTGCATACATGACAGCACTGTTGGTTTTTCCGATCGCCCCAATACAACATGCAGTCATTAGGCAACTATGGATTTTTGTGTACCCAAGGCCTAAATCTTTTATCATTTTCTTCATATCTTTGCATGACTGAGGGATTTTTGCAAACGGAAACATTTCTCTCAAAAACTCTAACAGCATTGTCAACGAGTTCCCGGTCCACCCTCCCAAACATTTTAATTGAAAAAGACGAACATAGAAAGACATTTTTGAAAATTTTGATCCCTCATACAGTTCTTCGTTCATGTTATTAAGTAGCGGGTAGAACTTCACCGCTTCTCCATTTGGCTCTTCATGAGGTACACTACTTCCCGGTTCGATAAAAGCATTTCTCCCAATATTACAATCATCAGAAGCCACAAAGTCCGATGGGAACGATTGGACACCATGACTGTGCATATTAAATGCATCCCGCAACATACCTTCCATGTTATCCCCTCTATCAGACTGATGATAAGCAGTACCAGAATAAGATACATCCATCCTTGAAGAGGAAGTACTAGGCGGGCATTCTCCATGAAATAACCATTTTTTATAACCCCGAACAAACCTATCAACAATTAGATGCTCGTATACAACCTCACAATAATGCCAGTTTATGTTCACACAATTCTTACAGGGGCAAAGAATCGTGTTCTCTTGGCTTGCGTATTGAAAAGCAAAATTTAGAAACGTCTGTACTCCATTTCGATAACCGTTGCTTACCCTTGACAAATTCATCCAAGACTGGTCCATTTCTTAATTCTTGAAGTCTGATCTTGACAATGAATTGCACGGGTTTAGGATTTAAGAATAAGTATAATTAAGCTATGTAAGTTATGTAAGTTATGTATTATGTAAGTTATGTATTATGTAAATTATGTAAGTTATGTACTATGAAAATTATGTAAGTTCAACATTATGTAAGTTATGTATTATGAAAATTATGTAAGTTCAATATTATGTAAGTTATGTATTACGAAAATTATGTAAGTTCAATATTATGTAAGTTATGTATTATGAAAATTATGTAAGCTGTGTATTGTATAAGTTATGTAGGTTATGAAAATTATGTAAGTTATGTAAGTTATTTATTATGAAAATTAAGTAAGTTATGTATTATGAAAATTATGTAAGTTCAATATTATGTAAGTTATGTACTATGAAAATTATGTAAGTTATGTATGTTGTGTATTATATGAAGTTATGTATGTGTATAATGAAAGTTATGTAAGTTGTGTATAATGTAAGTTATGTAAGTTAAGTATAATTAAGCTATGTAAGTTATGTAAGATGTGATAGTCATGTAATTAAGTTATGTTTTTAAAATATAAACCAATATGGCATTTTTCTTAACAAAAAAACTGAACCTTATTTAAATAATTTACATTGTTATTTTATATGATTGAAAATTAAATTCGAAAGTGTCAAAAATTAACTTTAGTTTTTATCCAAAAATAATAAAATGTTCATAGTAAAATTAAAAAATATAAAATTAATAAATTAATATTTTAGTTGAGTGGTAAATTAAAAATTTTACTAATGTAATTAGTTCAAGTTCAAATCCTACAATATTTTTATTTTTATTAATTTCTAAATTTAGAAAAACACAATATATATTAAAAATGGTATATATATACAGAGGCGAAGTCCGAAATTTTTTAGGGGATCTTGAAATTAAATTTGTAATAGTAAAAGTGCAATTTCACAATTTTAATAGTCAGTATATTCATAATTTTAAAAGGATTAAATTTTTAAAAATTTTATATTTACTAATTTAAAAATTTTTCAATCTTAAAGAGCTTAAATAAAAAAAATTCATTTTAGAGAGTTGAAAGTCATCAGTCTCTTCAATGACTATAATTGATTTTAATTATAGAAAACGGTAACCTTCTTCTTTGTTAAATAAAGAGAGAAATTGCTGCGGATTATAACAACTCAGATGTTTAAATAAATACGATGAAAATATAAATAAATAGTATACAAAAAAACCAGAATTGTATACAAACAAACCAAATAAAAACCAAATATAAATAAATAGTATACGAACAAGGATTAGGACAAATCAGAATTGTATACAAAAGAACCAAATAAAAAAATTAAAATAAAATAAAGCAGGTCAAACTGAATACATATTTGTGCCACAATCCTTCTGAATAAATTTGTTAATCAGTAACAAATAGGAAACATTTTACTGGATCTTTGTTCAGTTTTTAACTAAACCGTTTTTGTTCAGTTTATGTTTAACTGTGCATCATTTTTTTGTTCAGTTTTCAAAGATTATAATTTTAATCTAAACAACATAGCTTAACATTCAAGTGCAGAAACTCATATGCTTAACATTCAAAATGTTTAACATTCAAAACATAGCTTAACATTCAAAACTATGCTTAACATTCAAAATGTTTAACATAGCTTAACATAGTTTTCAAAGATCATAATTTTGTTCAGTTCATGTTTATGCTTAACCCAAGTGAAGAAACTCATATGCTTAACATTCAAAATGTGCAATACGAGAAGACTGAAGAAACTGTGCCAAAACAGATTACCAAGTAATGTGCCAAAACAATCCTACCAAAACAGAATACCAAGTAATCCACAAAGTCATTTGCTTAACTGTTGTGCCAAAAAAACAATCCTACCAACCCTAAACACAGAGAAGACCCTAAACAGAATACCAAGTAATCCACAAGTAATGTGTTTTTAAAAATCAACAATCCTACCAACCCTAAACACAGAGAAGACCCTAAACTTCCCAAAACCCTAAAAATCATTGAACTCCGTCAAGAAAGCAATGTGCGCATTCCCAATATAACAGAAATTAAAGCATTACAGTACCTTGATTAAGATGAACAGAAATGAAAGCCCCGAACAAACCCTAAACACAGAGAACACTCGCATTTCAGTTCATTCAACGGGTCATCAACAAATTACAAACAAGAAATTTAACGAAAACAAGAAAATGCAACCTTTAAATACAAAATATAATCAAAATGGTACCTTAAATAATGAATACCCAAAAAATAGAATCCGACTGCAAAATCACCTTCTTCTCTGTGTGGGTTATGTAACTTTGCAAGAAACCTAATAAATGAACCTTTTCCTTGCTGCTAAAACAACCAATCGACAAATCGGGGGCAAAACTTCTCGACGAACTGCTCTCTTGGAGTATTTCCCTCTAGCTATTTAGGGATTTTGAGAAATGGGGGAATTCGGGCTGGGGGCGACGACTTAGGAGAAAGGAGCTGATTTTGGACAAAAACGGCGTCGTTATCACTTTCAATTTTGCGGCGTTTTGATAAAAAACGCCACTAAATTTTAACTCGGCAATGAAGCGGTGTAGTTTTCTTAAATTGTTAACATGCTCTTTGCGGTGTTTTACGAAAAAGCGCCGCTACTATTTATATTTTCTGGCATTTTACTTCAAAACGCCGCCACGGATTAAATTTCTATTAATATTATTTATGTTAAAATGGCAACGTATTATATTTTAACATTTGCGGCGCTAACATAAAAACGCCACTGAATTCACAACTTTTGCAGCGTTTGGATAAAAACGCCAGTAAAATTTAAATCGTCAATGAAGCGGTGCCATTTCGTTTAATTTTTATTATGATTTTACGGCGTTTACTAAAAAACGCCGCTAATTTTAGATTTTGTGTCGTTTTAAATCAAAACGCTGGTAACGATTAACTTTTTATTACTATTAAAACGGCCTCGTTTGATATTATAATATTTGCAGCACTTACGCAAAAACGCGACTACTTTCACAAATTCTGCGGCTTTTTTACTGAAAATGCCACTAACATTTAACTCGTCAACAAAACGGTGCCGTATTGCTTCATTTTTTATATATTTTTGCGGCGTTTTCTTAAAAAACGCCGCTAATATTTAGATTTGTTATATATTTTTTATACATTCTTCTAGACATTATTTTTAATTGATACATTAAAATTATGACATTATTAATATTATTATTAATATTATTTAAAAATTTTATACAGATTTATTATTTTCAATTGTTAAAATTTTATAAATTTTATAAATCTTAGAGAGTGTATAATTTAAATATTATCAATATTCAAAATTATTAATTATTTATAGTATTCAAATAATGTATTATAATTTTAAATTTATATATACTCTATTTTTAAGTGAATATATAAATGATTAATATATATATGTACAATTAAATAATTTGTTTAATTTTCATCATATATATAAATATGCCATTCGTCAATTAGTAAACTAATCATTTCTGTCACTTAGAACCCTAGTATCATAACAATAATTAAAAAACAATACGTATTTGTTATTTTTTTGAATTTGGTACCAAAAAAGTCATTAAACCCTAAAACTCGTAACCATAAACCCTAAATTACCCAAACCCCAAAACCATGCATTATAAATCTTAAATTATAAACTGCAAATCGTAAACCACAACCATCAAGCCCTAAAACACTAACCTCTTATAAGCCTTCAACACTAACCTCTTAACATGACTAAAACGGCCTAAACCCCAAACCTGTTTAAACCTTAAATGCCTAAACCCTAAATCCAATTCACTAAACCTACATCATAAACCCTAAACTCAAAACTCCAATCACAAAATAATAAATATTATATAATGATTAACCCTAAAACCCTAAACCATATACAATAAACTTTAACTTATAATAATCACTGAACCTTAATCACCAAACTCTCAAACCCTAAATCAAAAACACTAAATCTACATCGTTTAGCGGCGTTTTCCCGTAAGCGTCACAAATTCTAATATACATCAAGACCAAACGCTACGTTTTAGTTAAGATATTTTGTGGCGCTTTCCACAAAGCACCGCTGATATTCTACTTTAGCGGCGTTTTATATAACCGCCATAAATTCTGATATACCTCAAGACCAAACGATGTGTTTTGGTTAAGATATTTTGCGGCGTTTTTTTCGTAAGCGCCACTAATTCTAGTATACCTCAAGACCAAACGATGCGTTTGGGATAAGATATTTTGCGGCGCTTCTTGTAATGCGCCGCTAATACTATGATTTAGCGGCATTTTCCCATAAGCGCTACTAATTCCAATAAACATCAAGACCAAATGCTGCGTTTTGGTTAAGATATTTTGCGGCGCTTTCTGCAACGCGCCGCTGATATTCTACTTTAGCAGCGTTTTATATAAGCACCACAAATTCTGATATACTTCAAGACCAAGCGATGCGTTTTGGTTAAGATATATTGCGGCGTTTTTCCGTAAGCGCCACTAATTCTAATATACCTCAAGACCAAACGATGCGTTTTGGTTAAGATATTTTGCGGCGCTTCCTGTAATGCGCAGCTAATACTATGATTTAGCGGTGTTTTACCCATAAGCGCCACTAATTCCAATATACCTCAAGACCAAATGATGCATTTTGGTTAAGATATTTAGCGGCGCTTTTTGTAGTGCGCCACTAATACTATGATTTCGCAGCGTTTTCCCATAAGTGCCACTACTTCTAATATACCTCAAGACCAAACGATGCGTTTTGGTTAAGATATTTTGCGACGCTTTTTGTAATGCGCCACTAATACTATGATTTAGCGGCGTTTTTGCGTAAGCGCCACTAATTCTAATATACCTCAAGATCGTACGCTGCATTCTGTTTAAAATTTCTGCGGTGCTTGAAGACAAACGCCACTAATTGTGCTATATAATGGAGTTTTTATAGTGCGCCGCTACTGCCGCTATTCCTAAAGATTAAACGATGCGTTTTGTCAGCATTTTTTACAGTGTTTTTGTTTAAAAATGCCACTAATGATGTTCTTTAGCGGCGTTTTACAAGTAGCGCCGCTACTGCTAGATCTTTAGCGGCGTTTAATGCTATGCGCCACTAATACTCGATTTTTAGCGGCGTTTGTCACCCAAACGCCACAAAAGATGCCGCTAAAAGCTTGTTTTGGTGTAGTGAGTGGTGTCGTAATGTTTATGTCTAAGTATGTTACAAATTGCATAAAAATTGAATAGAGATGGAAAAATAACATAAAATGCTTCTATTCTAGAATAATTAAACAATATGATATAACTTTTTTTATTTCTAAAAAAAAAATGTTATGACTTTTTCATATAAGTCTGCTTTGCTATGAATAGACATTCTGAAGAAACTTGAATTTAATTTTATTATAGAAAAGAGTTTTTTGACAAGAAAATTTTTATTTTGCAATTTGCCATTTTTATTTGAAAAGATTTTAATCGGTAGAAGCAAAAAAATAAAATTATCACCAAATCATTACATTTTAACTATATGTACGCCAACAACCTTACCTAGAGTTGATAGACCCAATCTTACTGGTTTACACATGAAGTGCATTGATAATGAAAAACACGACCCCAAAACCATGCATGTGTGATAGACCTTTCGATTTGGAATCTTGCTCAATTTTTATCTTCAATTAAACAAATAGTTATGATGGGTGGATGCGGTTGGTGGAGAAACCATAAACCATAAATTGAGTTAAAAGATAAGCTACTCAAGGCCTTTCTGTTTTATTTTTCCATAATAATATTTTACAAATAGTCAGCCATGCATGGCACTGATATGATAGTGAAGGCCTTAATTTGAAGACACACTTTCTTTTATATCTACTGGCTATCAAATTTAGTATAGTAGTAGTAGTAGTACAAGCAATGCACCCAGCTAGCAGACAGTACAGTATTATTTCGTTTTGATAGCCTTAAATACCACCACAGTTATGGCTCTAACTCAAATGATGCCTTCACTGTCAAGGGATCAATTTCAACTGATGCAATGTACCCAAACTTTGAAACTTTAAATTTTTGTTTTCCTCTTTTATCAAGATTGGTTTTGATTTGCCCCCAGTGAATAGGTTCTTGCTGGATATCAGTAAACACCTGCAGCAAATCATAGATTAATCGATGATACAAACACATTTTAATTAAGTAATGCATAGTAAGAATGAATTGAATGCAATATATATATATATATATATATATATATACCTTGCTCTCTCCAAGTAGTGGGTTGCTCCAGGCAATAACCCACCTAGTTCCATCACGTCGCCTGTACACAAGACCAACAATTGAACCAGAAAATTCACCCTCATCAGCATCATGTGTAAACTCACCATTATCTCCATCTTGAATGGTTTCAGGGAATTCCGTATAATGAGAGCCTTGCCAAACTTTCTTGTCAGTCAGGGTTAGAGTTTGGCTGGAAGAGTTCCAAAGCTTCCCCGTTGTGCTTTTTTGGACTCTCTTCAACATTTGAAAACTAGCCATGGTAGACTTGTATGTGTTTTTGGTTTGGTTGCGTTATGCTTCAAATATTGCAGTATACACCCACTTATATACTAGTTTACCCCATGCATTATCCATAACAACAAAGATAAATGTCCATGATTTTTTTTGATAAATTTATGAACTTTTTTATTTATATAATTTTTGTATAATAAATTTGTAATACAAAAATAAAATTATTACGGACTGAAACCATAACTCACATCACATAAATAGATAAATAATAAACTTAACCAACGTATTACTTAAAATTATAATAATATAATAATAAGTCGCCCCTAACTTAAAATTGCCCATCATATGAATTTTAATTTCCAAAAATCCTTTAATCGTAATTATATATATTTAAAAATATACATTTTTAAGTATCAGGCGAATAAATTTCATTTGCCAACTAGTACCAGTTAGTTGTATTTACAAAACTCCACCTACCTCATAAGAATCTTTAAGCCTATAAAATTAGGAAATATAATTTAAAGAAAACTGTTTGAATAATTATCTTTAATTCTATAATGGGTAGATGAGGTTTTCTATAATAGTCTTATTTGTTTATCAAAATTTTAGATGTTATAGAGATAATTGTTATACACCTATAACATTATATGAAACATTTTATATAATAACATTTGAGATTTTGATCATATTTGATTTTTTTCTAAAATTTTATTTTTAATAAAAACTATAATATATTACTAATAAATTTTATATAAAAATTCAAACATTTATTGAAATAATATCTTGAAATAAAAGAAATATTCACTTAATATAGCTATGTAGCAAAAAATATTATTATAATAAATCTAAATTTAACTGAACAATCTTAATTATTTCAACAATCAAACTTATATTTTTTAATTTGAAAAATTGAGAAACTAAATTTTAAATCTGAAAAAATACAAAAGTGTAAACATATTTTAATCATTTATTAATTACTTAAAAATATTTGAAATTTATATTTTATATATTATTAATAAATTATTTTTATATATTTATTGAAATACTCAAACTTAAATTAAAGTTTCCAAAATCATTTTTCCACAAAGCATTTTTAAAACCTTATCAAATTATGTCACATTCATTACGTCGCACTAGTGGGATAACCGGCTACTTAAATAGTCACCAAGGGGTGTTCGAATCTTGAATGTGTAAAAGCCCCCCCAACATGAAAGCATAAAAAAAGAAGGCATAAGAATACTTAAAGTTGAATTAATGTTAGATGATGAAAGTTCACATGGATTGGTCTGGACAATAAACGTAGCAGACTTGATAGATTTTTACTGGAGGAAGAATGGTTGGTTCAATTGAAAGACTTACAACAGTAAGGACTAAACAGATATCGAATCATATACTAGTTTTGTTGGTAAATGAAACAATCGATTGGGGACTAAGACCTTTCAAATTCGTTAATACATGGTATAAAAAGGAAGATTGTAAAAGATTCATTGAGAAGGAATGGTCGGAATTGGGTAGTTTAAAATGGCAAATGGCAGTAAAATTGCGATAACTCAAGGGAGCTCTCAAGAAAAGGAATGTAGATGCTGACGATGTTTTGAAAAAAAAAAAATTATCGAAAATGAAGATAGAATTAGGGAGATTGATAAAGCTAGAGAACGCAGAAAATTGACCGAGCAGCAAATGGAGGAATTAAAAAAAATTGAACGTCGAACTTTAGGAAGCAACTAAATTTAAAAAATCTATTTCACGTAAAAAATAAAGAATGACAGTTAAAAGAAGGGGATGCTAATTGTGCTTCTTCTTTTTTTTTTCCATAGAGCAGATAAAATCAAGGCTAAAAAAAATTGGTTTATAGCTTTGAAATACTAAAATTTCCAAAATCATTTTTCCACAAAGCATTTTTTAAACCTTATCAAATTATGTCACATTCATTACGTCACGCTAGTGGGATAATCGATAGCTACTTAAATAGTCACCAAGGGGTGTTCGAATCTTGAATGTGTAAAAGCCCCCCAACATGAAAGCATAAAAAAAGAAAGCATAAGAATACGTGTTTATGTTAAATTAATGTTAGATGATGTTCCCTTAAGAAAATGTTTTGGAAAAGTATATATCAAATTTTTATTAGGGGTTAGCAAAACTCGATTCGAACTCGAAATTCGAAAAAAAAATTCGAGTTGATTCGAATAAATAATTCAAATATCAAACTATAATATTTTACATTTTTACCCTAAACTCCCAAATCTTTTTACTTTTCCCTCAAAACTTTTACTCCTTCCCACTTTTCCCTCAAAACTTTTACTCCCCTCCCCTCTCGACCCCCCAATCTACCCAAAATCCATTTCCCACCAAAATTTTACTCTCCCATTTACTTTTTCTCAAAATTTTACTCTTAAAAACCCTCAAAATCTTTTATTTTCCCCCACAATTTTTACTTCCTCCTACTTTTCCCCTAAAACTTTTATTCCCTTCCCATCCCACCTCCCATCTACCCCAAACCCTCTCCCCTCTAATTTTTTTTTAATATTTTCCCTCCAAAATTTTACTCCCCCCTATTTGCTTTCCCTCAAACTTTTATTTTCCAAAACTTTTTATTTTCCCCCTAAACTTTTACTTCTCACCCTTTACTCTCAAATAAAAAATCAAAATTATACAAAAAAAATCACTAAACATAAATAGTAATAATTTTATTTATATCTACTATTTATATTATTAAATTAAATTTCACATTTTATATTATTTATATTATTGAATTGTTTAGTCATATTTAATATTTATATTAAAATTGAATTATTAATTATGCCATAAAATATTCGTGTTAAAATTTTATATTGGTATCAATTTCACATTTTATTTTTAAAATAACTTTTATTAAAAAAATCATATTTTTACATTTAATATATTATTTAATTCCAAAATACATAGTGACAAGAATCTGAAGATAATTGAAACAACTAAGCAAGAAAAGAAGCTAACCAGTATATAAAAATTTAATAAATAAATTATGAGGTGATGAAAGTTAATAAAAAATTTGATTAAGGTGGACAAATTTTATTACGATGGGTGACAATGGTTACAAGGACCCAAAATTATTTTTTAAAATTTAACTCGAACAAATATATTCGATTCGATTCGATTTCCATCTCACTCGACTCAATTCGAGAAAACTTTAAATAAAGTTAGGATGATAAAATGAGATTCAAGGTAAAATAAAGTAAATTAAAAAAGACGCTGGAGCAACCAACCTCTTTCAAGTACAATAGGATTACAACGTACTACCAAAGAAAAAAATCCTCCACTCAAATAGTACTAAAAGGCATTAAATAAAGAAGATCTTAATATACTTACTTTCGCTAATAAATTGTAATATCAAATTTTGATATGTTAGTAATTCATACTAATTTTTCTGTTTAAAATATTTTTATATTGATATTACATTGATACATTATTTAGTAAAAGTATTATTTTTTAGGTTATATGAGTTGAAAATTGGCAGTTTTGGTGAATGGAATGTAATAAATTTCACCTCATCTGTGCATGTATCATGAGTTAGTAAAAAATTAATTCAATTGGTAATATTTAAACACTCCTATGACTTATTTTTAATAAAAAGATTGAAAAATTGTCGCTTATTTTGAAGAGATGTTATTTTTTTACAAAAGTTATTACTCATATTTCTAATTTCAAGTCTAAAATTTTACTAACTATTGTTTATTTTATATCTAAAATTGTAATACATATGTAATAAATAAACTTTGTGGAGTATGCCTCGCATTTTTGGCTAAAACAGAGTTGATGTCCCAATGAGGAAGAGGCGTCATCCCAACGACGAGACCACCGACATCCCGACAAGAATGGACGTCTCGTCCCGACGACGCAATGAAGGGCATCATGACGAGGTGAATTGTTATGTAATTATCTCGGTTTTCTTCTTCCAGTCAAATTCTGATTATTTGTACTAGTCGAACTCTGATTAGTGTAAGTTATTTTAAAATTATTTGAACTACAATTTAGCCTATAAATAAGCCATTTTTCACCCTAGAAAAATAAGCCATTACGAATTTAGGTATTAGCTTTTACAAGCTTTCAAAGAATTTTTTTATTTATGTTTTTCGGGTTCTTATTTTTGGGGTTTCGGGGTTTTATTTTATATTAATCTTTGTACTCTTTGCTTTTGTCGTTATAGTAAATTTATTTTTTCCCGTGGTTTTTTGTCCTCTTCGGAGGGGTTTTTCTACGCAAAAATTTGTGTTCGATCTTTTTAATTTCTTTGTTATTTTACTTCTTCATTGCTTAATCAGGTTTATCCCCAACAAATTGGTATCAGAGCTAGTTTGTTTTTCGCATTCAATCCATTTAAGGATGGTAGCAACAAGGTTCAACATTGAGAAGTTCGATGGCATCAGAAATTTCAATCTGTGGCAAATTCATATGTCAATAATTTTAATCCAGAGTGCTCTTGATAAGACCCTTGCAGAGAAGAAACCTAACAACATAGAACAATCAGAATGAGATAAGTAAGATAAAAAGGTTCTATCCTTAATGTGTTACAAGAGGTATTAATGGAGAAAACAACATACATTTTGTGGAAAAAGTTAGAAACCCTTTATGCGACAAAGTCTCTAACTAACCGATTAGTGTTGAAACAACAGTTGTACATGTTCTACATAAACGAAAGTGAGCACCTTAGAGGTCACATCAGTCAATTTATTACTCTTTTGAATGATTTAAAGAATGTTGAGGTTCAGATTGATGATGAAGATCAGATTATGCTATTATTGTGCTCTTTACCCCTTTCATACATGTCTTTCAAGGAGACCCTGATTTATGAAAGAGATAATCTCTCATTGGAGGATGTGTAAGATAATTTGTTGAGCAAAGACAAACTAAAAAAATTAGTTTGGTTCGGATGGAAAGTCAAATAAGCATGACTTGGTTTTGGTAGCATCAAGGAAGTGAGAGAAGAGATGTCGCTATTGTAAGAAGTTAGGTTACGTCAAGGCAAATTATTACAAACTGTAAAATAAAAGGACTGCTGAGAGCAATAAGGAAGATTTAGCTAGTGCTAATTTGGCCGATGACAAGGGTGATGATTTCTTATTGCTGTCAACAAGTGAAAGATTCGAGCTTAAGGTATCCCGTGGCGCTCTCATTTTGATGAAAGGTAAAAGGATTGTCAATCTTTATGTTCTGGAAGGATCAACGATGACCGGTGAAACAGGATGTCCCTTATCTATGAAGGAGTCGAAGTCAACTCGTTTGAAGCGAATACAACTTAGTCGTGAGAGGGAAAAAGGTATGACTATTTCGTATAAGAAGGGTTATATTTTGGATGTAGGTTTTGAAAAGATAGGGCATTGCGTTCATGGAAATCAGACTCGAGTCAGTTTTGATTTGATAGTGTATAAGTTCAAGACTAGAAGTCTTCTAACTTCTAAGCACAAATTTGACTTAGTTAATATCTTTCATAGTTCGAGATAGGCCCATGACAGTCTTTGACAAAAAAGGCGATGTGGAAATATGAGCCAAGGTGGAGATTTGTAGAGTATGCCTCGCGTTTTTGCCTAAACAGAGCTGACATCCTGAAGAGGAAGAGGTGTCATCCCAACAACACGACCACTGATGTCCCGACGAGAAGAGACCTCTCGTCTCGATAACACGATGAAGGATGTCCTGACGAGGTAGCAGTGACGTCACGATGAGGCGACATGTTATGCAATTCTCTCAGTATTCTTCTTGTAGTCAAATTCTGATTATTTGTCCTAGTTGAACTCTAGTTAGTGTAGGTTATTTTTACATTATTTGACCTATGAATTTAGCCCACAAATAGGTCATTTTCTACCCTAGAAAGTAACTCATTACACATTTAGGTATTAGCTTTTACAAGCTTTTAGAGAATTTTGTGTTTATATTTTGAGGGGTCTTATTGTTCGGGTATAGTTTTATCTCCATATTTGTACTCTTTGTTTTTGCTGTCATCGTAAATTTATTTTTCCCCGTGGTTTTTTGTCATCTTCAGAGGAATTTTTCCATGTAAATATTTGTGTTCGATCTTTTCAAAGTTTTCGTAATTATTCGTTGCTTAATCGAATTGATCCCTAACAAACTTTTTTCTCATATTATTACATTAATAACTATACAAGACAATTTGTGTTTTATATTATATTGTAGAAGGAAAATTGTAATAAATACCGAGCGTCTAAGCTCTTTTACAAGTAAAATTGTGGAAGGATTGTTGAGTCTTTGTTTCATAGTTTCAAACTTCGATAAAATTATGTCTATTTTTTTTTTAAATTGGAGCAATAAGTATGCCTTTCCTTCGTTTTCTATTTCTAAGAATAACCCAATAGTTAAATATCTTGGTTTCCAACAAAATAACCATTCCACATCTAATGTATCTTTCATTAAACTTCATTCTCCCCCCCCCCCCCCGGGAAAAAAAAAGTTGGAAAAAAAAGAAAATAGAATATTATCTTTCAGGATAAGAAAATTGAGATGCTGAAAGGCAAAGGTCTATACAGCAATGAGACTTTTGCCAGAACTTATCTTTTGTGAAGATGACTGGTATACTACGACTTCAAAGCTTTGATGGACCTTTTGTTTTGTTTTCGGAGCATTTAATATAACAAAATAAATAATAAATTATTGTTCAATTAATATAAAGTATAATAATTAATAAGTATCATAATTTTTTGCATCAATATTTAATTAATTTTTTATATTTTAAAAATATTAAAAATATTTTTTTATGATTTATAATTTTTTGAATTTTTAAAATTAAAAAATAATTAAATGATGACGTCGCATCTACGTATATGCTATGTTAACAAAATTAAAAAAATATTATTTTTTATCGATTTTGAGTGATTTGATAAAAAAAATGCAAATTTAAAAGTTGAAAAGATGAAAACTTAAATGAAAAATTTAATTTTTTTATAAAATTGAAGGGTTAAAAAAATCATTATGTTTAATTAATAGAAACATGAATTATTATTTTATTATGGGATTTTAATTAATTTAATTTTAAAAGACAAAAGCATCCATGTTTTTTTTAAAGGAAGCTTCCATGTTATATCAAATAATATGATTTAAGTGGAACAGTCAGTTTTTATTTTGACAATCTTCCTTGTTGATTCCTAATCCATTCAGATATTTGTTTTGTGGTGGCATCCACTTTTAACTTTATATAATTCTAAAAGCAGAAGGTGACAAGGCTGGGATCTGATCTCCTAATTTTATAATCGGACTTAACCATGAATTGAATATATGCGGGTTATCGAAGAGGAAAAAAAAAAGAAAAAAGAATATATGTTCTCCATCCTAATTTCTAAGCTTACAATTTTGTTTAATATATCTTTCTAGTTTTATGAGGCATAATATATGGTAATATACAATTAAAGAGTCAGTACTTATATATCTACGATAAAGGTATTTATCACAAAACTATATACACTACATCCAAGAGAAGTTGTCCAAATAAAAGCTTTCGTTAAGACGAGAGAGTGATATCCATATTAATGTAACCTCCCAAATCTGGCCTAAATGTTACGGTCGAATTTTAAAAGTTACATTAGTCATCGAAAAGATCAAGTAAATCCATTCGGTTTAAAAATCGCTATTTTGATCTATTTCCATAAAATTTAGCGTGATTGACTTGAGTTTATTAAAAACATTAGATTGTTAAGTCGTCTATGATTTAATTCCAAATTATTAGAAAGTCATGTTGTTTAATAAAAAAAACTCAATCGATTCTGTCAACATACCTTTTAAAAACTTCGTATTACCGTTAGGCAACGAAAATAGTGTTGCATTGGATTTTTGTATAAAAATTCATGTTTTAAGTCATATTAGGTCAGTTATTAAATTCATTCGGTTTTCATCCAAATATCTCATGCGTGCAAAACCCAAATAAAATAAGCTATACCCAAGCCTATACTTAATGAAATTTACAACCCCAAAACAAAACTAAAATAAATAAAATAAAATTTAAAAATACTTTATTAAGTGAAAATACGAGACAAGACCTCTGTATGCCGAGTCTGATACTAATCTTGCAGGTTATCTGTAATGAGTAAACTAGGGTGAACTTAAAATGCTCAATGTGAGTCTAAGCAAAAATAAGCATTGCATAGGCATGCAACTGGTCAATGAAGCATACAATTATTATAATAGTTCATATAGTTTATCATGACATATCAAACTTTTGTATACAATATGCTCAAATGAAATAGTGCAGTGATCATACCCATTCATCCGCTACACACCATAAGTTCCTCAAAACCCGTCACCCGAACACCAAAATATGGTAAGAGTTAAAGCTCAATGTGGTTAAACCACCTGTAACAATATGCAGTTAAAATTGTTAGTAATTCGTAGACAAGCTACCATTAAGTTACGATAAGTCACCAATACTCCGGGACGCAGATATATTACTAAACAATAATATTGTAGATAAATCACCAGTACTCTATTAAACTCTTTCGTCACGTATCAATACCAAACCCATGCAATGAAATATGACATAAATAATGTGGCATATCATGCTAAACAGTAACGGTATCAATAATAGTGGCATGCTTAACATGCTTTCAGTTTACCCATTTCAGTGGCATGCAATGCATACATCCAATAAACACAGTGAGATTTAGTGGCATGCTTATTCATACATTCAATAAAAAATAACATATCATACCATACAAGAAACAAACATTCAGTATTTTCTTTCGGCAGTTACATATTTACTTAATCACAATAAGGCTCTTATTTATTCGACAATCACCCATTAGTACTTACCTTAATCGGCAACCCTTAAACCAACTCAAGGTCATTCGACCAAGCACAAATCAACATGTAATAATTGGTCAACATGCATAATACTTAATTAATCATTAACACCCAAAGGTAAGCCCCACACCTAATTACACAATTCCGAACACTATCACTTTTCCCCAGCTCCTAAGCTTTAGATCTAACTAGATCCTATTCAGATTTGTACCCAACAGATATCAATCATTATAAATCAGCCCTTTTATCACCAAAATAGGGTTCGACCAAAGTAATGAGATAAATTAACTTTTCAGATCTGGAGTTGCGATTTGATACTTACCCTATTTGGCTTACAACAATATTGCAAACAAATTACCCAAGCAAGTGTTGATTTGAATTGTTTGGATCTGGACCTTGAATCAGTCATAACACATAAAGAATAGGGCATCTGAGATTTGGCCATTACATTAATTAATAAAGAGGTATACGACGTCTGATAAAAGAAAATTAAAAATACAACACTTACACTACCCAACTAGATCTATGATGTAAAAAAAAAAAAAAACCAAAGAGTAGAAGAAAAAATTAAAAGGCTAGCGACAATGGGGAAGAAAAATAATCAACAAGGTTTGGCTATGGGGAAAAAATCATAGCAACAAATGGCCAAAGGGAAAGAAATCAAGCAACCGGCGGCAACAATGGTGGGCAGTACTGGGCGGCGACAAAGGCATATAAAGCAATGAGACTTTTGGCACAACTTAATCTTTTTTGAAGATGATCAGTGTAACGCCCTGATTTATTAAATCTTATTATTATTTTTTTTACAAATTTTGTCATAAATTAATATTTGCTTTAGTGGTTAAGTGATATAGGTGTATGTTTGAGATTTTGGGTTCAAGTCCCACTTTTAGAAATTCTTTTATTTTTGCTTCTAGCCTTGTTCCTTAATGGCTTGACTTATATTATATTTTCAAGCAATTTATATTAGAATGAGCCTATTGGTTCAAGTGGTAAGTGTTAGCTTGCCCTAAGGTCTTGTGTTTGAATCCCCGAGTGAGCATTGGCCAATCATTTTTGCCTCTGGGTGTGTGTGCCAGTTGTGTATTAGAGGTTTGGTGGAATTGAAATTCAGAGGTAGTTGGATGAAGATCAGTGCGTCGATTTTGGTGGGATTGGGTTGTTAGTAGAGGGTTGGGATTATTTTTCTTAATTTTAATTTTATTTTATTTCCCAAAATTTCTCTTCTTCCTCATGTTCTTTTTGTTTCCCCATAATTTTTATTTTCTTTTTCTTTTTCCATTCTACGCGTGAGATCTTAAAAAGAAAATTCCTTTTTGAGTTTTGGTCTTAAGTGCTTTATTTCCCTTGTTCTTGCTGTTCAAATTGGTAGAGGATTCGATTGTATTGGTTGCTATTTGGTTGGTGTAAGTCTCGTTCTCCTTCTCATGTATTATAGATTTTTTTTCATTATTTTTCTATGGTGTTGAGGTGTGATGGGTTTTGTGTCAAAGCTAATCAATTGGTTGGTTTTAGGAGAAGCTCACGAAGCAAATAATCTACTAGTGAATTAGTAGTTTTGCGATTGCTGTCCACAATTAAGGGTAAGTGTTTGAAATAGGTCAAGTGCAATCTTTTTTGTTGAAACTACTTTTGAGTGCATTGTAGTCAAGTAGTTATTCGATTAAAATTGAGGGGTTAAAGATTAATCTTGGGTGTTTTATTATCGATTTTTAGGTACTGTTACTCCAGGGGTGCAGTTGTAACAAAATCGAAGTAAGTGTGTAACAAGAAACTCAAACGGCAACTGACAAAAGCTGAAATTGGGGCACGTTGATGTCATACGGTTGTGTGGCTAGCTATGTCTAGGCCATTTTGGGTTGTGTGGGCCACACGGGCATGTGTGGACCGTGTGGGCCATACCAGCTAAGCCATTTAGGGCGTATGGGTCCAAATTTCAAAATTTTTCCTTAGCGTCGTACATGTAGTCCCGGTCGACTCTTGGCTTTCCGTAGGGTCAATGTGTATGGTATAAGCCGTAAATCTTGAAATCTGCTAGTTGGTTAGATTGAAATTGATGTAAATAACATCTATATAAGTACTATGCATTATGGTATGTATGATCTGTTCTGTTATGTATAAGCATGTTTAGTATCTATTATACGAGCACGCAGGTGATATATGTTCTGGTATTTATTATTCTGTTACATCTGATATTATGTTTGTATCTGACTATGGGGCGGGTTATGTATTATGAAGAGGAAGTATTCTATATGAGGCGATATCTCACCAATATAATGGCAACACTGCTGCGATTATTTTGAAAGGTGTCATATGAACACTATACGATGTGCAGGGTTGGGTGGGTGTTTTATACCCCACGTGGTGTGTTAGGATGGTCAGAGTATGTGTGTAGAGGATGGGGGTAGGATTATGCATATCTGTATCTGTACGATTCTGTTATAATTCTAATTCTGTAAAAAATTTATGTTTGTATCTTTCCTGCCATATGATTGAATCTGAATTTATGTTTATGTATGTGTTACACATTGAGTTATAAAAAATCACTCTCAGATTTTCTGTTACTTTCATGTAACCATCAGGCTTAGGTGCGTCGATACGACGGGAGCTCGAATGTGACCACTTTTCCATAAAACTCTATTTACATAAATTTGTTTAATTAAAATTCTATTTTTAGAGTTTTGTATAATTTGGACTCTTCAGACTTTTGAGACTATTTTTGGTTTCAAAATTTTTTTATTTTTTATTTTCTAGCATGACGATTGATAAAACGTTTTTTTATAAAAATGACAGTTTTTCTAAAAAGAACTATTTTTAAGGAAACAAATCGATTTACCAAAATATAACGTTGTAAGAAACTCCACTGCAAAATATTCTATTTATTTGAAAGTCATAAATGAACAACGATTTTAAGTTAAACAAACACAGGAATAGGTTTTCCTAACAAATAAGGCTTACTAAGTAACAACGGTTTACAATGAATTTAAAAAGAAAGAAGTTAGATTTATAACTTTTTCTTCGTAACACTTTTGGATTCGGCTGTAACGTATAGGCCGGGTTTGGGGAGTTACATTTAATGGTATCAAAGACACGTTGCAAAACTCGAGTTGTGAAAATTTTGGGTTCAAAAAATTGTATTTGCAAAAAACTATTTTTTCGAGTACAGTTTATTTATGAATCTAAAAAGTAAGTATATGGTATACCGAGTTTTGACATCGAGCTTGTAAGTACTTCTAATTTAGAAATACTTTAGTTAAAAAACTTTGAAATGATTAAAACTGCACTAAGTTAGTTAAAAACTGAAAATTTCTGAAATTTCTAAAACTACTTCTGATAATTACTTGAAGCATAAAATACTGCTAAGAAATACTGAAATTGTTTCATAAAATTTTGTAATGTTGATAAAATTTTGTAATATTCATAAAATACTTCTCGTGGATTACGTGGCCGTGGTACTCGTGGGTGCGACAAGCGTTGTAAAGGGACTCGAGCTGAGTCATCCTTGATGGGTAGTATGCCTAATCTGGATACGAGTGAGGCACTGTCTACACTTGCTACTAAGACCGGGTCTCAAAGCCGCTCGGCTAGGGATGACGCATTATCCCAAGTCATGCTTAGAGTATTGGAGAGGATCACTGGGCCCCATTCTAGTCCTGAGAGTTGTGGGTCAGTAACTGAATGACTCCGTCTAATGGTGCTAAGTTGTTTAGGAGCGTCACTGGAGTCGCCCCGACTGTGGTCGAATACTAGTTGGTGGTCACCGAGAGGATAATGAATGATATTGGCTGCACCCCTAAGCAGAAATTGAAGGGTGTAGTATCTTTGCTTTGGGATAAGGCGTATCGTGGTGGCTAATGTTTGAGGAGGGTACTCAGCCAGATCGAATCAATTGGGAATATTTTAAGACCGCCTTCTAAACTAAATATATGCGAGCGAGTTATGTGGATGCTCGTAGACTCAAGTTCATGGACCTCACTCAAGGGGATAGGACTGTGGCCAAGTATGAGGCTAAATTTTTTAGATTGAGTCATTACGCTCGTGGGATGGTGGTGATTAAGTATGAGAAATGTGTTCATTTTGAGGATAGTCTATGTAAAGCCCTGAATTATTTAAATTTGTTTTAGTGAATTCTGTCATAAGTTGGTATCTACTTTAGTGGTTAAGTGGGTTGGTTTTGGGGGGATTTGTTAGTTAGTGGGATCATGGGAGTTGGGATATTAGTGATTTAATTATTTTTAATTTTTAATTTTATTCTTATTTTTCCCAAAAATGAATCCCAATTCTCTTGTTCACATTCGTTCCTGCTCTTTTCCCCTTTTATTTGTTTTTTCTCTTCTCTTTTTTCTTTTGGTGCTTTACTGTTTTTGCAATTGTTCTATTTTTACTTTATTTACTTTTAAATGTTTTCTCTCTTGGCGGTCTATTTATCTAGGTAATCGTTGGTAAGAGTTCTTTAGATTTTTGTAATATGAATTAGTACTTTGGGTGTGATTCGCGTGAACTCTCGTGTAGGTGTTAATCAAGGGGGCCAAAACTCATTTTCTTTCGTGTAGTGTGTTTGGACTGTCGTATCTGTTTCGGTAAGTGATTAAGCTTTTTGATTGAGTTATACTTTCGAGTATGTTAATTGGAGTTTTGGTAATTTGGTGTTTCAATACTTAGAATTGATCATTTGAAAGGTTTTTTTAGGTTTCGGAGGTCTTGAGGTTACATTCACATCAAAAATGAACCAGGTGTGTAACGAAAACATGAGAAAATGGCGTTCAGTGAAAGCCAAAAATCTAGCCTATCGACGCCACACGGGCGTGTGCCTGACTGTGTAGTAGGCCGTGTACGACACACAGCCGTGTGAGGGTGTGTGTGTGATCGTGTGGTTCACACGGGCTATGCCAATTTAGACATGTAGGCCATATGGGCAGGGCCAATTTGGCTGTGTGGGCCATACAGGCATGTATACCCTTAAACATGAAACCTATTATTTTGTTAAACTAAAAATGGCTTAAATAAGGTTTGTACGAGATTAATGAGACAAGACATGTAGGATCTGCTCTGTCACGCATATGCGTGTATTATGTGTGTTATGTATAAGCATGCATATTATTGGTTATTCTGTATATCTGTATCTCTATTTGAGGTGGGATATGTATATGTGGAGGAAGTATTCTGTTAGGCAATATTTTGCCATTATTCTGGTAGCATGACTGTGATTATTCTGATAAGTGTCGTACGTACACTATGTGGTGTCTAGGGTTGGGTGGCTATTTTATACCCCACGTGGTGTTGGGATGGTCGGAGTTGGTGTGTAGAAGATGGGGGTAGGACCTTGCATATCTGTATGATTTTGTTGTTAATCGGATTTTGTTAAGGACTTATACCCATATCTGTTCTGTTATGCAAAAAATCTTAGTATTATTATGTTTCCATTGAGTTATACACTGAGTTTTTAAAACTCACTTTCTATTTGTTTGTTCTGTTCAGGTAATCCTTAGGGTTAGGCGGGTCAGTGCGACGAAGGCTCAGAAGTGTCCATAGGTCTCCAAATTTCATTTATTTAAAAAGTTTATTTAAATTTTCGGTTTATTTTGAGAGTTTTGTAAATGTGGGACTCTCTGGACTTTTTGGTTTTGTTGTTTGTTTTGGATTTGTTTTAAGTTTCTTGCGACGCTCAACAAAACAATTTATGAAAACAAACATTTATGAGATCACAAACTTGGTTTTCAAAATGTAATGACTTTTAAATTTTCGCTGCAAATTATCTTTTTACTCGAAAGAATAAACAATTTATGGTTTCATTAACGAGCATAATAATATGTTTTTCAAAAATGTGAACTCTTTTAGTAATAAAGTATACGAGGTTTTTAACATGATAATATTAGATTTTTAACCCTTCTTCGTAACATTCTAGATTCGGTAATAACGTCTAGGTCAGGTTTAGGGTGTTATAGTCTAAGAGGTAGTCTGATAGTTCTGATAGCTCTACAGGGGGAGCAGCAGTTCACTGTTTGGTGGACAAGGCAAATATCGTCAAACAGTTTAAGATCGTTGAGCTCCAGAACAAAGATCGAGAGAAAGGTAAGAGTAAGAGGGATTCGGAGCCCTCTAGTTCTATTCAGAGGCCCAAAAAGCAGGCCAGATCTTATGGGCCTTCTAAAGTTGGGGCTCCAGTTGTAGCTGTTGTGGCTCAGCTTTGTAGTGACCATGGTAGACATCATCCGAGTGAGTGTTGAAGGAGTTTGAGAGCGTATCTATGGTGCGGGGCGATGGAGCACCATATTGGAGATTTCCCACATCGTTCTGGTTATATACAATCTCCAGCTTCGAGTTTCGTTCAGCCTCAGAAGGTAGTTCAACAGCCGCCTAGGGACTGTGGTCCAGCCAAGGTAGTAATGGTAGGGGTAGATGACAGAGAGCACCGGGAAGAGGTGTTAATCAGATTGGGGTGAGGCAACCTGCATTGGTTTATGTTGCTAGATGTCGTGAAGACAAAAATGCCACTGATGTGATTACAGGTACATTTTTTATTTTTGATGTCCCTTATTTTGCACTGATATACATAGGGTCAATACATTTCTATGTAGCTAGATCTATATCTATAAACTTGGGGATTCCTATTGAGAGTACTTCTGGTGAGATTTTTGTACTGAGTCCGTTGGGAAGAATGTTTTAGATATCCACAGTTTTTTGGGTCTTGCAGGCTATTATCGAAGATTTGTTGAGGGGTTCTCATTAATTGCAGCTCCTCTGACTAAGCTATTGCATAAGAAAACCTTTTTTGTCTGGACTGATGAGTAACAATCGAGCTTTGAGAAGCTCAAATCTGTTTTGACTCAGTCTCCTGTTCTGATATAGTCGGAATTTTGTAAGGAGTTCATTGTATATAGTGATACGTCACATGTTGGTTTAGGATGTGTTCTAATGCAAGATGATAAGGTTGTGGCTTATACATCCCAACAGCTTAAGTTACATGAGGGGAATTTTTCGATACAAGATCTCGAGTTAGCTACTGTGGTCTTTGCCTTAAAGATTTGGAGGCACTATTTGTATGGTGAAAGGTGTATCATCTACACCGATCACAAGAGCCTTAAGTATATCATTACCCAAAAGAAGTTGAACCTTAGGCAGTGTAGATGGATTGAACTGCTTAAGGATTATGACTACACGATCGAGTATCATCCCGGTAAAACCAATATGGTGGTCGATGCACTTACTTATAAGGAAATGTCTGATTTGATGGCGATGTTTTCTCGCTTAAGTCTATTTGATGATGGGAGTTTGCTAGCCGAGTTGCAAGTTAACCAGACTTGGATTGATCAGATTCGAGATAAACAGCTAGGGGATGATTATCTGGTTCTGCATTTTCGTCAGGTAGGGGATAGTAGTACCTCTGATTTTGGGCTGAATAGTGATGAAGTTCTGTGTTTTCGAGGATAAGATTGTATATTGAATGACTCTGATTTAAGATAGTCTATTCTGAGGGAAGTGCATAGTAGCCCATAAGCTATGCATCTTGGTGGAAATAAGATGAATCAAGATCTTTGTGAATTGTATTGGTGGCTGAGTTTGAAACGAGAGGTAACGGATTTTGTTTCTCATTATTTGACATGCTAGCAAGTTAAGGCTGAGTATCAGTTACCTTCAGGTTTGCTTCAACTCGTTAAGATTCCCTTATGGAAATGGGAACGTGTGACTATGGACTTCGTTACTAGGTTGCCCTTAACACCTACTAAGAAGGATTCTATATGAGTCATCGTGGATCGGTTGACTAAGTCTGCCCACTTCATACTTGTTCGGACAGATTATTCTTTTCAGAAGTTGGTCAAGTTATATATTTCTGAGATTGTGAGACTTCGGGTGGGTTTGGATGGGCGGTGCGTTTACCTGCGGTTAGTGTAAAAACAGCGGTGGCGGTGAGATTAGATACTGTAGCGATACTATAGCGTGAGACAAAAAGTAAGCTAAATGCACCGCACCGCACCCAATCGCCCATCCAAACCCACCCTTCATGGGATTCCAGTTTCAATTATTTTGGATAGAGATCCTCCTTTTACTTTTAGATTTTGGGGGAAACATCATAAAGCTTGAGTTTGAGGTTGAACTTCAATACTTCATTCCATCCTTAGACAGATTGTTAATCTGAGAGGGTGATTCAAATACTAGAGGATATGCTTCAGAGTTGTGTGATTGATTTTCGAGGTAATTGGAAGGATTTTCTGCCTTTAGGCGAGTTCGCCTACAATAATAGTTTTTAGTCTAGCATTCAGATGACACCTTACAAGACTCTGTATAGTCGTAAGTGTCGTACTCAATTGTGTTGGACTAAGTTGGGTAAATGATGGGTTTTGGGTCCTGAGTTGGTTTCTAAGACTAAAGACAAAGTCAGATTGATTTGGGATAATCTTAAGGCGGCTTCTAATAGATAGAAGTCTTATACAGATTTAAAAAGGATGACCATCAAGTATTCTGTAGGGGATTGTGTGTTCCTTAAGGTATCACCATGGAAGAAAGTTCTACATTTTGGACGTAAGGGCAAGTTGACCCCTAGGTTCATTGTTTGGTATCGAATTCTAAAGCGTGTGGGACTGGTTGCTTATCAGCTAGAGCTACCTCTGGAGTTAGACCATATCCATGATGTGTTTAATATCTCTATGTTGAGGCGATATCGGTCTGACCTATCTCATGTTGTTTCTAATGAGGAGATTGAGGTTAAACCAAATTTGACTTTTGAAAATGAGTCAGTTCAGATTCTAGATCAAGACATTAATATTTGAGGAGGAAATATATTTCATTAGTGAAGGTTCTGTGGTGGAATCATGGCACTAAGGAAGCCACGTGTGAACTTAATGACTTGATCTGTCAACAGTATCCACAATTTTTTGAATCGGGTAACTTTCGAGGTCAAAATTTCTTTTAAGGGGTAGACTTATAACACCCTGATTGATTAAATCTTGTTTTTTTACGAATTCTTTCATAAATAAGTATCTGCTTTACTGGTTAAGTGACATGGGTGTGTGTTTGAGATGTTAGGTTCAAGTCCCACTTTTGGAAATTCTATTATTTTTTATCCTAGCCTTTCCTTAATGGCTTGACTTATATTATATTTTCGGGCAACTCATATCAGAATGAGCCTACTAGTTCAAGTGCTAAGTGTTAGCTTGCCGCAGGGTCTTCTGTTCGAATCCCTGAGTAAGCATTTGACAATCATTTTTGCCTCTGGGTGTGTGTGCCAGACGTGTAGTAGAGGTTTGGTGGAATTGAAATTTGGAAGTAATTGGATAAGGACCAAAGTGTCAGTTTTTGTGGGATTGGGTTGTCAGTGGAGAGTTGAGATTATTTTTCTTAACTTTAATTTTAATTTTTATTTTATTTTGTTTCCCAAAATTTCTCTTCTTCCTCACATTCTTTTTGTTTCCCAATAATTTTTATTTTCTTTTTCACTTTCCCTTCTACACATGAGATCTTGAAAAGAAAATTTCTTTTTGATTTTTGCTCGTAAGTGTTTTATTTCTCTTTTTCTTGGTGTTCAAATTAGTAGAAGGTTTGATTGTATTGGTTGTTATTTGGTTGGTGTAAGTTTCATTCTCCTTCTCCTGTATTATAGAATTTTCTACGTTAGTTTTCGATGGTGTTGAGGTGTGGTGGGTTTTGTGTTAATGTTAATCAATTGGTTGGTTTTAGGTGAAGCTCATGAAGTGAATAATCTGCCGTTGAATTAGTAGTTGTGTGAGTGTTGTCGACAATCAAGGATAAGTGTTTGAAATAGTTCGAGTGCAATCCTTTTTGTTGAAACTACTTATGAGTGCATTGTACTCAAGTAGTTACTCGATGAAAATTGAGGGATTAAATATTGATTTTGGGCATTTTAGTGTCGATTTTTAGGTACTATTACTCTGGGGGTGCAGTTGTAATGAAATCAAAGTAGGTATGTAATAAGAAACTTGAAAAAGGGCAATCGACAAAAGCCGAAATTAGGGCCTGTCGACACCAGAGACCTTGTGGTTGGTCATGTGCAAAATGTGCTAGGTCTTGTGTGATACCCAGCCTAAGCCATTTTGGGACATGTGTGCCACACGAGCGTGTGTGGGCCACTCGGGTTAGGTTATTTTGAGCATGTGGGACCAAATTTCAAAATTTTTTCTAGCTTCCTACATGTCATCCCGATCGACTCTGGGCCCTCCGTAGGGTCGGTATGTGTGGTATAAGCCGTAAAGCTTGAAATATGCTATTCTACTAGATTGAAATTAACGTAAATAACATTTATATGAGTATTATGTAATATTGTACGTATGATTTGTTCTACTATGTATAAGCATGTTTAGTATCTGTTATATGAGCATGCATGTGATATACGTTTTGGTATCTGTTATTCTATTATATCTGATATTATGTCTATATTTGGCTATGGGGTGGGTTTTGTATTATGAGGAGGATGTATTCCGTGTGAGGCGATATCTAACTAATATATTGGTAACACTGCTGCGATTATTTTGAAAGGTGTCCTAACACTATGTGGTGTCTAGGGCTGGTTGGGTGTTTTATACCCCACGTGGTGTGTTAGATGGTCGGAGTTGGTGTGTAGAGGATGGGTGTAGGATTATGTATATCTGTATCTGTACGATTTTGTTATAATTCTGATTTTATAAAAGATTTATGTATGTATCTATTTTGCCATGTGATTGAATCTGAATTTATGTTTGCGTATGCGTTACACACTAAGTTATAAAAACTCACTCTCAATTTGTCTATTACTTTCTGGTAACCATCAGGCTTAGGCGGGAAGGTGCGATGGGAGCTCGGATTGCCGCAAAACTCTATTTACATAAACTTATTTAATTAAAATTCTGTTTTTAGAGTTGTGTATAATGGACTCTCTAAACTTTTGGGACTGTTTTTGGTTTCAGATTTTTTTTATTTTTTTATTTTCTAGCATGACGATTAATAAAACAGTTTTTTATGAAAATGACAACTTTTCTAAAAATAATTGTTTTCAAGGAAACAAACCGATTTACCAAAATATAACGTGTTAAGAAACTCCGCTGCAAAATATTTGATTTATTTGAAAGTCATAAATGAACAACAATTTTAAGTTAAAAAAGTACAACAATACGCTTTCCTAACAAATTGGGCTTACAAAGTAACAACGGTTTACAATGATTTCAAAAAGAAGGAAGTCATATTTATAACTTTTCTTCGAAACACTTCCGGATTCGGCTGTAACGTCTAGGTCAGGTTTGGGGTGTTACAATCAGGGACGAATCTAGAATTTTATTCTAAGGGGATGAAATTTCTAAATTCGAATGATCTTTTTTTTTTAACATAAAAAGGTGTAAAATTTTCTTATATTTTTTTTTCTTAACAAACAAATCAATTTAATGTGTGAACGATTTAACTATAAAAAAATTAGAAGAAAAAAATTACACTATAAAATTATATATTTCTTTTCAATATGCAAAAAAGAATAACTAATAATATACTAAAAATTTCCTAAATATCATTATAATTCTGAAAATAAAATTAAAAAAACTTGGTTTTAGTCCTATTTCTCAATACTAGGCATCCTATATTGCACCCTCCGTTTTTTCATAAGATTGAACTTATCAATGATAGAATCTATTGAAGATTCTCGAGCTATCTCTTTTTCGATGTATGCCTCTAAGTAGGTTGAAAGAAAATCATTCTCTATTCTGTTGCGAAGCCTTGTCTTCAAAATTTTATGGCTAAAAATGCTCGTTTGGTTGTTGTAGTAGACATGGGAAGAGTTAGCACAAGGCGAATAATTCTATCAAGAAGAGGATAAATACATGACCTATTTGTCTTAGCTAGCACTTGACACAACTCGATAACTGTAGAAGATTTTTGCAACTCTGTGCTTTGATGAGCATCAAGTTGAAAAATGCTCCAATTGAATCTTCATGTGTAGCGTTTCTTGCTCTATAAAATCTTCTGGAAAAAAATCATTCATAAGCTTCAAGATATCTTTCATCCTAAAAGGTTTGTAATTATCGCATGGATCCAAATCAGAGCCAAGAACAACTCCACTACCTCATCATTAAAGTGATACTTCATTTCTGTTAGCAATAAATCAATAGTGAATTGTGTGGTTATCACTTTGGATGTGAGACCAAGCTCAACCAGCTTTGTATCGAGCACTTAAATCAGGGTTTTCTATATCATGATTGTACAAGCCCAATTTTGACCCGGAGGCCCAAAACCCAAAATAAATACAAATAAAAGCAAAAAAATAATAACAGTCCAATTACAAAGGAAAAATAACAGGCCCAATGTATCCCATGGCCCAAAACAAAAATAAACCCTAGCCCACAAAAAAAACTAAACATGTTTCAGCCAAGAAAAACCTAGGTGCGCCGCACCTAGGTCTTCATGCCTCTGCCACGCCTCCTCACATGCCCACCGCCGCACGCCACCGCCTCTCCGTGTGTCTTACGTCTTTCTGACACCGCCTGCAACACGCAAGCACAAAAGGACAACAGCAAGAAACAAATCAAAAACAATAAAAAATAGAAAACTAAAGTTGTTAATCCGGCTATAAAGGCCATAAGCCACTGATTGTAATTTTTTCATACACGCATATCAGAAAATCGAAAAACATAACAAAAATTTACGAGGTTGATTATTCTACTGTGTGCTCTTTGTTTTTTATTATTATTCTCTTTTACTTTTATTTTATTTTTATCTTTTTAAAATCCTTTTTAAATAAAAAACAGAGAAATAAAAGAGGAGGTTAAGGGAGGCGTACCTGAGGGTGGTGCTTCTCCGTGGGGACGCCTGAGGTAGCCACCTCCGATGAAAGGTGGCCGGAAGTCGAGGGGTCTCCGACTAGTTTGGGCATTTTCGCCTGATTTTTTTTGAATGATTCGGCTTCAAAAGGGGTTTTGGGAGACTGTTTTAATCAAAAGTGGGTCTTTTGGGAATCCGGCCGCCATACACGGCGATCACTGCCGTCGCCGACCGGCAGCCATGGCGGACAGACGGTGGCCTTTGTGGCCGGAAGAGAAGAAAGGGAGAGAGTGTTGAGAGGGTATTCTGTTTTTTTTTTCTAAAGAGCGGAGGAGAATGAAATTTTTCTAAAAAATTTGGAGCTTTATACACCCCCTAAACGGCGTTGTTTAGGGCTTGGCACCATAGCCCTAAAACGACGTCGTTTCACCCTAGACCCAGAATCTGACCCGATGACCCGACCTACAAGGCTAGGATCCGCGTGTTCTAGCACATGGGCTATTTGCGAGCGGGGTCCTTCCTCTTTTGCGCTGAGATGCAATCGGTCCCTTTTGTTTCTCTCATTTTGGCCCGATTATTTAATTCGGGTTTCATTTTAGTCCGTGTCGAAACGTCGCATTTTGGGGATGGGGATTATTGCCCAGTTAGTCCCTATCTCTCTGCGTGCATTTAGTTCAGGTCCCAATTGTCCTTTTTATTTAAAACTGTCACTTAAATTTGTTTTTAATTTCAGTCTAGTCCTGGGTCCATTTAATTTATTTGTTTATTATTATTATTATTATTATTTAAAAAAACAGAAACTCTTTTTTATTATTTGTTTTAAATTTTTATTTATTTATTATTTATTGTAAACTATTATATATATATATATATATATATCTTTTAAATTTTTATACGTATGTATATATTCTTTGAAATGGCTTGTACTTATTTTTTTCTATATAATATTATTTACTTTAAAATGTTTTATATTTATTTATTCTAAGTTTTCTTGTATATTGTTTATTCAAAACTTTTATTATGTATTGTTCTTATTAATCATTCATGTTAAATTATTATTTACTTTAGACTGTTATTTATATTATATTTTTGTTTTATTTTCTTTTGGTTAGTAATGTTGGTATTTAAATTAGATATGTTGTGTGTTCATTGCCGTTGTGAGTACTATAATTTGCTTATTCGTATCCTTGTACATTTGTCATGCATTGATGTATCATTTTATTCATATATTGTTATGCCATGTTCCGTTATCATTCAATTTCATTTCATCACTTCAAAGTTACGCTCGATTTCCACACACCAATAATAAATCATTCTATTTTATCATGAATAAAACGAATGTACATCGTTCAAATATGGTACTCGCTATTATTCAATTAAAAAAAGGAAAAAGTTTTCAAATAAAGCAATATTTCGCGTTTGGAAATTCAAGAGAACGTGTCCTAACGTGTTGGGTTTCGATTTCTCGTTTGACCAAATAGCCGAATATCCTTTCGAAATTTCAAAGTGAGGCAATATTTTGCGTTTGGAAATTCGAGAGAAGGTGCCCTAACATGCTGGGTTTCGATTTCTCGTTTGACTAAATAGCCAAATATCCCCTTAAATCTCAATCCATGTTGTTCGAGTTTTTTAGGATCGTACTCTAAATCCCTTTAAAGTTTTCAATCTTCAACATTAAGACATTAACTAAATCAACTAGGTACCAATTTTGGGCGTTAAGAGGGTGCTAATCCTTCCTCGTACGTAATCGACTCCCAAACCCATTTTTTTTTCGTGGACCAAAATCGTTGGTTTAATAAAATCAAATCGTTTATTAAAAACAACCACTTTTCAAGGTGATCCGATCACACCTTATCAAAAAAGATTGGTGGCGACTCCCATTTTTTTCGTTTTCGTTTTTAAAATCCAAGTCAACCCTATTTTATCAAAAAAATGGTGTCAACAATGATCTTTACGAAATAACTTCACTTTCTCAAACAAAGGATCCCACCCATGTTCTCTAAATTTCTGGAGAAGCATTTTAGTTTATGACACCCGCTGCATCATGTTTATTATATCCTGCAATTTATATTGCAATGCTTGATAGAGATCATCAGTGATTCCAAGCATCTCAATCATGAAATGTAAGATGAAAAAAAAATTCAACGGATGTCATTGCATCATATATTCCATAAGCTTCACTACTTTGAGAAAGGTTGTCGAACTTGATGATATATTGTAACACAACACAAACAGAATCAAACATATTTATCAAGCTATTAAGATAAGTTAAATGAGATCCCCATCAGGTATCGCCTGGACATTGGAGAGTACCGACTTGATTTTTTTCCTTTGCCAGTTTCAAGCTCACCACTGTCAATCAACTCTGCAATATAAGATGCCTTAATGTCTCTTAATTAATCATATCACTTGCTTGAAGAAGCAACCAAATTGATTATACTAGTCAAGTATGAAAAAATTTGACAAATAGGAATAATCTTCTTGGATGCAACTAATAAAGTTAATTTGTAACACCCATAACCCGTCTTCATTGCTGGATTAAGGTTATGAAGTATTACGATACATATCAAAACAATTTACATCATTAATCTATTCATTTATTAATTTAAATAACAACATTCGAAAATGCATTTAATTCATAGAAAAGTAACATTTAATGGTTTTAAAACAAGCTTTTGAGGTCCTAAAAATAGTTTGGGAACAATCAAGGACTAGTTTGAATCAAAATAGAAAAACATGAAAAATTTGTGAAACAGGGGTCACATGGCTATGTGCTCAGGCCATGTGAAATAAGCCAACCCGTGTGGCTTCAAACACGCTTGTGTGGCTACCCCCACATGCCTATGTGCTAGGACCATGTAACTCACTATAACCATGTGAAAAATTCTACACCTAAAATTAATAAGGCACACAACTGTCTAGAAGAGCCTAGGCCCTGTGCACCTTAAAAAGCTTAAAAAACAAGGCATACTTTTATCCAAAACTTAGGTACCAATCCAAGTCAATATCAATCATTTCCACACTTTAAGAACACATTTAAACAAGCCTAAAACATGCCAAAACAATCAACCTAAGTGCCTAACCAATGTGCCCTTATTAACACCACAATCTCTTATTGACCTTAATTCACATGACACATCAACTAAATTTGCATTCAAATTCATAAATTCATATATAAAACTCATGTTAAGCTTATCATTTCTTCTTATTCATTCACATTCCTTCATACCATGATTCAAACACTTAAATAAGGTTTATATCAAATGACCAAAACAACTTTATATAAACATATTCACACCAAGATTGAAAGCACATACACAAGTAAGCTTATACCAAGCTTAATACATAATATTTGCAATAAGTATCCAAGCATGCACAAATACGCCTATTACATATGAGCCTTATACATACTATTTATAACCGTAACAAAAATTTCAAAAAGTACCAAAATGATTTACGGATAGTGTGATAGGCTTCGACAAGATTCCAACCAATTGTGTTTTCCAATGATCTATAAAATAGAGGTAAACAACTATATAAGCGTTTAATGCTTAGTAAGCCCGTATAAGAGAAACTTAAACTTACTATTCCTTAACATTTAAACATCTAATCATGCTTATTAAATCATAAATAAGCATTAAAATGTTTACTCAGTCGTCAGAATTGTGGTCCCAAAACCACTGTTTTTGACACCACTGAAAGGGGGCTATTACATAATTGGAGATGATGAGCGAGACAGTGAACATAGTATGCAAATTGGTACTTTTTAGCAAATAAATTTTGCAAGTTCTTCCTTTTGATACGTCGTGAACTAACTAAAAATTTGACGAAGGTAACTATTCCTATCAATTAATATTATAGCTACAGTGACCAAAGATATCGTTCTCACAAAGACTAAAAGTACTAGTAATTGTTGTCTTTCTATTATTTAACCAAATAATTCGAGTGATTGATTAAAAACTAAGATTAACTAAATTAATTAACTAATGAACACATCAAAGAACAAAGTAGGAAAATAAACGATTAACAACCAAGAAGCAAAATAATACCAAGGAAATAATTCACCTAAACTTCATCTGTCACTATCAATTTGAATTTCACAATCTCTTTACTTAGTAACTTGATCCCTAGAAATCCCTAAATTATGCTAATGTCTCTTTCAAGAATAAGAGCAGCTGTCTCCAAGTTGATTAATTGAAATTTCTTTCTAATTAAAACCCTTATTATCATATTAACTCGTGCTATGCATTCTCCTATTAGATTTGACTCTAATCAGATAGATTTATGTCATCCTATTTCTAGGATTGCATGCAACTCCACTCAATTATGCAAGATCTACTCTTAAACAGAGTCTGTTCCTCCTATAATTTAAACACATCAAACATGAATCAATAATCTAGAAATATCAAACCAAGAAAGCACACATAATTGAGAGCAAGAAGATAAGTATTTATTGCGTCAAATAAAAATCAAACGACAGAATCCATCATAGGGTTCACTCTCTTTAGGTATTTAGAAAATTAGTTCATGCTTGAAAATAAAAACATCTAAGAGATAGTATAACTAAAAGAAATAAAGAAAATCATTATAATCTCCTAAGAAATCAATTGGGAGTCTTCAATCTTGACGAAAAATTGCTTCAGAATTGGCTTCAATAATATTTTTCGAGTTGCTTTCTTGAATATTCTATCACGACTTCTTTCATCGTCTTATTTTTGTCATATATACGTCTTAAAATGCTCAAAAAACATAAAAATGACATGTTTTTCGTTAATCGGAGTGCAAATTTGTGCAATTGACACAACCTATCACACGTCCGTGTGGGTCACACGGCCGTATGGAATGGGTCTACTCGTGTAGCTCTTGTAGCTTGCTTCGATTTTCTAGTTTTTGCTTATTTTTTACTCTCAAATGCTCTATTAAGCATAAAAACATGAATTTAAAGGATTAGAAGCATAAAATACATAATTAACAATGAATAATCACCCAAAAACGCATTAAGAATGAGGTTAAAACATGTTGCTTTTAGCACTTATCACCATTCACCACGCATATTACTTGCACTATCATATCCTGTACCAAAAATATCATCCACATTAAGGTAATGAAATAAAATAACTTCACAGGCTGCCTTCTCCAAAGTTAACAATACAGTGTCCTTCATATGAACCAAATCAAAGAATCGTTCACGTATAAAACCTTCTTAATTAACAAACCACAATATAATTGTCATTTGTTCTTTCTTTGACTCATCACGTGCTTCATCCCCTATAATGCAAAACTTTGAATCTCCAATCTCTTCCCAAATAAATCCCTGGATTTTACTCGCCAAAATAGAAAGAATGTCATTCTGAACAGTCGGACTAACATACTGTGCATTTTGAGGGGTATTTTCTAATACAATTGCCCCCATATCATTATTATAAGAAGCCAGTAGTTTTATTAGTTCAAGAAAGTTACCTCGATTTCTTGAATCTTGTGGTTTAACGCATCCCCTAAAGGCACAACCATAAAATACAACTCACTTGATAACATCTATTGACACATTGAGTTGTAGCTGATTTCTTTCAACTTGTTCAAAATTTTGTTTCTCAATAATCCTCTTAATATTTTGCAAGGAATTCTAAAGATCGAGATAAATTTTCATTTCATTCTTATGTAAAGAATTTGCACCATAACCCACATGAGTAATAAAAAGACATTTAGACCCTTCATTGACCTTCTTCCATACGACATTCTTACTTGGTAAAAACTCAAGCCAATTCAGGAATAACTTGTACCAAGATGAGAGAAATCGACATCTATTCTTGTTAATATACTAATGAAATGTTGGAGCCTCACTTGAAGGAATCGATTAATATGAACCAAACTTAATGTAAGATCAATGGACTTCGTCCTCTTGATTTAAAGGATAATCCCAAATAGGTTTCGAAGTCTCGGGTCAGGCTCTAAAGAAGAAGCATCAAACTCCTTTGTTTCGAATCTCGACACCTTACGAGGATGTTCAGAAGCTTGAGAAGACCCGATATCTCATTCAAGAGCTTGGGAAGACTCGATATCTCGTTCAAGATCTTGGGATTAATAAGACCTGCTATCTCATTCAGGAGCTTGGGAAGGCTCGATATTGCGTTCAGGAGCTTAGGATTAAGAAGACTTGATATCTTCTTCAAGAGCTTGGGAAGATCCGATATTTTATTTTTCTCCACTAATAATAGAAGGTTGAGGAACCGATTGATTATTATTGCTTTCTGACACCCTTTTCTTGAAAAAAGATTCGATCTTTTTGTTTATCATAATTTAATAAAAAAAACTTGAATACTGTAATAATATATTAAACAAAAACATATTAGGAAAAAGAAAAAATAATAATAAGTCAAATAAATAAAGAACATGATTTATGCAAAAATATTTACTGAGAGATTTTTTGTGTAAGGAGCCGAGAGGAGATAATTTGTAATTTTTTACTCTGTGCTCTAATTCTCGACATCAAACTCCTTTCTTTCTCTCTCGGCAGTGTCTACACTTTATCAAAGGAAGATAATTCCTAAGCAAGACATACAAATCAAAATAAAAGAACCTAATATGTATGGATATGGACCAAATCAATTAATTCTGGAATTTGGGTTTAAAGTTCATACTGGGCTTCTAAGTTCAATCTTTCAGGATCCTTTTATACATTAATATTTGATTATTTTTTAGCCAAAGTGTCAAATATTGTACAATGTAGATACGAAATCTAAAATATATGACAATTTATATATAACATTAAAATATCTGAAAATTCTAAGGGGGAAACCACCCCGGCCCCCTGGATTCATCCTTGAAGATGACTTTGGTGTACTAAGATTTCAAAGCTTTGATGGACTTTTTTTTTAGATCATTCAATATAACAAAATAAAAAATAAATTTTTGTTCAATTAATATAAAGTCTAACCCATAATTTATAATAATTAATAGGCATCCTAATTTTTTCCCTCCCATTTTACAAATAAAATATTATTTTAGTCCTCCATTTAATTTTTTGTCCCTTTTAATTTTAGAATTTGCATTTTTTTTTTGTGTGAAATCACTTCAAAATGGATGGAAAAGTTAACGTTTTCTAACTTTGCTAAGTGGTACACAAGTGGTTTACCACGTGGATGACACGTCAATATTTAATTATTTTTTAAAATATAAAAATATTTTTATATTTTTAATAATTTTAATTTTAATTTTAATTAAATGCCGACGTGTCATCCATGTGTATGCCACATCAACAAAGTTATAAAATGTTAACTTTTTCATCCATTTTGGGGTGATTTGAGAAAAAAAATGTAAGTTTACAATTTAAGAGAACAAAAAATTAAATGGAGGACTTAAATAATTTTTTTATATATATAAAATTGAAGGATTTAAAAAATAATTATACCTAACTAATATAAACATGGATTAATTTTTTTGCTATGGGCTTTTAATTAATTAATTAATTAATTAATTTTTAAAAGACGAAAAATTCTATGTTCTTGTTTTGAAAGAAAGCTTTCATGTTGTAACAAATAACATGATTTAAGTGGAACAATAATTTTTTATTTTAACAATCTTCCATGTTGATTCTTAATTCGTTCAGGCATTTGTTTTGTGGTGGCATCCATTTTAACTTTATGTAATTCTAAAAGCAGAAGGTAACAAGATTGGGATCTGTCTGTTAGTCTTATATTCTGACTCAACCATGAATTGAATATATGCGGAAGAGGGAAAAAAAAAAGAAGACTATATGTTCTCCATCCTATAGTTTTGACTTTATTTGATTTGTACTTTGTAATGGAGGAGATATTTCTAAGCTTACAATTTTTTTTAACATATCTTTCTAGTTTTATGAGGCATAATATAAATGATAATAATGTTAGAATAAGAAAAATAATATCTAATATAAAATTTTAATAAATTAGGACTTGTCATGTAAAATTATCAAGAATAAATTAAGAACAAAATTAGAAACAGAAGCATACTTGAATTCATCAATTTCTTGAAATCTTTGGATCTTATGATTTTGATTTTTCAAATTAGGACACAAGTAATTTAGAGAAAATGACTCTCTCTTTTCTAAAGATGGGATATTAGAAAAGCTAGTTATGTGTAATTTGAGGTGATCATGGGTTGGGCGGCCCGGCCCGGCCTGACGGCCCGCCCGAAAAAAGGGAGGGTTCGAGTAAAAATATAGGCCCGAAATATGGGTTTGGGTAAAAAATGAGGCCCGTTTAGAAGACGGGCCAGGCCTCGAGTAAAACTTTTTTGGCCTAGGCCAAGCTCGACCCAGCCCGAATTATATATTAAATATATTTTTTATTTTTAATCAAATATACTTTTTAATCAAATATATATATTAAATATATACTTTTTTGGTGTCGTAAATTTTAATATGGGTTGGACCAAGCTGGGCTCAAGCATGGCCCGGCCCGGCCCATGATCACCTCTACCCTAATATATAACTTTTGCATATTAACCCTAATTTTTAATCAGCCCATCATTAATTAGGATTAGTTACTAGAATATCTACACATATTTGACTCATACTTTATTTAATAACTAAAGTCCAACAAACCTTAACCAAATTAGATCACTTTTAATTTGGGTTAATCTATTATGATAATAAATAATAATATGTAATTACTCTTATTATATATGTGTTGTCCATACTTGCTAATAAATATACAATTAAAGAGTTAATCCTATTTTTTTTTTTATAAAAATGACCCTAAGGTCAACCTCATTTTATTGCATCATTAATGACAATATTATGGATTTCCATAGGATAATCCATATTGAAATACAAATTACACTTTTTCTTAATAGCTAGATTACAAAGTAAATCAGCAGCCCTATTACTGCAGCGGTCGATCCAATTAATTTGGACTGAGTCAAATTTTCTAAAAACCATACAAGCCTTTTTCACACAGTAGCCCAAAATGGTGATATCTTGGTCTCTCTTTTTGACCGTGTTGATTAGCGTTGCATTGTCAAACTCCAAAATAAGCTCTTCCACTTTCAACGTTGAAGCCAATTTTGGAATTAAAAACAAAGATGAATGAAACAAGCAATTTCTTGAGCTTGAAGGCTCGATACTTGCTGTGCAAACAAAAATAGAATTCAGCTTGAAGAACTAAAGAAAGCAAAGAATTAAGAGAGCATTAGATAAAGAAGTCTTTGAAGAATTTTCATTAACTTGAAAGATGGCATAATGCCAATACATATACCAGACATAAGCTGGTCAAGAGAAGCTGGTCAAGAGAAGCAAAATGGTTATCTAAACATTACCTACTACCACTAAGTACATTGAAACTTGTTAAACAAAACTTGCACACTTGGTAAAGCTGATTTATCAGCTCAAACATCAACAAATTATATCAAGTACATTAACAACTTAGTTCTAATCTAACTAAGTTACAAAATATCATTTGAAAGTAACAAAATGAACAGCAGCATGAACTTCAGCCACAACTACTTGGCTCAGGCAACTTTGCTGCTTCTTGTCTGCATGCAGGCCAGCTTTAACACTCCTCCTTGGCTTGCATGCTGCAAACTCCCATTTTCTCTCTTAAACACTTGAACCTTGACACACAAAGAGGTTTTGTCAAGATATCAGCAAGCGGATCTTCAGAACTACAATGAATCAGTTTCACCTCTTGAGATTGTTCCATTTCTCTAACAAAATGAAACTTAATCTTGAAGTCCTTTGTTCTCCCATGGAACACTAGATTCTTTGCAATTGTAACAGCAGACTGGTTGTCACATTTGATCTCTGTTGCTTCCCTTTGGTGTAGATTCAAATTTGTCATGATTTTTCTTAGCCAAATGGCTTGATTAACAGCACTAGCAACTGCTACATACTCAGCTTCAGCAATTGATTGAGCAACAACACATTGTTTCTTTGAACTCCAACAAAAAATGGCTAAACCAAGGGTAAACAGATAACCTGAGGTACTCTTTATATCATCTATCGAACCAACCCAATCACTTTCAGCATAACCAAGTAGCTTCATGCTATCAACTTTGCTAAACATCATTCCAAAGCTCAATGTACCTTTGATGTACCTGAGAACTCTTTTGACAGCTTGTAAATGATTCACATTTCAACAATGCATGAATCTTGATAGCAGACTTACAACAAACATTATGCCTGGTCTAGTAGCTGTCAAATAGAGCAAACATGCAAGCAAACTTCTATAGGTTGTTTCACAAATTTTCTTGATATCACATTGGCTTGACAGTTTTTCTCCAACAGTAACTGGTGTGCTTGTTGCCTTGCAGTTTAGCTTGGAGAATTTGTTCAAAATCTTCGAGGCAAATTCGTTCTGACTTTGAAAGATCCCTTGCTAAGTTTGAGACACTTCCATGCCAATGAAGTAAGATATTTGTGTTGGATCGCCGACACCCCTACAGCGCAGCGGAAAAAAAAATAAATCGGCGACCCTAACCTTGGATCCATGTGTGAGGAACGAATCAGGGTGAAAAGGTTGCGAAATTACCTAATATTTCTTCTGAGTAGACAGTAACTTCTCAACAACGTGTAGTTTGATCTATAGTCGAACCAAGTCGCAAGCTATCGAGACTCCGACCTCTACGTAATCCACCCAGTTGACTACGAACGGAAGAAATCCCCAAAACAGTTTTGAGTTTTATTTTTCTTTGACGGCTGCTAGACCTAAAACAAAGAAAAACGGGATTCTTATATATCCTTTTATTTTAGGGTTTTTAGGAATTAAATAAATATAATAATATTTTAAACTGAAAATTATAATTACATTAATTATAATATAATTTCGGTAAACCATATATTTATTTAAATTCATATGCTAACCAAATTCATGTCCTCATTATGCGTACAACAAACTTGTACATAATGTGTTGGAAATTTGATTACCGAATTAAATTAATTCTATAATTAATTTAATTCAAGCGACACCCAAAACCAATACCAACTATGGTTTATTCCGTTCATTTCAACTATGGGGTGTGACCCTGTAGGTTCCTGTAACGTTAGCAGTAATACTAGAACGATTCTAATGTTACAAACAATGAGTGGCATCTAGCAATGCATCGTTGCTACCTAAGTCACAAGAGATCATGATTCGACATAACCTTTTTTTATGATTAACCTTTTATGCAATAATCCTTAAGTCCTTTATCTCTGGATTGGACACAAGTCATGGACTAGTCACACTTGTATAGTCCATTCCATGTTCCTTGATATCTTAAGTAGACTACGATATACAAATAAGTATGACATCTCATATCAACTTATTTGAGCATGGCCATGCATTTCTAGTCTCACTTAATCAAGTGGCCTAAGATATTACTCCAATTATGTAGGAGGGACTTATTCTATATCGACCAACCATATCCCTCTAAATCGATTGTGGTATATCCAACATCAGCCTTTATAGAACAACCAGTTACGGTGTACTTTTGACTGTATCAAAATATACTAATCACGATGTTGGGATTATGATGATCTCAAGTCCGAGGATCATATACATATTAATCATTATGAGTAATGTCGTGACAATTACATAATAATCCAATAAACATACTCATAATGGGTCAGTCCAATATGTTGTTCTCTAACACACATATTCATGCATCGATTCTGACATTCCATATCAATGACAACTCTTTATCATCAATCAACTACATGTTAGTCTTAATGCATTATCGTTGTCCTATCCAACAATAATACTTGACTAAGGATCTTTTAAGAATAATCATATTATTCTTAGGACATTATTATAAAACAGTTTATTTATACACACAGAAAAGAAACTGAAATAATAATGGTAACGCCTTATATTAATAAACATGATAAGTCAAGTATATTATTACAACCATCTCATGATTGATCTTTGGGCATACTGTAACAATTTGTCCCAAATCAAACATCTTAAAAATTTTCACCATTTTGACTTTGAAATCAGCTAGCATTGCATAATTTTCTCCTGTCACCAGCAGGTCATCAACATACAGGGATACTATGAGCTGTGTTTCATTACATTTCTTCTTCACATACAAGGTTGGCTCATTGATGCTTCTCTCGAACCCCAAGCTAGTTAGGTAGCTATCTGTTCTGTCATACCAGGCTCTTGGTGCTTGTTTTAAACCATACAAGGCTTTCTTCAGTTTGTAGACACTATCTTCCTTGCTTGCTACTTTGAAACCTTCAGGTTATTCAACATAGATTTCCTCATCAAGAAAACCATTTAGAAAGGCTGACTTTACATTGAGTTGATGTCTTTTCCATTGCTTCTATGTAGCCAAAGCAACCAGTAGCCTGATTGTGTCAAGTCTGACCACTAGTGCAAATGTCTTAAAGTAGTCAATGCCATACTTCTATTTGAATCCCTTCACTACCAGCCTTGCTTTTAGCTTGTTCAAAGTTCCATCAGCATTATTCTTGGCTCGAAACACCCATTTTACTTCTATAACCTTGCTATTTGTCGGTCTTGTAACTAGCTCCAAAGTCTGGTTCTTCTCAATCATGCTCATTTCATCGAGCATAGCCTGTTTCCATCTTTGTTGAGCTTCAACTTCTTCAAATCAACTTGGTTCAACAACAGCCACTTCAGCCCTCTCATATATCTCATTCAAAGGCCTGGTTCCCCTGACTGGCTCATAGTCAATGTCCATTTCAGGACCATTTTGATCAACTTCATTCTGATCCATTATTAGATCTTCAACAGCACAATCTAGTTCATTCTTATCCCATTTCCAGCTTGATTTCTCATCAAAGACTACATCTTTACTCACAAAGACCTTATTAGATGAAGGATTCAAAATCCTATAGCCTTTTTTCGCACTGCTGTAGCCCACCAGGATGCCAGGTTGAGCCTTCTTGGCCAGCTTGTCTCTTTTCACTACTGGAAAATGTGCAAAACATATGTAGCCAAAGACCCTCAGGTGAGCCACTGATAGTTTGAACCCAAACCAAGCCTCAAATAGAGTTTTATAAATTAATGCCTTGGTTGGTAACTTATTTTGAGGATACACAGCAGTGTTAATTGCTTCAGCCCACAAGATCTTGGGCAAATTCTGTTACACCCCTAACCCGTGTCCGTCACTAGAACACGGTTATGGAGCATTACTAGACCTATCAAACAATTTACAATTAATATACAAATAATTATCAAATATAATATAAATTAAGATTAAAGTCCCTTAGCTAAACCCTCGAGGTCCATAACACGAGTTAGGAGTGATTCAGGACTAATTCGAAAACTCGGGGAATTTTTTTGTGCGAACTCAATATAACCCCTTTATAAATATCTAACCTTCCCTACAATTTCAACCACAACCAATTTACAATCAATATGGCAACCAACACATTTTCACATTCAAACATATTTAAATCATGCCTAAAACATTTACTTATCAAATTGATCAACAATTTAACTAATAAAAGTTAGCTAATAAACTTCGTTTATTTCATTTCAATTTTAGTACCAAACCAACTCAAAAGTATATCAATTTAACTAACTATAACCATCAATTCATCTTAAGTTCAAACATGCATTTTCTCAACACATAAAAAACCAAATCATATGGCCAAATACACACCAACCTTTAAAAACCAAATAACCATATTTATACAATTCAAAAGTACCAACTTAGATGTCTGATAGCGCGATGATGTTCCTGACGACTTTTGGATCTGAGCTAGCCTTGAGTCTCTGAACCATTCAACTCAAAGTCACATTTGGAATTGTTAAGATCATACGAAAATCATATAAAACTCGTACAATGCCATATCTCGAATATGGTCTTACATGTTGACGCATATCGATGTCACTATCCCAGATAGGGTCTTATACGAATCATATACGATGAAAATGTCCCAGACATGGTCTTACACATTTTCTCACTTTGATGCCAATGTCCCAGACATGGTCTTACATGAAATCACACCTCGGAAGTCTTAATATCATGACATCGATATCCAATACATTTACTAAGGTTCATTTGGAGCTTTCGCCTTCGTAATTAAATCAATTCATGCACTAAACCAGTCATCCAATGCTTGAATCATTTCGGTAATATATATTCATATACGAATCAAATTCAACAATGTATATCTATATACAAATCAAATTCAGCAATGAATATCCATATACAAATAAAATTTGGCAATGTATATCTATATACAAATCAAATTCAGAAATATATAAAACATATACATTTAAATTCAAAAACATTTATTTACTTATGAACTTACCTCGTACTCGGAATTGACGAATCAGATCGATTACTCGATAATTTTGCTTCTCCCCCGATCTAATTCTAGATTCCTCTTTTCTTGATCTATATTTATTCAAAATGAACTCATTTAATCATATAATCATTCAATTCAGTCCAAAAACACATATTTAAGCCAATTTGCACTTTGGCCCTAAACTTTCACATTTTTTACAATTTAGTCCCTATTTCACAAATACACAAAATTCATAAAATTCAACAAGAACTATGTTTAGTCGAATTACCATAGTGCCCCTAACATCCCATATTTCACATTTATTCACACTTTTAACCCCACATTTTCATCTTTTCATAATTTAATCCTTAATTTGCATTTTCATCAAAAATCACTTTATAAAATATGAAAATCTAACATCAAATATTCATATTTCACCATTAAACATCAAAGAACACATAATCTCATCAATGGCAACTATCAAAATCTTTAACAGTTTTGAAATCGAAGACACGGGCTAGCTAGTACTAGTTAAACGATCACAAAAACATAGAAATAATTAAAAACGGAACAAAAATCACTTACCAATTGAGCTTACAAGCTTGGCCAAATATCAAGCTTCAAAAATGTCTATTCCTTCTTCTACATTTGGTTGTAGTTGAGAAAGAAAGATGAAAGCTTTATTTGTTTTATTTATTTTAACATTAATTACCTTTTTACTAATTTAACCTTTAATAACTTTAAAAATTACACAAATGCCAAGCCATTAAAATCCACTATCAACTCTAATGGGCTAATTACCATATAAGGACTTCCACTTTAAAGCCCTATATCTATTTAATACCTTTAGCTATTAGAACTAAACTTTTAAGCTTACGCGATTTAGTCCTTTTTACTGAATTAAGCATTTAAACAGTAAAATTTCTTTACGAAACTTTCACCTAATAATTCTATCATGCTTTAAACCTTAGTATAATAATAAAATTAATATTTTAACTTCAAATTTGTGGTCTCAAAACCACTGTTCCAATTTGACCCAAAAATGGACTACTACAAATTCCTTTCAAACAACAGACATCTTGCCATATCCATTAAGCTTCTATTCTTTCCTTCGCTAACACCATTCTGCTGAGGTGTATAAGTGTTGGTGAGTTGGTGCTTGATGCCCGCTTCATCAAAAAAGCCCTGAAACATAGCTAAGGTATACTCTGTCCCATTATCTTACCTTAATGTCTTTAGCTTGCAACCTGTTTCTGTTTATGCTACCGCCTTCAACTTTTAAAATATTGATGCCACTTCTGACTTGTGCTTTAGAAAGTAAATCCAACAATACCTTTAGTAATCATCAATGAACAGAATAAAATACCTACTGCCATTCAAGGACATGGTTTTCATAAGGCCACACACATTAGTATGGACTAGCTACAACTTTTCAGAAGCTCTCTAAGCCTTGTTTGAAGGAAATGGCAATCTGGCTTGCTTTCCTAGCTAACAACATCACAAACATCTTCTTTCTCAACTGATTTAGAGAATTTTTCAACCAAGTCTTCTTTGGTTAGCTAACCCAGTGACTTATAGTTGACATGGCCTAGCCTCTTGTGCCACAACTTAGATTCTTCTAAAATAGCTGTGTAGGCACCATCAGAGCTCTTGTTCCAATCCACTACAAAATTCTATAAGAAATGGTCATTGACATGAGTTTGGATCCACTTGGATCACTGATCAAGTTTTGTTTGCCTTTGAACACTATTGAATAGCCCTTTTCTAGCAACTGAGCTATACTGAGCAGATTTATGTCAATTTCAAGCACAAACAAGACATTAGAGACATGTTTGTTACCTGTAGGAGTGCCTATCAGCACATCTTCTTCGCCTTCTACTTTGATGAAGTGTCCCTTTCCAACTTTCACCATTGTTTTGAAGCTTCTATCAATGTTCTTGAAGATAGCAGCATTAGGGGTCATGTGGTTTGTGCAACCACTGCCTATCAGTCATCCTTTTGTTGCTTTTCCTTTGACAGTTGAGCAAGAGACTACACAGACTTGCTCTTCTTGGTCATTGCCTTCTTCTGCCACTTGAACTTCAGCTCTTGGCTGTTGAGGTTGGTTTTGTCTCAGCTTGCCGTTTATTTTTGCAAACTTTCTCAGCATGACCCATCTTTTTGCAGACTTTGCACTATGCATCAAGCTTGAACTAGCAGTTTGGTTTTGATGACCGAGTCCTTTGTAATGTGGGCAAGGTGAATACCTTCTTCTTGCTCTATCTCTTCTAGACTTGCCAGACTAGGCCTTCTTTCCTTTATAACCAGAGGGGCTCGAGGCAGGTATACTTTTAGCTTGAAAGGCACCTTCTTGATGCTCCTCTTACTTGCTAGACCTTCTTTGCTCTTGAGCATAAATAACATTGATCAACTCAGTCAAAGAGATGCTATTCAGTTCTCTCAAGTCTTCAAGGGAAGAAATCTTGGCTTCATATCCTTCAAGCAAAGTTAAGATAACCTCCTCGACAATTCTTGCTTCACTAAACTAGTCCCCAAGTAATTTGATGTTGTTCATGTAACAGTTTGATTTTGGGTCTAGATGGAACAGTGATTTTGGGACAACAAATCCGACAAGGAAAAATTTATTTTAAAATTATGACATGGGTTGCATTATGATAGGAAGGTTGCATGAAAATACTAATATGAAAATTTTATCGATTTAGTGATTAATTAAGGAAAGGACCTATTTGTATAAAATGTAGAATTTGAATTCTAGAAGCTAGAAGGGTTAATTAGCTATGAAATTGTAATACCCCGAAAATTACTACAGTAAGAAAGTAAGATAATATCCCTGATATGGTGAAATAAGGAAATAAAGTGATAAAAAGGGTAATTGAGTTATGTCAACATTGGAAAGTATATTGTGACATATTAATTCAAGAAAGGATTAAATTGCAAAAGTGAGAAAAGTTTTGTTACCCAAGAGTAAATGCTCAAAATTTGAGGGTTAAAGTGTAAATATGAAAAATTTGAAGGACAAATAGTGTAAATATTTTAAGGGTGGAATAATCTAGAAACTAAGGAAGATGGATGAATTGGGACCAAATTGAATAGATGAAGAATTATGAGGGACTAAATTATAATTTTACCAAATTAAGTGATGACTCAAGGATGGAATTTTAACATATCTAAAGGGCAAAATGGTCAATTAGAAGAAAGAGAAATCTAGAAAATAATGATGATGTAGGAGATATTTTAGATTAAATAAATAAATATTAGTTTATTAATATTTTAATTTGATTTTTAAATGATATTTTATTATTTTATTATTATTTTATTTAGTGTATATATATGGAAGAAAAGATAAAGAATCATCATCTTCTTCCCCATGCAACTAACGTATGAAGAGAAAAGAAAGAGAGAAACTTTCTTTTCTTTACAATTTGGTCCTTTTACCAAAAATTCACCATTTTCACTTAGAAATCAAAAGAATTTCCATATTCATCAAGAGATAAAGATAACAAGGAGACTATGGGGAGCTAGAATATCAAGTTAGATTCAAAAAATAGAAGCTGGAGGAGGGAGAAAATCAAGTTAAAGATCGAAATCAATAGCATAAGGTAAGAACATCAAGATTTTTATATACTTTTGAGTTTGATATTATTGAAAAAGTAGGAAACTAATGTTAAGGTAGAGTTTCATTATATAAGGTTCTATATTCTTGTTATGTTAGTAAAGGGAAATAAGAGAAAGTGATGAAAAATATTGAAGAGAAAGGAAAGGAAAGTGTTATAAATTTAGTTATCAACATTTTACACTAAAACAGTTTTGAGACAGCAGCAGTAGTCTGAATTTGAAAATCTATCAAAAATCGTATAAATGGAATTAGAGGATGAAAAGAATATGAAATTAAATCTTATTGAGTCTAGTTTCTCATAGAAGAAACGGTGTGAGCAATGGAATTGTAAATTATGAGATATAATAGGTTTTGTGAGATAAGGTCAGAATGATTTCGGGTTCCCCTGTACTGACTTTGAAAAATCATAAAAAATTGGAGAAAACTAATTAGAGGATTAAATTTATAGTTTTAAATCATTAATTAGTCTATTTTCAAAGAAACAAACAGTAACATCATTCAAATTCTGTACGAGGAGATAATTAATTTTTAGTGAAGAAGGGTTGGAACAGTCAGACAGTAGAACAAGGATGACTTTAAAGAATAAACTGTACTTATTAGCTAAACCAAAAATTCTGAAAATTTTATGGTAAGAAGATATGTGAGTCTAGTTTCAGATAAAATTAACAAATCTTAATTTTGAGTTCTTTAGCTCAACATATAAATAATTTAGTGACTATGACTCAAGTGGACATCTTTGAATGAATATATAAGTAAATGGTGAAATTATAGTTAATGTTACCTATAAGCATGTTATATACATTAAGGATGTGGAATGGAGAGGAGGAGGAGGAAAATATATGATTATTCAACTAGCATGAGTTTTCATAAAAAAATGACCAATTTACATGTTTTAGGTTCAGGGACTAAATTGAACAAATGTGAAACTTTAAGGGTAAATTTGTAAAAAATGTCAAAAAGTGACCAAATTGCATGAAATGAATTGTTTTATTATTTAAATTAGTAAATTGAATGAAATATTAATTTAGATCAAGATTGGGTGGAAATTCGAGAAAATAAAAAATTACCAAAATGTCCCTAAATTTTGGTATTTCTGCAATTTAGCCTGGTAAGTTCGTATGAACTATATTCTGTATAATTTTAATTAAAGTGAATGTTATTTGATGATGAATATTATATAGATATGTGTTTTATTATTGAAATTGAATTATTATTGGTAATATGTACAATTATTAGATACAGTGAGATGATTATCGGAAGCTCGATTGTGATTGGTAGGAAATGTTGCATTATTTATATTGTGAAGAATTATAAAAGCAAGTTAATAATTTGAAAGTTTTAATAATTAATGGAATTTTATAACTCGGTTCAATACGTTTACAAGTGTATGTGTTCTGGTAATGCCTCGTACCCTATTCCGGTGTCGAATATGGGTAAGGGGTGTTACAGTTTACAACAGCCATGACTCTGTTTGAATATTGCTTCACTGTTTCTTCTTCTTTCATCTTCAAATTTTCAAATTCTCTTATCAAACTCAAGAGTTGTTGTTGTCTTGTTCTTTTAGTACCTTAAAACTCCTCCTTGAGTTTATCCCAGGCCGATTTTGGAGACTCACAAACCATGATCCTTGTGAAAATTACATCAGGCACACTATTTTGGAAGCAAGACATGGCCTTGTGTGTCTTGGTTCTTTCATCTGTATGTTGCTTGATCTAAGCCACTGTGGGATTGTCTCTTAGAGGTTCTAGTTCAACATCCGAGTTAACAACCTCCTACAAGTCAAATACTTGCAAGTAGGTTTTTATTTTCACTACCCAAATGTGGTAGCCTTCACCATTGAACACTGATGGTAGAGTTAGAGAGAATCCATATGAAGACATGATTTTTAGACTTGAAGAATGATAGGTACACTAAGAAATAAGCTCTTGATACCAATTTTTGGAATTAAGAACAAAGATGAATGAAACAAGCAATTTCTTGAGCTTGAAGGCTTGATAATTGATGTGCAAACAAAAACAGAATTGAGCTTGAAGAACTAAAGAAAGCAAAGAATTAAGAGAGCATTAGATGAAGAATTCTTTGATGAATTTTCATTAACTTGAAAGATGGAATAATGCCAATGCATATACCAGATATAAGCTAGTCAAGAGAAGTAAAATGGTTACCTAAACATTACCTACTACCACTAAGTACATTGAAACTTGTTAAACAAAACTTGCACACTTGGTAAAGCTGATTTATCAGCTCAAACGTCAACAAATTACATCAATACATTAATAACTTAGTTCTAATCTAACTAAGTTACAAAATATCATTTGAAAGTAATAAAATGAATAGCATCATGAACTTCAGCTGCAACTTCTTGGCTCGGGCAGCTTTGTTGCATCTTGTCTGCATGCAGGCCAACTTCAACAGTCAACTTTAAACCATCAACCAAAGCTTCAAACTCTGTCCAAACCACGTCTAGATATTTATTTGCATAACTATAGCTCCCTCAAGAACGAATCCTTCATGGTCTCTGGTTATAGCCCTGTACCCGATACTTCCATTCAAAATCGCAGCGTCAATATTGATTTTAATAAAACCAATTGGAGGCTTCGTCCAGCTTTTAGGCACTGACGTTGGGGGGATAATAGTATGGTCAGCCAGGTTGAAGATTCTGAAATCTTTGCTAAGGGCCTGAGCTCTTTCCCACACCGCTAAAGTCGTATCATCCTTACCCTGAAATACCATCTTATTCCTATAATTCCAGCAGTTCCAAAGGAGAGTAAAAAAGTCAGCAGTAGCTTTGGTGTCAAGCTCACAAAGGATGTCTTCCAGCCAATCAATGCACCGCTCATATCTACCACTAAGCAGCCTATTGTTTAGGCCACTGGTCATGAGGATCTCATGGACCTTTGGGCACTCTTTCATGGCATGGATAAGCATTTCATCGCTGTTTTTGCATCTTAGACAGGTTATCGAGAAGTTGTGATGGATGCAGGTAATATTGTCGTAAGTAGGCAAACTATTATGGACTATTCTTTAACTGAAGACTTTGATTTGAGGGAACATTTATAACTTCCAAATAATTCTCAAAAATAATCTGTGAGGACCGAAACTAATTTTCCCAAAGGATAACTACGAATGAGCGGATTTTGAGGTATAGAAACCATGAGGGTTTTGATTCCACGTTCTACTATCATTTATCCCATTATAGAGAATGGGTAAATTACAAATATGAGTCCCTATTATTTTGCCGTATAATTCAATAACCCTGTCCATTTTCCACTGCCTATGATTGTGGTCCCACAAGTCTTTGACTTTTCTTTCTTCATTTGTTAATAATGGGAATCCCCATTAAGACCCTCTATACCCTATTGATCCTTTCGAATGTTTATAGTGTTGCCATCCCCAACTTGCCATGGAAATCTATCCTTGAGAGCTTCGATCGCCCTAGCTATACTAGACCAAGTAAAAGAAAGTTTATCACAATATTTAGGCCTGAACACATCACCCTCCGGAAAATATTTCGCTCTCAGCACCTTAAGACATAAAGTGCCTTTGAAGTTCAACAACCTCCAAACTTTTCTATCCAGGAGGGCTATATTAAACAAATGCATATCCTAAAAACCGATGCCTCTCATACCTTTCGGGTAACATAAATGCTCCCAAGCCATCATAGCCTAACCCCTAGTCTTCTCAATGTTCGTCCACCACATTTGACCCATTTTCAAGTGTAAGTCCTCAATAATTCCTTTTGGGGAAAGAAAGACAAAAAACGCATAAGTTGGAATAAACTGAATAATTGATTTTATGAAGATCTCTTTTCCTCCATAAGAAAGAAGCAGCTTCGACCAACTATTGATCCTACAAGCACAATGATTAATGATATTAGTAAAAGCAAATGATTTCTTTCTACTTATAGGAAAAGGTAACCCAAGATAATTATCGAGGTTGTCAACCATACGCATCCCAAGAATGAAACAAAAAAGATGTCTTTGAGGCAAATGAGTTTTCAGACTGAACATAATCATGGATTTATCATTATTAATTTTTTAGCCCGAAACACAAGTAAACTTTGTTATGATATCGAAGATTTCTTCCACATCTTTTTTTCTTGTTACGAATAAAAAGAAGAGCGTGATCAGCAAAAAATAGGTGATTAATACTCGGTCCATTAATGCTAGTCCAAATTTCTTTTAAAATATTATCATTTTGAACTTGGATTAACAATTTAGAAAAAGCTTCCATGCAAAAAAGAAAAAGATAGGGAGAGAGAGGATCCCCTTGTCTGAGAACCCTTTTCGGCACAATAGTTTAAGAAAGGGACGAGCTGCATTTGACCAAGTAACTGACCGAACGAACACAACTCACTATTTTAGTCACCCAAACCTCTGTATAGCCCATTCTTTTCATAACCTCTTCGATGAATTTCCATTCAACCCTATCATATGCTTTGCTCATGTAAAGCTTGATCACAAAGCCTTTATTTGGACCCTTTTTAGCATTTTGAAGGTAATGGGCCAACTCATGAGCGATCAAGATGTTGTCATGAATCATTCGTCTGGGAACGAATGCGCTTTGATTTTGACTAATGCAATTCGGAAGAGTATCTTTCAGCCGATTTGTAAGAACTTTAGCAACGATCTTGTAGACCAGCCTACAAAGACTAATCGAACCACAATTAGTCATATCAATAGGCTCTTTTATTTTTGGGATAAGAAAAATAATTTGTAAAAATACACGCGCACATATCATGGGGCTAGAATTTTAGTCTGACAAACCGCACAGTGTTATGCGATTTCTTAGGTTCAAATCCTACCTAAGTCAATGTACTCTTGAAAATGAAAATTCTTACAGAAATTCTCTAAGGCACTAAAGCAAGAAGCAAACTGTAAATGAAAGAGAAAAGAATGAACAGGAAAGCCAAATAGAAATATCTTACACCAAGTGTTTGAGTAACTGCTCTCAATATATTCTTAACTCAATAATGGAATAATTACAAATGAAGGGGAGAGCTTTATTTTTTAATTGAGCTCTCCCAAATTCAATGGTTCATGTTGAATTAAATTAATGGCTAAGATTAGTTTCCATCTACAATAAGCTCCTAAGGGATTCAAATTTTATACATTTTTATCCTTTAGGATTTACAATAATTACCCTAGTAAAATACAATGTTTACAATTTAGCTAGGACCCAAGTAGATGGGCCTTGAGTCCTTTCTAACCAATAGGCCAATCTTGTTAACCCGAATGACCCGCAATGAACAAGAGGGAACATCAGAGTGTGCCTTGGTTACGGGCTTCTTTGTGCTACTCATGACATTCTCACCCACTTGTTCTCACGACTCCCTCGTCACATCCTCGGAATGGAATTGATTTCTCTTCTCTTGGAACTACCATAAAGCTTCGATAGGTTCCCAACTAGTCTCACTATCAGGAAGTCCCTTCCATAAAAAAAAGGTACTCTTGCCTTGGCCCGTAATATTTCCATTGGATTACTCGGTCTACCATGATGCATTCAACATCACGATCATAGGAGACTTATCTCACATTGGTGCTTTTTCGGACTTGCCTCGATTTGGATCCTCCTGATCCTCATGGAAAGGCTTAAGCAAACTGACATGGGACACTAGATGGACCTTGAGTTTTGAGGATGGTGGATAACAGTTTTATCCATTCTACCTCGATTTGATGTGATTTAAGCAAGCCAAGATGGATTAAAAGTTACGTTGTGAAGATGGATTCGTGCTCTAAATATAAAATGCTTGTTCCACTTCGATAGATTTTTTTTGTGTTAAGAAAATTTATTTTAAGTGGTTGTCAAAGTGCCATTGGAAGTGGCCACTATGGCCGGCATTACAACAAACAACATAACTTGTCAATTTTGGAGTTTGCAATCTTTTCAACAAAATTAGTTGGACGACAACTTGGATGGTTTTGTGGATGTGTGTTGGCTCATATTTTCAAATTCATCTTGTGGAATAACAAACCTTTGAGGATTGAATCAATCCAAATCAAGTGAATTAGATCCATTGTTTGTGGAGATTAGCTTGATTGATTTGAAGACTTATTTTGGAGATCATTGATTTGTTCTAGATTTTATGAGGATACTTTTAAAGTATTTTCCGTGAATCTATTTTTCTTAAGATCTTGCTTTTAATTGATTTTTATTTTAGTAAGCTTTAAGTTCTTATAAATATTAAAAGCATAATATCCTTTTAAATTAGGTAAATAGAAGTTTTTTTTTATCTTTCAATTAAAATCTAATATATATTAATAAAAAAATTAGAGATATTTTTAGATCACATTTAAGTATAAAATTCAACTCATATTTTTTAAAAATATATAGTCTGAATGCTTTTATTCTAATCATTATCTTAGACCCAATGTATATTGTTGGTGCAATTAAAAAAAAAAAAGTAGTTTTGAATATGGGTAGATGCAGTAGCTGAAGAAAACAAATTAAGTGAAATAATAAGCTAATAAAGGGCCTTTTATTTTTCCATAATAATATTATACAAATAGTCAGCGATGCAAATGCATGGCAGTGACATAATATTGCGAAGGCCTTAACACGAAGATACATCTACTACTGGGTACCATATTTAGGGGTACCATATTTAGTATAGTAGTGGTACAGGCAATGCACCCAGCGGGAAGCACATTATTATTTATTTTAGATAGCCTTCATTACCACCACAATTTGATCAGCAAGCAAAACTCAGTTATGCCTCTGACTCAAATGATGCTTTCAGTGTCGGCGAACATTTCTTGGGATCAATTTCTATTGATGCAACATACCCAAACTTTCTAACTTTAGATTTTGAGCTTCCTCTTGTGTCAAGATCGGTTTTGATTTGCTCCCAACGAATAGGTTCTTTGTGGATATTAGTATAGACCTGCAACAAGCATACAGTTAATCATAGACTATTTCATTATATCTATGTATATATACCCACTTTGATTAATAGTAAGATTGAATTGAATGCAATATATACCTTGCTGTCTTCACCTTGAGGGTTGCTCCAAGCAACAATCCACCTAGTTCCATCCTGTAGCTTGTACACAAGACCAACCACGGAACCTGGAACATCATTCTGCTCAGTCACTGCATCATGCGTAAACTCACCCATATCTCCATCTTCAATGGTTTCCGGGAAATCCGCGTCATGAGAGCCTTGCCAAACTTTCTTGCCACTCAGGTTTACAGTTTCGCTGGTAGAGTTCCAAAGCTTGCCCATTGTGTATTTTTGAGCTTTTTTCATTTGACAATTAGCCATGGTAGCTTCGTATGTGTTTTGCTTTGCTATAGTTTGATTTGGTTGTGTTATGTTTCAAATATTGCAATACACACCTACTTATATACTAGCTCAGATCACGCATGCACGCATACATACATGTATTGTCCATAAGAACAAAGTGATGTGCATGAAAGTAGTTTACTACATTCAGTGGCGGAGCCACGTTGAGGTCCAAGGGGCCAAAATTTAATTTTTTTCAATTTAGTCCTTTGTAAATTAACACTATGGCCCTCCTAAAAATATAAGTAGGCCCCCCAAAGTTTAAAATTTTTGCAATTTTCCCCTTTGTATATATATTATAGCCTTCCTAAAAGTATAAGTTGGCCCTCCAATATTTTTATAGGATTAAAAGTAATATTAAAAAATTTATTATTGATAAAGACAAAGAGAAAATCTTCTTGAAGAAGCTAAATTATTCATGATGACTTTTGAATGATATTTTTGTTAAATAATAATAAATTACCGTTTATTTAATAGTTTACTTAACCTAATAATATTTTATAAGTAATATAATAATATATATAAAAAGAAAAGACGAAGAGACTTTTATCATCTTACTTCTTCATATTGTTGCGTAGCAAGAAAAGAAGAATAAAAAAATTTCTTTATCATTTTTCCTCCAAATTTGAAGTATAGAGTATGTTTTTCTTCAAACTTTTCAAAAATTTTGAATATTTGAAACTTGTTTTACATATATGTACCAATAGGTTTTTGTTTTATCAAGTATATTAAAAGTTGTCATTAAAGGATATTGATGGAACTTGGAAGCTTATAAAATTAAGTGAAATGTGTGTTTTTGGATGGAAAATGATTAGGAGACGGGTTTTAACTTGTTAGGAGTGTAAAAAATGAAACAAAAATAGTTAGATAATGTTATAGTAAGTTTCGGCCAAAGTGAAAGAGAGGAAGAAAACCTTGGTCACTTTGTTTAAAATTATGTCAAATGATAGCATGTGAAGCAGGGAGCATTCCTATGAAAATGGAAAAAAATGGTTAACCGAGTCAAGTGATAGTTATTTCGTCTTAATTGTTGGAATACTGCTTCTTTTGAATATATTTTTTATATGTTTAAATCGATTGTGATGTTAGAATATTGCTTCTTTTGAATCGATTATTTATATGTTTATATCGACTGTTACATAGCACTTCTAATTTTAACTTGGCCCCCAAAATTAAAATGCTAGCTCCGCCACTACTACATTCGTATCGAAACTTTTCATCTCCTTCTTCCTTTTCCTTATTCCTAATGTTGATGTGTCTTTTCTTATATTATTATAATTATTTACTAAGCTCCACGTACCTCATTACAATCTTTATCTTCTCTCTCTCTCTCAATGTATAAATATTCCTCCTATTATTGGTATAAACATGTATGTTTGTCATCGTTCTCACAATTTTGGTGGGATATTGAATGACAAATTTGGAGGGACAGAATCTTATCGATTAAAAAGGTTACTAAAGCATCGGAATAACTTTTAAGATGAATTAATCCAGAAAAATATTATATAAAACAAATTATGTTACTTACATCATATTTTTACAAAAGCTTATTTATTTAATACATGTTAGATTATGGAACACTTATTAGGTAGATGGTTGAAAATATATATGTTTGATCTAATATGGCTTTAGAAAACTGTTTAGACATCATAATTTGTTATATTTGTTGTTGAAAATCTTTTTTAACTAAAATAATTATGTTAAAATTAAATTAATATAGTGGAAGTGTGTTGGTCCATCTAAAAAGATGGTCTTATGGAGAAAATGATCTTAAAAGATTGGAGTGAACTAGATCATACAAATCAGATTTTCTGTTTTATGGAGATTGGACCAAATGATTTAAAAGAAATATGTTGAAATATCTTATTTATCCAAGACTTTATTAGGAAATTTGTAGCCTTGGTTCATAGGTTACTTTGGTGGGGATTCGTATTATAATTGGTCGGTATTTTAGCAAGCCTCAAATGCTAATATATTGGGAGGCTTGTGTAGGTAACTGATAAGAGAGTTAGCACTTTATTTTGTTTAATTAAAAACCATGAGTGCATTTTGTAAGTAAAATATAAGTGAATCACTTGATTTGATAATTGAGTTTTTAAGAGGAAAATTTAATAGAGTGTGATCTAGATCTTTATATAAGTGTGAAGTTGCTATATGGTGAGAGGTTTAAATAATCATTTGTATATACTTGAAGTTAATATATTATCTCTCTAACTAGACCTTGCAAACGTAAATGAAAATCAAACTGTATAACCAATTTTTTTGTATTACTGTTTTTATCGTTAATTGAAGTGATACATCATGTCGTAAAAATCAATTGTTTCATAATTAAAAATGCACAAACAAAGAAACATCAATGTCAACATTAAAGTTATCTCGCCCGAAGAGCTAAGATTAAGGTTACCACTTTGAACTGCATAATTCTAAAAGCAGAAGGTGAGCGGATAGGAATTTGTCCCCTAATCATACATTCTGACTCAACATGAATTGAATATATGCTCTTTTATTTTTTATAAAAATTGAATATATGCTTATTAACTTAAAAGAAAAAAAGGAATGTATATTATACGTGTCTCCTTCCAATAGTTTTAGCTTTATTTTATTCGTAACTAGTATGGTTCCCAATAGGTTTCATGTTGAATTAATTGTATTAATCTTTTTTTTTTTCTCAGTCGAGAAAAATACTGTAAAATCCAGAAAGACCTTGGAATCATCATCTTTCAAGGACAACATGAATACAACAGTATTACTACTGACAACTAAAGACAAAATCCTCCAGGCAACTAGAACTATACTGCATTAAACAAATTCACCACCGGGCTTTAAAAAAAAAAAAAGAAAGATCATGATATACCAGCTTTCGCCAAAGCATCCTCCATACCATTACTTTGCTTGTGAATATCTTCGAACTGAAATTGAGCCAACTGGTTAGTGCCACAGTCGATATCCCCAAACAATTTCTGTAACGATCACAGTCTATAATTCCTATTCATCAGCCATTCTGAAGTTACACTCAAGCAAAATTCGATGACTAAAGGTACATGCGCCTTCCAACATGACCCAATATACATATCCACATATGTTTTAATTGCCCTTATATTTGTCATTTCTGATTTCCTATCTTAAGTCCTCCCCGAGAATAACACACAAGCCACTCCTTTATCATCTCTCGAAACCCCACCACAACCCGCTTCATCCTCCAAAGCAAGAGCTACATTTCGCAGGCCAAAACCACCAATAACTTTTCGAAAATAGGCAGTCTTCATGCATCTTCCTTACCCACATCAAAGACCTCATTTTAGAGTGGTACAACATTGAAACTATATTCGTCGATGTTATGTTGAAAACTTTATTGTTCCGAGCTAACCACATGGTCCAACGTGACGCCGAAATCGCAATCAACCATAAACTTTTTTGAAACCCTTTCAAAACAAAATTCCTCTCGTAATGATTTTTTATCCGAAATCCCATAAGGTGCATAAACATTAATCAAGGTTCCATCCAAATCTTCTTCAATCCATTTCACTTCCCCAACAACAAAATGTTAGAACAAAGATAACAACCTACTTGAAACCAAACCTTGTCCCATATTGTTATTACCCCTCCAAAATTTCCTACAGCAGCCGAAAATCAAAATTCAATATATCGTCACTCCCTACCTTCCTAATGATGTCCTCAACTCCCATTACTAGCTTTGAATCTTGAATGAAACACAAATCCACTCTACCTTTACAAATTACTCTTTTAGCACAATTTTTTTTTTTTTGGTAATGACCCAAAATTTACAAGCATCGGAAAAGTACATTATCGGGCTTCCGTCTTAGTAAACTGAGTCATAAAAAAATTATTTGAAGTAATTATGAGTTTAGTTGAGTGCTTAATTAGGTATTAATTGGGTGAATTTAGTTAATTAAGAGGAATTAGAAAAAAAAGGACTAAATTGAATTAGGGGTAAAAATTGAATTATAGATTAATAGAAAATAAAAAGGGATTAAAATGGCAATTAAGCCATTAACAAGAAATGAGGCAGTGATAAAAATCTTAGATTTTTATGTTTTAAATATATTAATATATTATTTTATTATATAATATATTATATTATATTAATTATATTATATTATTATATATTAAATAAACTAAATAGATGACAAATGTATGATAAATATTAAAGACAAGTGTAATAGTAATAATTATATAGGTACACTTGTAATAAAAATAAATATATGCATAAATAATAAGTAAAAGATTTTTTTTATAATATATTATTAATATTATTAGTTAAAATAAAAGAAATAAACCAAAGTAAGTAAAATAAAAGAAAAAGAAACAAAAGAGAACAGAAAAGAAACAGAGAAAGAGACGAAACAGGGGAAGAAAAAGGGAAAGAAAAGAAAAGGGGAAAATTGGGATTTTAAAGCTTCAAGTTTAATTGGTAAGCTAAATTTAGCCCTTTTCTCTTAATTTTGATGTTTTAGAAGCTTTAAAACAAAGTTTTGTTGAAATTAAGTGGAGGTTATGGAAGTTCATAGGTTTTTGAACATGATTCATGTTGAACATGTTGTTAAATTAGGGGTTTAGTTGATAGAATTTCTAGTTAGAATAGATAAAAAGATTAAATTGTAAACTAAGTTATAAATTTTACATAGTTGGGATTAAGTTATAAAAAGCCTTAAATTAGGGTTTAGTTATGAATATTGAATAGTTGAGTTAAATATGGTAAGAAACTAAGAAGAAAAGAAGTATGAATTAAGCTATAAAAGTAAGTAAGCTTAGTTAGAATTAAATTGGGAATAAGTAGGAATTGAATAAAATTTAATTATTATTATTATTTTATAATTTAATGTTGTAATTAATAGTGAAAATAATTATTATTTTCGTAGCTAACAAGGAAAACGAGGTATCGACATCCAAAGGAAAAGAAAAGATCGTTGAGGAGTAAATGTGTATTCCGGGTTTGTATTACTATAACTTAAACTATTTACTAAATGCTATATTGAAATTGTAATCATGGGACATTTAAAGTAAGGTAAGTAATAACATTTGAAATTAAGTAAGAATATGTGTGAATATTGAATTATATGTGAATTGAAATAATAGATGTTTTGAATTGTTTGAATATTTGAAATTGTTGTGGAAATGAATTCGAAATTGGAAAAGTAAAATAATACCCTATTAACTTATCGGACTAGATTGGATACAAATGGCATGCCATAGGATTTGTGATGTGATGAGGAGATTTGCAGTTCGGCTGAGAAGATGATTCTGTTATTATATGCTTCGGTTTATCCGAAGAGGCATCTAATGCCTTATTGGTGTGTTTGGGAGGATATGATATATTGGTGTGTTAAGGAGGATTTATATTATTCCTGGTGTGTTTAGGTTGGATATTATGGTGTGTTTGGGTGGAATCTGCGTATCTGTCAGAGTCCGAGCCTTGTTAATAGGGTAAATAATTGAAATGAAAATTTGAAAATGAGATTGATTGATTTGGCACTATTGAAAGGTACGAGAAAGAATGTATGAGTTAAATTATGAATTGAATTAGTATGTGAAAAATAAATAAATAAATATGAATTTAAGATTTATGAAGTGATATATAAATTATGTTTAATCAGTTTAAATGATTTATAAAGCTTAGGTTGATGTTTGTAATTTATTAATATTAAATAGTTTAATTTATAGTAATACCACTGAGTATGAAATACTCAGTGTATGGTTGTTTTCGTGAGCAAGTCATTAGAATTCAAGGTCCAGTCCAGCATCCAAAAAGATCTTGACTCCAACAAGAAAATTTTGGTGATGTATTTCTTATTTTTGTTTAAGTGGCATGTACTAGGTGATTGTACACGAGTCGTATAAACATATGTAAATATATATGTTAAATGATCTTGGTTGTAAGTAAATGGTTATGATCTTTTTGATGATAAATATAGTTTAAAGTTATAAATTAGTAAACTTAGTATTAAATCTTGAAATGGAATGAAAGATATGAATTAGTTTTTTTTTTTTTTTTTTTACATGTTAACTTAAACCTTTATAATTAAAGTAGTAAATCAAATTATTTAACATGATTTAGTAATGTTCTAAGGAATAAAATCTTTGATTGAAACATTAGTATTGGTTGTTTTGGTTTTAAGTTTGCAGGGGGTTTAATGTAAAAATAAGTAAAAATATTGTCGAAATTTTTCAAAAAATTTAAAAAAAAAATTGGAATACTCAAACAAGTTCCGTTCATTTTTATATATATATGTTTTGGGCTTCGAGAGTCCATTATATGGATTTTGTTATTAAATTATACTATGAATGTTGTTTTAATGGTGAATTATTCGTAAGTTGTTTGGTAGGTCCGGAAATGCCTTGTAACCTTGTTCTGGTGACGGTTTGGGGTTAAGGGGTGTTACATTTTTCATATCCGAAAACATGCCTCTAATGTCCCACAACAAATCCCCCATTCTTCCCCACCCCCCCCCCCCCCCCCCCAAAAAAAAAAAAACTCCCATACACAGTATAAAATTACAGCCACAATCGATACTAACTTGCGCAGTGGCCTACAGACCCCTGCTCTTTCTTTTGTTGCTTTGATCTACCTCTCTTCTAGTCTTATAATCTCATCCACAACTTCTCGCTTGTCACCTCAAACACTGAACCCAAATTTTTTTTCCACTTCCCGTGCGTTCCTAGCCTCCCTAAGAATCACTCTCTTTCTATTGTTGATGTCAGAGTCTGAGAGAGGCATTAACAACAACTTCCTCTTTGCATGCGGTTCCTTTTCCTTTTTGCTTTCTCAACGTCCGATCTCTGTTCTTCTTCTCTGCTACAGAAAGGATTCTATCTTGAATTTCATGCATCGATCTAATCTTTTGACCATGGTTTTTTTTGTTTCTTATGTTTAAGAAAAATTGGAGATTCCCCCTCTGAAACCTTTTTTTCTCTATTTGTTTCTCCCCTACCAAAACTCTCGATCTTTTAATAAGAATACTACAATCTGGTTCCCCCTAACTCTTTAGAGTTGCCTATCTGTAAGCCCAAATCTTCCATCAGGCCCACACCTTCCTCAATTTCTCTTTTCTCATCTTTTTTCTCCCTCTATTTTCCAGTCCTAATATAGCCACTACAAAGCCCACGTTATTCACATTTTCCATGGCTCGATTGCTATAGCCACTTTTATCCTTCTCTCCCAAACTAGGTTCGACCCTCTTTCCACTCATCTCTGTTCCTCTTCCAACCTTAACATATTTTGTAATGTATTTTTACATCCGTCGTTCTCGTTTTATTTTTCGAGGATAAACATATTAATTGTTTCGTCTTCCCAACCTAGTCTCTCCTCTGAAGCCTTTTCTGATCCAGGTCTCTTCGTCGATTCAGATTCTAATACGATTTTGTCTTCCCTATCTTGTATGGATTCCCCGTTTTCTCTTACCTTCACGCCACGGTCTTTACTGTTATCACCTAAAGATTCCGATAAACCCATTTCAACAAATTTTATAGGAAATTTTATCTTTCCCACCTCTAGATAGATTAGATCTTCTATTCTTTCCGGCTAATTGATTGATACCAACATTGATATTTTATCGTAACTTTTAACCAATGTAGAATTCTTACCAAGAGAGGTTAACTCTCCCTATACACCAGCTATCCTTTTGAAGGAAGTATAGTTCCAACAGTGCAGGGGGATGCCAAATGCTTCAATCCATGACACTCTTTCCTCTACCATTGTTTTCTCCGATCAAGGCTCAATTTTGATAATAAAAAAAAAAAACTCTCTCAAGTACGCCCAATCATTCTGTTTCAATACATCGAACAGTTCCAAGTCTGGTATTTCAATCAAAAAGTGTCTTCCTTGGATTCTTCTAATTTTAGTTTCCCCTAATCCATTCCTAACTATTCTTTTCAAAAAAGCTCTTTGAATCACAACATGTTGCTATTGTACCCACCAAGCATCTTTGAAGCTTCCAAAGTTGCTCCTCTTCAACATGTCCCTAAACCTTTATACTAATATTTTTCGCCTTACAATCCTCTTTTCCAGTCTTATTCAGGTTGTTGCTATATATCAAAGAGTTTTCTCTTGCTTCCATTCTGCTATTTTTTGTGACTTTTCATACTCCTCCCTTTCAGGTTTTTTTCATTCTTCCGCTGTTCTAAATTTCCTTCCACTAAAAGTTTTTTTCCATATTTGCCTTCTGCCCTTTAAACTTGGAGAAGTCCACCAATAATCTATTCCCTAAAAGTTAAAATATATTTAGTCAAATTTAATCAAATTATAGAATAAATTTTAAAAGTTAAAATATATTTTAAGTGTATGTATTTTCTTGGCATTTAGAATTTAATCTTCATATTATTATTTTAAGAATTTAGTCCTCTACACAGTGACAGATCTTAACATTAAATTTTTTGGGTAACTAAAATTTTAAAAGTTTTCACGGTTTCTGTGAAAATTTATAAAAATTTTGGTAGGTCTAATTAAAACTTTAAAAAATTTTAGAGGTTTAATGAAAATTTAAAAAGAAAAAGAGTAAAGAGTCTAATTGAAATTTTTAAAAGTTTTCAAAGGTTAATAATAATTTTCAAAAATTTAGGGGTCTAATTAAAATTTTTAGAAAATTGTAAGGGTATAACTAAAATTTTAAAAACTTTGGCAAGCCAAGGCCCCCTAGGGAGAATCCACCTCTACCTCTACTTTCAAATTTAAAAATTCAACTCCAATTGTTAATACCATTAAATTCTTTGTCAAGAAGTTAAAGTATAAAGATTAAATCTTAAATTTGAGCATAGTATAGGGGCCAAAATTGAAACTTGACTATTGTTATATAATCTATAGAAAAAATACAGTGTCATACCACTTTGCCATGTTCATAGTTTTTTTTTACAGCAAGATGTTTATAAATAGTTGAAAAAAAAAAAAACATTTTTAACCTTTCAACTACAAATAGCCTTTTTTAGTCTTGGACACTTATTAGTATACAAAGAATATGATAGTAAAATAATAACATAACTATCACATATAAGTGTGTAAATTATTTGAATTTACTAATGTCATCGTTAAAGTAAATGTCCAAAAAATGTAAAATTAAAATATTAAGATTAACACTTTTAATAATTATTGTAGCTAATATGGATTTTTTAAAAAACTTATTTCAACTCATCATGTCAAAATAATTTTTTAGAAAGGTATTTTTTAAACAAAATATTCACATAAAAAAGTTCTGAGAGTAATTAACAATATTAACTATTTGGATTAAAAGTTATAAAAAAATAAGGAATATATTATTTTAGAAATTCAAGTAGAAAGATTAAATCTTAATTTTAAAAATCGTACATTTGAAATTTTGACATTCTATTTTATTTTCAGAAATTTAGTTCCTTTACTTTTTGACTTTAAAAATTCAGGTCTAGTTGTTAAATAGCCCCTAAACCCTAAGACTCTTAGGGCATCAAATTATATATAACAATGTACTTTTTATAAAAAAAAAGAGTTAATAATATTAACTATTTGAATTAATTAATATCATTATAAAAATATAGAGACTGAATTATATTAGAAATTAAAGTATAAGGATTAAATCTTAATTTTAGGCATAATATAGGTACCAAAACTAAAATTTAACCATTTTTCTAAAATGTAAGAGAGAGAGAGAGAAAAGATTTGTACATTTGAAATTTAGTCTCCTACTTTTATTTTTTAGGATTTTAATCTCTCTAGCTTCCGAATTTAAAAATTCGAGTTCTTCTATTCAAATTATCTAATCAGATTTTTAAATTTAAAAAAAAATCTAACTTAGTAGTGATGCAATAATAAAAATAACATTGGAATTACTAATTAGGACTTTTCTTAAAAATATCTATTTAAACTCGTCATGATAAAATATTTTTTTATTGAAATAGTTGGAATATTTAACAATAATAGCTATTTAAATTGACTAATGACACTATAAAAAATAAAGATATATAAATTATATATAACCACTTAATAATTTAATAAAAAAAGTTAATGATATTAATTATATAGACTACTTAATAACATTTTATATAAAATATTGATATGAGTCTATTTAATTACTATTAAAAATTTCTCCAAATGGAACCCTGTGTGTTGGCTTAATGGCCACGGTGTTCACTGCCCCAAGTGTGGTCTGGGTTCAAATCGTGCTAGCCGCGTTAATGGAAGTTCACATCTTCCCCAAATATTTGGACCAAGTTCGTATCTTGAGGTTGACATTGTTAGGACATTTGTAACTATAAAAGAAAAAAAAAGCGTATTTATTTTTTAAACAAATTGCTATAATATAATAATAAAAAGAGATTATTGATGTTCAAATTTTAACCTATATATCCAACATAATTGTTAGAGGTGTGACCCAAATTAATGTTAAAAATAATGACAAGACAGGGGAATTTATGAGGACGAAGGCCGAGGGCTGGAGGCCCGAATGGAAGTATATTTCCTCTATTTGATATTGTTTTGAATAAGATGTTTCAACCTTACTACATTACTTAGATGTTGATTAAAATAATGTTTTTTTGTAACCTATAAATAGATATGGTCTATACTCCTATTGTATCATTCGAATTCGACATTGTGAATTTTTTTCTCCTCTGCCAGTGATTTTTTCCTGAAAGGGTTTTTACGTAAAATTTGTGTTCCTCTTCTTTCTTCTCTTTGCGATTCTTTGCTATTATCGACATTCTATTTTATAATAATTAAATTGAATGCTTTTATTCTAATAATTATATTAGACCCATATGTATATCGTTGGTGCAATTAAAAAAATAGTTGTGAATATGGGTGGATGCGGTGGCTGGAGAAAACAAGTTAAGTGAAATAATAAGCTAATAAAGGACCTGTTATTTTTCCATAATAATAGTATACAAATAGTCAGCCATGCAAATGCATGGCGGTGACATAATATTGCGAAGGCCATAACACGAAGACACACACACATTTTCTACTGGGTATCATATTTAGCATAGTAGTGGTATAGACAATGCACCCAGCAGGATGCACAGTATTATTTATTTTAGATAGCCTTCATTACCACCGCAATTTCATCAGCAAGCAAAACCTAGTTATGCCTTTGACTCAAATGATGCCTTCAGTGTCGGCGAACGTTTCTTGGGATCAATTTTTATTGATGCAACGTACCCAAACTTTCTAACTTTAGATTTTGAGCTTCCTCTTGTGTCAAGATCGATTTTGATTTGCTCCCAACGAATAGGTTCTTTGTGGATATTAGTATAGACTATTTGATTATATCTATGTATATATACCCACTTTGATTAATAGTAAGATTGATTGAATGCTGTGAATATCTACAGTAAGTTGAAAGATACTAGAATATGTATAGGTTGATTTTTGTATTGTTATCTTCTTTAACCAGTACAGCAATAGTATTTATAAAGTGAATGAGTAATAGCTGCTAACAATTTTACAGCATAACTGCTTTGTATAAAAGACTAACAACTAACAACTAATAGACTAATAGAGTCTTTATCTATACTCAAACATTCACTCATATTCTCGACGGGCAAAACCCAAAGAAGACTGCGAAATTGAGCAAAGGGCGAAACAGACAGTGGCTTGGTAAGAATGTCGGCAACCTGATCACAAGCAGACACCTCACCAACAACAATAGAACCATCAGCTACCTTTTCGCGGACAAAGAACAAGTCAAGCTCAACATGTTTGAACTTAGAATGTAAGACGGGATTAGCAACAACTACTATGGCACTAGAGTTGTCACACCAAATAGTAGGTGGATCGTCAAAGTAAAGTTGTAATTCCTTTAGGAATGAGACTAACCAAGTAACATCACTGGTAACCGCAGTGAGACTCCGATATTCTGCCTCAACTGTAGACCGCGAAACAACTTGTTGTTTCTTAAAACACCAGGAGATGGGTGTGTTGTCAAAATACACACGGTAGCCTGTTGTAGACCGGCGATCATCAAAATCTAGCCCCAGTTAGCCTGTCAGATGGACGAAAGACGATCCCATAATCAAGACTGCCACATAAATACCAAATCTACAGTAGTAGGTGCATGCATGAACTGACATATATGATTTACCGTGTATGCAATATCAGGTTGAGTCAGGACCACATACTGTAATGCACTAGCTAGACTCTTGTATTCAATAAGATTACTAAGACGATCCCCATCATCTTTAGATAGGACAGACGAGCTGATCATCAGAGTGTAAACACTCTTTGCATTAGTCATGGAACTCCTGTCCAGCAGATCGCAGATGTACTTTCGTTGGTAGATATGAAGACACCCGATGGACGAACAAGTAACCTCAATCCCTAGAAAATAATAAAGATCACCCATGTCTTTAAAGGAAAACTCATTATGCAACTGTTGAGCAAAATTACTTATACAATTAGGCATACTCCCAGTAATGATAATATCATCCCCATAAACGAGAACAAAAGAGTGGAGTCAGGCATAACCCGAACAAACAGATATGCATCAGACTTTGATAGGAGAAAATCAATAGAAATGAGAAAATATTTCAATTTATCAAACCAGGCACGCAGAGCCTGACGTAGCCCATACAAAGCTTTCTTTGTAACAACCCAATTTAGACCCTAGATGGAACAGTGGTTTTAAGACCACAAATCTGAGTCAGAAAACATTTTAATATTATTTTTAGTGTCTAAAGCATGTTAATTTATATCTGTGAAAATTTTACCGTTTAAATGCTTAATTTTGATAAAAGAACTAAATCGCGTAAAGCATAAAAGTTGAGTTCTATTAGTTAAATATGTTAAATAGCTATAGAACTTAACAGTGAAGGTCCTTATGTGAAAAATAGCCCATCTTTGAGTTATTGGATGATAGTGGAGTGGCATTTGGTGTATTTATTAATGTTATTAAAGGTTAAATAAATAAAAAGTCAATTAAATGTTAAATTAAATAAAACAAAATGCATTGTCATCTTCCACTATTCATCTTCACCGAAAATTCAAGGAAAAGAAAGCCATTGTTGGCTTTAACATTTGGCCAAGCTCTCATTGCCCAAATAGGTACGGTTTTAGCTTCGTTTTTAATGATTTCTACGTTTTTGAGATCGTTACAGCTTAATCTAGCTAGCCCGTATCTCCGATTTCAAAACTGTTAAAGTATTTGAATGTTGCCATTGTTGAATGCATGAGTATTTTGATAGTTAATGATGGAAAATAAATCATTATTTTTAGATATGTAAGTTTTGTTAATGAATTTTTGATAAAAATGTCAATTTTGGACTAAATTGTGAAATATTGAAATTATGTGACTAAAATGTGAAATAAACAATAGAATTGGGCTGCTAGGGACCTAAGGTAAATTAGGCCCAAATAGAGTATGTTGAAATTTTGAATATTTTGAGTTGTTTTGAAATAGGGACTAAATCGAGAAAATATGAAATGTTAGGTGCTAAAATGTAATTTGCCCATTTATGTGTTTTTGAATAAATTTGAATAAATATATGATTTAGCAAGTCAAATTTGTATTGAAATAGATCACGAAAAGAAGAAATTGGATTTGGATCGGGGAAAAATCAAAAATTTTTGAATAGCCGTTTGGTTCGTTCGTGTCCGTACAAGGTAAGTTCATAAGTAAATAAATGCTGTTAAATTTGAAAGTATGTCTGTTATATGTGCTGAATTGAATTATAATAAGTATATGTGTATATGCCGAAATGAATTAAGCATTGGAGAACTAGTTACAAGCTTGAATCGATCGAATTATGACGTCCGAAAGCCCTATACGAACCATAGGAATAGTATAGGATACATATGTCATGACATAGGATTTCGATATGAGTTATCGTGTAAGACCACGTCTAGGACGTTGGCGTCGATTTGAGATTTACGTGTAAGACCATGTCTGAGACATTAGCATCGTATACGATTTCGTGTAAGACCCTGACTGAGATAGTGGCATCGATATTTGATTACATGTAAGACTACGTCTAGGACGTTGGCATTGTAAGAGCTTCTGAGCTATCCGAGTATCCTTATTGATTCTGAATGGTTCAACAGGCAATATCGAGAAATGAATGACTATGTGAAAGTATATTCGATTCAGGTACGTACGAAGTGTATGTGATATGCAAGAATGAAAGGTGAGTATGTTTCAAATGACGATATGTGAAATACATGACGATGAATGAAATGAATGTATATAAATGAACGTTGTGATACATATGCTCGTTATATGAAAGAAGTTGACAAAATTTTATACATGAATTATAATAAGTGATTGTTCTGATCTGTACTTATGTTTAGTAATGCCTCGTGACCCTAATCTAGGGATGGATACGGGTTTGGGGTGTTACATTTGGTTGGTATCAATGGTTTAGTCAGTTCTAGGACCAATATAGCTAATATGATTCTAGCTATACATGCCACATTTAACTTGCGATAGTGTGATATCTCCCGACTCTAATGAAAATTATTTTGATGAGACAGATATGTTTTCCAATCGAGTTAATTCTGATAGTACAAAAGTAAATACTCAAATGTTTGAGTGAAAATGTGTTGATTATGAGTTGAAACCCGTAAAGTTATGGATCAACGAATATGACATTTTATTATTGATAAATGTTATAATTATAAGAGCACATGAGTTATGATATTTGGATTACGATGCTATATGGAAATTTCGATTGTGAATTAGTGATTTGAGTTGGCATATGAATTGTGTTAAGAGCAAAAGTGATTAAAAGCAAATGTTTATTAAATTTTTTAAGAATGTGAAATTAGTAATGAACTGGCTATTTGCGATAGTATGTGTTATGTGCATTTATGTGTAAGTTAAATTTGAGGCTTTACTACCCTCACCCCCCATATCAGTAAAATGTTACAATGAAATCTATAAGATTTGGGTTGAATAAGCTCACAAGTGTAGTGTTACAGAAGTTTGTGTATGGAAGATTGATAATGTGGTCAGAAAAGTGAATGAATTAGCAAATGAAGACAGTATTAAAAGAGATATTGGATAGTTCTGAAAACTACTCAGATTATGCAAAGTTACTGTTACAGAAGAAGTTAAATCCTATTAAATGATCTATTCAAGTATGTTATCTAAAGAAAGTATTAACTGGAAGCTTTTCTAAATTGATTTCTTTTAGTGAAGAGATAATGTGAAAATTTTTTATGACAAAATTAGACAGTTGAATAATGTTTGTATTGTATTAATGGCTGAGTGCAGTGGCTATAGCCGGGCAGTTACTATGATTCCTTCTGGACATTCTGTGTGTACAATTATCCTCAGAAGTATATGTGACTGTTTAGTTTCAGAAAGAATTCTTATCGTTTGAGAAAATTAGCTAAACATATTAATAGATGAAAGTATTATCAGTCTGTTTGGGTTATGGTCAACATTGCCATGTCGTTTTCTGGTATTTATTCCCTTGTGTGAATATGAAAATTGATGGGAAAGTCTATATGAAGCTAATATTTTCTTTCTACTGGCTATTGTTCTGTTGAATATACGTGAAGATTATATTGCTTCTGTTACTTTAGATTCTAGTATTTATGAGTGGCATTGATCTTTCTAGACATTTTCTAGGATATCATCGGAATTGATATCATTCTATATGGATTATAATTTTCTGATATTTTGTGTAGCTTTAGATGTTGAAATATCGCTATCCTGGTTTTCTTATGATTCTATGTGATTATCTGTAAGAGATATCTATTTGACGGAAATGTCTATATCTATTATAATTATAATTTCTGTTCTAAAATTTGGGAGTACTACAGTACCGTTATCAGAGTTATAAAAGTTGTGCTTCTGCATTGGTTGCTATTTAAATCATATTTGATTTTCTCCGTGTTCAAATGCTTTATTAATAGCCGGGATACTATATATTGTTTCGGTTAAGACGCCAGTCTTATTATGACATTATGACTTCTATATGATGGTTGTGGCTTCTGTATAATGATATGTCTGGGTTATTCTTTTAACGAGAAGAGAAGAATTCTCGGAAAAGATCGATTCCATGGTTTAATCCGATTTGAATAATTTGATTCAAAAGTTAATTGAGTTATATGAGTTTGAATCTATCTACCGGATTGGAAATAAACTTTGAATGTACATATATGAATTGAGGTTTAGTCTGGAAGAAGAATTTGTATTCTTGAAGACTTGATACAGAATTATATTTATTGGAACGATTCTAATTGAGAAATGTTGTGGTAAATTAAAGTTAATTCGATTGTTGAAGCTTTCTTTTGCACGAAGATATTGTCAACCGAAACGTCAGTTATGGTTCAGCCTGAGTTAAATAAAGAGTTTATAATTTTCAGCCATACGTTAATGAACGGTTTGAACTGTGTTCTAATGAAAGAGTGTACAGAGATATCTTGTGATTCCATATAGTTAAAGCTGCATGAAAAGAGTTCTGTGACATATTTGATGACTATAAGAGTTTAAAATGTTTAATGTCAGTGAAAAAACTGAAATTTGGGGACAGTGAGGAATCAAAGATAGCTCGAATCATCGAAAACTTTTGAGTTTGTAAGTGATTATTATCTGAGGGAAGTGATCATAGTTTTGGATGATAGTGATCATAGTTTTGGATGATTTGAATAAGAAACTTTTGTGTGCTTTACGAGCGATGAATTCGTGATTGCTCTTATTAGATGATGGATATATGTTAGCTGGATTAGAAGTTAAATTGATGCTTACTAAGTGAATTCGTAGAATTTAGAAATGTGTTAACAAATTATAAGTCAAAAAGGGGTCCAGCATAAATTGATTTCTGATTCAGAACTTCGGATGTGGAATCGATGATTGTTTGTTGCTTCGAGATATAGTATCAATACCAAAAAGCTCTGAGATTGTATAACCATTGTTACAAGGGGCTCATAGTGTCAGTTAGTCTGTTCATGCAAGAGTAACAAGATACACGATAGTCCGAGAAAATGGTATTGACGATTGAGTATAAAACGTGATATTTCTGACTTTACATTCAAATGCTTGAGTTATCAACAGGTTAAAGTTAATTATTAAGTTTCTTCGAGATTGTTTCGGCATGAGTTGATATCAGAGTAGTAAAGAAATAGAATTTTGATAAACTTTGTACCGGGATTATCCTTATCATTGAAAAAGATAGAGTTATCTTTTGATAAAACAGCTAAGTTATCCGTTTCTGAGGTGGTAAGTCTGCCTATGGTGCCAATCATCATTGTTTTGGATTGAGATCTGAAACTCATATTGTAATTTTGAGAGAAATTACAGTAAGTTTTGAGTACGAGGTTGTATTGAGATCAAAGAACGCAATTCAAATTCTCGAAATATTTATTTGTCACTGTGTTTTAGAGTTTGAAAGTAATTAAGAAAGATTATTGCTGTTTGATAAGCTATCATGTGAATATAAAAAAATAACACTATATGAGATATCATATGATTCAGTTATTGAACTCCGTAATTTCAGGACTGAGCTTTGTAGGAAAAAGGACTCACGGGATTGAATTCATTAGAGAAGTTTAGCAGAAAATGAAAGTGATTCAATACAGTTATAAACAGTTTCAGTTTGATATGATGTATAGTGGAACACAGATCAGAATCTTAGTTGTGAGATTAAAGAGATATGAAAATCCAAAGTCATGTGTGAATTTCAAATGTATTATGTGGAAGCAAAATCATTAATCTACTTTCTGATAAGATTTTGAAGGACAAAAATCTCTAAGGAGGGGGAGTTGTACCAGCCCGGTTTAGACCCTAGACAGAATAGTAGTTTTGGGACCACAAATCTAAGTTAGAAAAATATTTTAATATTATTTTTGGTGTCTACAACATGTTAATTTATATCTGTGAAAATTTCGTGTGAAAATTTTACCGTTTAAATGCTTAATTTTGATAAAAGGACTAAATCACGTAAAGCGTAAAAGTTGAGTTTTATTAGTTAAATGTGTTAAATAGCTATAGAACTTAAAAGTGAAGGTCCTTATGTGGAAAATAGCCTATTTGTAAGTTAGTGGATGATAGTGGAGTGACATTTGGTGTATTTATTAATGTTATTAAAGGTTAAATAAGTAAAAAGGTAATTATATGTTAAATTAAATAAAACAAAATGCATTGTCATCTTCCACTATTCATCTTCACCAAAAATTCAAGGAGAAGAAAGTCATTGTTGGCTTTAACATTCGGCCAAGCTCTCATTTCCCAAATAGGTACGGTTTTAGCTTCGTTTTTAATGATTTTTACATTTTTGAGATCGTTGCAGCTTAATCTAGCTAGCCTGTATCTCCAATTTCCAAACAGTTAAAGTATTTGAAAGTTTCCATTGTTGAATGAATGAGTATTTTGATAGCTAGTGATGGAAAATAAATCATTGTTGTTAGATATGTAAGTTTTGTTAATGAATTTTTGATAAAAATGTCAATTTTGGACTAAATTGTGAAATAAACGATAGAATTGGGTTGCTAGGGACCTAAGGTAAATTCAGCCCAACTAGAGTATGTTGAAATTTTGAATATTTTGAGTTGTTTTGAAATAGGGACTAAATCGAAAAAATGTGAAATATTAGGGGCTAAAATGCAATTTACCCATTTATGTGTTTTTGAATAAATTTGAATAAATATATTATTAAGAAAGTCAAATTTGTATTGAAATAGCTCAAGAAAATAAGAAATTGAATTTGGATCGGGGAAAAATAAAAAATTTTCGAATAGTCGTCCGGTTCGTTCGTGTCTATACGAGGTAAGTTCATAAGTAAATAAATGTTGTTAAATTTGAAAGTATGTCTATTATATGTGCTGAATTGAATTATAATAATTATATGTGTATATGCCAAAATGAATTAAGCATTGGAGAACTAGTTACGAGCTTGAATCGATCGAATTATGACGTCCGAAAGCCCTATATGAACCATAGGAATAGTATAGGATACATATGTCATGACGTAGGATTTTGATATGAGTTATCGTGTAAGACCACATCTAGGACGTTGGCATTGATTTGAGATTTACGTGTAAGACCATGTCTGGGACATCGGCATCGTATATGATTTTGTGTAAGACCCTGTCTGGGACAGTGGCATCGATATTTGATTATGTGTAAGACCACGTCTGGTACATTGGCATTGTAAGAGCTTCTAAGCTATCCAAGTATCCTTATTGATTTCTAACGGATCAACTGGCAATATCGAGAAATGAATGACTATGTGAAAGTATATGCGATTCAGGTACGTACGAAGTGTATATGATATGCATGAATGAAAGGTGAGTATGTTTCAAATGACGATATGTGAAATACATGACAATAAATGAAATGAATGTATATAAATGAATGTTGTGATACATATGCTCGTTATATGAAATTGTAATGAAATAAGCTTCATTATATTCAAGATTTCGAATACCATGAAATTGTGGTCCTATGTTTCGAACATGGGATTTATGAAACATGAAACATGGTTTTGAAGTATGCTAGTTTAGGTTGAAAGATGATTAGATAAATGTTATTGATAATGTTAAATTATTAAATATGTTATGTATGTGTGAAGGAGTTAAATAAGCATGTTTTGGACTGTTAGTTATGTGTTTTGTATGACCAAATGTGATATATTTGAATGAGGAGTATGTATGGTTTGAATAATGAAATTATGAAGCATGTGTAATATGACTTTGATGTATGGTAGTTAATTTGAATTTTGAATTGATAAATGAGATTTAAATGGTTGAATTTTAAAGCATGGTTTATATGTTCATTGATAAATAAGGTAAGTGAAGTTGTGTAATGTGACAATATGGATTATATGAGAAAAGTGGTTGTATATATGTATGAGATTAACTAAATTCAGTCTATTCGAATTGAATTATATATGTTACTGTGATGAATTATTTGCTTATGGCTTACTTTATGTATTTTCCCTATGTTTCTAAAGTTTCGGAGACTTGCTCGGATTGGAAGTCATAGGAGACCACATCACACTATCCAGTTTTTGCTTCGGTAAATAAATGCTTTGAGTTTTGGTTATGTGGCATGTATAGGCTAGTTTTGATATATTTGGTTTGAAAATTGTATGTGTATAGCCATGCGAAAATGGTTTGATCATGATGCTAATGTTGGTTATATGATGTTAATGCTTGTGTGTATTCGGTCATATCTCAAGATTATTATGGAAGTAAGTTTCATGGTGTATATATGTGTGATATTTGGTTATATAATTCGGTTTGAATAATGAGTTAGTTGATGGTTGTGTTTTGCTAAAATGCATGAGTTTCTATAAACTAAGTTTGGTATAATTGATGTCTTGTATATTGGTTGTTTAGGTACGGTTGGTGATGGCAAAGTATACACATGTTTTATGTTTGAATGGTTGGTCATTTAGGTTCAGTTTTTAAATGACTCATTGGATGCTTGAAAAGGGTGATGTCTAGACATGATTTTAGCATGCGACCTAGGCATGATATGTCTATTTATTAGTGTTTGAAAATGGTTCAAATTGATATGTAATATGCGCATTTTTTTTGTAATGTGAAAAGAGGTATATTTTGGTAACATGATAATGCTAGTTATTATCTATTTTGTTAATGGAAATTAAGCTGTAGGAAATGGTCGAATTGGTATAATGTACAAATGTGTAAAGCTTATAAATTTGGTATACTTGATTTGGAAACTGAGTTTAGGAATAGCTATTGTTACTGTAGCATATTGCGCATGAAATTGTAATGTATTAAAACTATATTTGACCATCTGGTGATATTTGATAATGACCTATATTTGGAGAATTAATAGGTCGTATAATATGGATTGGTTTGACTTGATTTGCTAACACACTTAGGTTTATGAAATGGTACGTTTAATAATTAGCCATTGAATTAAATGTATACAAAAGGATGAGATGAAATATGTGATTGTTATATGGAATAAAATATATTTGATTATATTTTAGGTATTCGAATGCCATGAATAGATGGACATATGCTTTGAACATTGAATTTATGAAGCATAAGAAACAGGATATGGGTATATATATTAGTTGGTACGAATATTTGAATAAGTAAATGGTAATGACTTGGTTGAGTTTCAGAGCATGGTTTGTAATGCGAATTTGGTTTATGTAATTGAGTGAATTATGGCTACTTGGTTCCTGAATGATTCATGATTTATTTAATTGAATATGTGATATATATATATATATGTAATGACTTGACATTTATGTATGATTAGTGACATGTTATTTGAGCTTGAGTACTTTGATAAAGAAGTTGATAAAATTTTATACATGAATTGTAATAAGTGATTGTTCTGATCTGTACTTATGTTCAGTAATGCCTCGTGACCCTAATCCGGCGATAGATACAGGTTTGGGTGTTACATTCTTCAGACGACATACCAAAGATTTGGCATCCGGACCATACTGAATATATCCTGGAGGTTGCTGCATGAACACTTCATCAGCAAGACCGCCATTTAAAAACGCATTATTCACATCGACCTGACGGAGCTGCCAACCCTCGAAAACAGCAACAGACAATATGGCTTGAATAGTAGCAGGTTTTACTACCAAACTAAATGTTCCCTTGAAATCACACTCGGGTACCTGAGAATAACCTTTCGCCACCAACCGAGCTTTACGACGGGCAACAGTCCTATCAAGATTTTTCTTTACTTTGAAATAGAGTAAAAGAGAAAAAAATTAACAAAAGAAAAAAGAATGAAACAATAGAAAAATGGGAAAGGAAAAAAGTGGGTAACGGGAATTTTTTTGGGGAAAATAAAATAATAAAAATAAAAAAATATAAACATTTTGATAATGATATTATTAATTTTCTTTTTTCTTTTTAAAAAAAATCAGAAATCTCAATCATATCTAACTAACCCCAATTTTCTCATATCTTATTAGATTATCCAAGAATTACATTTTACCCAACCATCACCACTACATGGGTGACACACTAGAAAAAAAAAGCAAAAATAAATTTATGTTTACACACGTAAAGACTTGAATACAGGACCAAAGGGTAAGCTAAGGCCTTACCACTAAACTAACAAACTCATTCTTGTCAACAAATGCGCACAATTAACTTTTAACCCAGATTCTCAAAGATAGGGGCCTAGACCAAAATTTTGCAAAAATACAAGGGAGAGGATTCAAACCCTAAACTTCTCTCACCGAAGAACAACACTTAACCACAATGAACCAAATTAATTCACTTTACGAAATTCTTACAATCCTAACTCAAAATCAAGACGTGACCATTCCGGCTTTTACTAACCCAATTTCTACTAACCCATTTTTTGGGATGTGACAACTTTCTCCTCCTTAAAAGAAATTCATCCTCAAAATTCCAAATGTCACACCATACACTTAACCACAAATCTAGAATTGTTTTTCTAAACTAACCACCGCACTATCGATGCGGAACTCTAATCTCCATACAAACCCGATAAGGACAATGTTTTTGACGAATTTCCTATTCACTACCTCAAATTCCCTTAAGAAGCTTCCCACAGAAATATCACTAATGATCCCCTACTCCAGACTCCCCAAAACATCACTTACCACAAACATGTAGGTACAAACAAGTCTAATCAATGCAGAGTACATTTGGAGCATATCGTAAAAGTACCTGTATTGTTGCTAGATGCATCATGATCCCTCGACACCTAATGGCATATCCACGTTTCTGATTTTGATCCTAAGCCGAAGCTTGCATCCTACTAAAAGACTGTCATGGGAAATCCCTAATTTGATGCTCAACGGACCCACATTTGACACGCCCCTGTTTTTCTCGAACAATCGCCCGGATGACACCTATCATAATAAGTACAAATCGAAACTTGATCCATGTTCACAACTTCCTCAACCTATTGAGGTCTGACTATTCTGACCCATTTCCTTGGTCACAGATTCAAATCAACAGGACCAGAACTCCCCTTATTTCGCACTTTATTGATTTCCTTATTCTTGCCCTTCGAGAGATTACTTTTTTTCTGTTAACTTGACTTGATACGTCTGAGGTTACTCAATCATAAACTCTAGACCGACATATGCAAATTGGGTCCCATCAACCCTTTGTAAATCTCTAAACACATCTTGGAACACAGTAATGTCCCTAGCTTTCTAATTACCACCCTCAGATTTGGGCATCTTAGCAGACTCGCTAATTTCCAAATTGGGCTTACTGCCCTGAGAATAGGACTCGGCCTTGAGTCACTCAACTACGTCCATCACGGCCTCACACAACATGACTATGAGTACTCATTATACTAACCTACAGTTTCAAAAATTTTATGAGTTAGCTTAGGTTTATTAAAAATCCTAAATTTAAAGTTTTAACAGAGACTTTTTTTTTAAGAATTACTAAAGCTTTTGGCTGGAGTAGAGTAATCCTAGCACTAAAGTTTGCTAGTTTATCGAGTATACCTAAAGTAAGGATACTTACAGGATCGACGTTGGAGTCTCAAATTTTCTTTTTATAGACTCAAATAATTAATCAAAATATGAATACACATTCTTTTTATAAACCTTAGGTATCAAAATAATCAGAAATTCAATTTTATTTAAAACACATCACATGAAAATTTTTGTACCTAAAATTCGTTATGTGCTTAGAAAATATAAACTTCTCACAAACATTTTAAAAAACTTAAGTCCAAAAAAATACTTAGTCTAAACCAAAATTTGTACTCCAAATCATGTGTCTTGATAGTATTTATTTCAAAAAATCATTTCTAGTTTTAAAGAAACCACCCGCTAAAGTTGTTTGTTTATTTACAAAAAAAAAAAACTCTTTAGGGGTTTCTTAGTTTGCATCGAAAAACTTTCAAAGTTTTAATTTTGAAAATCGAATCTTAAATTTTAACTTGCGAGGTTTTGCGGTATCACATTAGAAAATATAAATATCGACGAATTAAATAGAAACCAAAACAAAGCCTAAAACCAAATTACAGTCGCCAAAAGTCCAAAATAAATAATTATGAAAATCATTACTTTTTTTATATAACTGATAAAACCATCCGAGCTCCCACACGCCAACCGATTCTAATTTTACCGATTACCTGAAATGTCAAAAATAAAATAAAAGGGGTAAGTTATAGAGCTCGGTGTATAACTAAAACTCAAATTGAGATCACACACATTACAATATACAAAATAGAAAACCACATAAAATTTCATGATGTTTAGTCAAACAGAATTGAGTATGCATGATTAGGCTAATGCGGTATTTTTCAAAAAAACATAATGGGGATTTTTCAGAAAACGTCTTACCCAACTACGCTACACACCAAAATAGAGTTCTCCCCTAAACTTATCAATCCAAAACACACCAATTAAGTCATCCCTGGTTGCCAAACAATGATGACCCGTCACCCTGGGTTGCCCAACAATGATGGCTTAGCAATATGCCGTTAAACTGTCAAATCAAATATATGTGGTCAAGCCACTGATTACACAGGTCATTAAACTGCCAATATAGAATCTTCCTCCTTAAACATTATCTCAAACCCCATGCAACGTGTCATGGAATGCATGTATAGAATCGGAATGGTAAGCATGTAGAACATGCTGATGTACAATAACAGAAACATAAGGCATGGAAGTCCATGCTTTATAAAACAAATTTATTTAACCTTATAGAAACACATCAGTATTTACCATGAAGTCACATGTATAGTTACATAACAGATTTAGCAATACAAATTAACAAAATCATACATTATACAAACTTATACCGAATACCATCAGTATAACACCCCAAACCCGGCCTAGACATTATGATTGAATCTGGCGATGTAACATGGTAGTGTTTTTCAAAAAAGTTAGTTGTCGTCAAAAACCTCTTACCTATATAACCTCTTGACAGTATCTTATGTTAATTCCAAGATGTGTTGTTCATTTTCAAAACGTAATTCATAAAGTTACTCTCTTTCAAAATGTTATTAATTTTCAAAATGTCACTTATTACGGAAGCTTTTTAAAACAGATGCATAAATTTTGTTAAAATGTTTGGTTCTTTTTGAAAACTCGATTATCCTTACTACTAGCAGTTATAAATCAAAACAATAAAAATCCAAAATTAAAAATATAAATCCAAAGAGGCCATGATACAGTACAATCCCCAACATAAAATCAAAATCAAAATTAAGCACTTAAATGGAATGAAGTAGGTTGTGTGGCCACCGCTGAGTCCTCTGCCGTACCGATCCTTCTATGACTGGGGATTACCTGTATAGATAAATTAGAAGGATAAGTTTATGAAAACTCAGTGTGTAATCCCATATATACAAGCAGACAAAAAGCAATCACAATCTAGGCCTAAGCCCTTTTTCAATATCGATTCCAGTTTCAATTAGGGCCTTAGCCCATTTCAGTACAGGTGTAGTTATGCCTTAAGGGCTTGGCCCATCACAGTATCAGTAATCAGTACAGTATCAATTATGCGATCACAAAATCCTACCCAGCCAGCCTCTGTACTCTATCTCCGTCCAACCCTACACTCCATATGGGGACATAATCAACCCACCCATCCTTACACTCCAAGTAGCACCGAATGCGGCACTATACAGTAATATACAACTGAGCTGCTAGTAATTTAGGCTCGAAGCCTTTCAGTACACTTCCTTCGATCAATATAAACTCATCCCCATGCAATACATCATACAATTTTGTCATGTCAAATCATGGTATCATACATGCATTCAGTACAGTTTTAACAGCATGCTCAATATACAGTCATCAATATATATATCTCATACATGGATATAATAGTCATTCAATCAATTAGGGGTCTCGCTAAGCTTACCGAACCTACAGTAGGTCCACAGTCGTCTTGGGCGGCCCGTGTAACCTTAACATTAAAAAATAAAAAATGGGCCCACATGCCCATGTTGTCGGCTCGTGTGGGCCCACACGCCCATGTGGCCCACACGGCCCAAAATAACCTTAGCCATATGGATCACATGGCCTAGCCCAATAATCCCACACGCCCGTGCGGTTCATCCCGGCCCGCACGCCTACTTGCCCACACGGCCCAATTCGGTCCAGCTTGTGTATTACACACGACCAGCCTTATCGATCACACGCCCATGTTCGATCACACGGCCAACTACATGGGTAGCCACACGCCTGTGTGGTGTCACAGTCTCACTTTTTGGCTTTTTACCGATTCTAGTCTCTAGTGTTGCGATTATACACCTGGTCTATTTTCGCTGCTAACCCAACCACGAGCACTCCAAGACCTGAAACAAAAATAGAATGACGATTCCCTACTACCAAAGTGTCAATCAATAGCCCACTGCCCTTTGATCGATTCCAAATGCGCGAAAACGTAAATGACTATTAAAAGAGGCAAAGACAGAGGCCAAATGAACAATAATTCGGCTGCAACCAAGCAGGAAACAGAAGTAACCCTCCAATCAGTCACTTTTAAATGAAGCATTAAGAACAAACAATTTCCAGAAATTATAGACAACCTTACCTTTGACGAACCACAGTAGATTTGTAATTAAACGGCACCGCCCAGAATTCCTACAGTCGCCTAAAGATCTCCTAACCAGATATAGAACTCCCATTAGACAAAGAACAACAATAGGATGGAAGCTATAGTAGCAAAACTTACCGTCAAAGATATTGAAGAAACAAATCGCAACCACAAGAAGAAGAAGGTTATGAAATGAAAGAAATCCGCAGCAAAGAGGAAAAGAGAGAATCGACAGAACCAAGAGAATAAAATAAAAAAGAAATATGGAGAGAGAAAAACTAAAGGAAAATTTTGGCAGGAGAAAATGAACAAAGAAATTCAGCTTCAACAAAATTGGGAAAGGAAAAACAGAATTTTGAAAAAAAAAGAATCTAATCCTATCACAATCCCTTAATTTCTCCTATTTTTACTCTTCAAATCTCTCCACTTGACTCCACACTCAATCCAAACACCCCAAGCCATCTACAACCTCCTACACATCTTAAACACTCAGTATTTTGCCACATTTCAAACTCCTTCACGGCACAAGAACAAAAAAATCCCCCTTACACGTACAAGGATTCGAACTCAAGACCCTCAGCACACTGGCACTCTACTTAACCACTAGACCAACAAACCCATTCTAACATATTTTACCAACATATATTTATAAGTCTAGTGATTAGAGATAGGGGTTTATTCATTTAAAAACAAAACTTTGCCCAAGCTAATGCTTGAACTTGGGACCTCTCAAACACTTCCCAGAACACTTAACCATTGAAACAAACATACAATTGTGTCATAAACATACGAAAAAATATATAAGAGATTTTGGGGCGTTACAATCAGAACTACCAGTACTAGATCATACAAGTGTATATATTACAGAAGCATATTCACTGATACCTTGTTTTCAAGTCTTAACTAAACGATACAGACCCTAGGGAGAGGTAAAATATAGTTCACAAATAAAAAGGGCCAAAATGGGAATTTTTAGAAAATGGGCCCACACGACCTAAAAGGCCAGCCTGTGTAGACCACACGGCCCAAAAGGCCTAGATCGTGTGACACACATGGTCTAACATACAACCTGTCACACGGTCGTGTGTCACACACAGTCATGTGTCACACACGACTTACCACACGACCGTGTGGTGTCGACAGTCCCAATTTTGGCTTTCTTCGATCATTGTTTTTTCATGTTTTTGTTGCAAACCTGATTATTTCTGAACTCCAACACGATAGCACACTTCTAGACCTTGAAATTATCGTTCGTAATGGGCTAATTAGCAAATTAAATGCATCTGAGTCATAAGATTCAGCCTCAAACAATTGAACATTAATTCTAAACTTCAAGAACCCATCACTTGACAATTGATTACATACCCAACAAATTAGCAACCTAATAGTACTAAGTTGTTAGAAGGACGTTCGTTTCAAAATCCTCACCTAAAAAATCAACACCATACAAACAATGTTCATAGCAACTAAAAAAGTCGAAAACACGCAAAGAACTATTAAACCTTATTAATGGAAAACAACAATACAAACACCAAGATTTACTTACACTCAATCTCTTTGAATTATGCACACCAAATCGCACCCAGAACGACAACCATAAGACCAAACAATTGCAAAATGAACAGACTTGAAAGTGAAAGAAACGAAATAGAGTAAAAGAGAAAAGATTAACAAAAGAAAAAGAATGAAACAATAGAAGGATGGAAGAGGAAAAACGTGGGTAGCATCAAAAAGAAAGGGAAATTTCTTTTGGGAAAATAAAATAATAAAAAGAAAAAAAATATAAACCTTTTGATAATGATATTATTAATTTTATTTTTTTCTTTTTTAAGAAAAACATCAGAAATCTCAATCATATCTAACTAACCTCAATTTCCTGATATCTTATCACATTACCCAAAATTTGCATTTTACCCAACCACCACCACTACATAGGGAACACACTAGAAAAATTAGCAAAAATAAATTTCTATTTGCAGACATAGATACTCAAACACAGGACAAAAGGATAAGTTAAAGTCTTACCACTAAACCAAGAAACTAATTCTTGTCAACAAATGCGCACAATTAATTTTTAACCCAGATTCTCAAAGATAGAAGTCTAGACCAAAATTTCGCAAAAAATACAAAGGAGAAGATTCAAACCCATAACTTCTCACACCCAATCACAACACTTAACCACTAAACCAAATTAATTCACTTAACAAAATTCTTACAATCTTAACTCAAAATCAAGACGTGACCACTTTGTGTTTCACTAACCCAGTTTTTGGAATGTGACATAAAGTACATCAAAACTTATCTTGAACTTGATAGGCATCCAGTTAATAAGATATTCATAACACTCCCCATTAGATGCCCATTGGTAGATAATATGTCTCATTAAAACGTTACTAAGATAAAACCCTTGTGGGAAAAAAAAATTAGTGAAGGAAAAAGAGTATACATATCTATAATATGCATAATATGTTGCCTCATTAAAAACCTTACCAAGAAAACCCACTGGGACAAAACCTCTATTAAGGAAAAAGAGTACAACGCATATTTACTCCCCCTCATGAAAACATCACATACTTTCTCATATTCTACGTATTCCATCTTGAATACTAGTTTTTCAAATGACTATTTGAATGTATTTGCTAAGCATTTATATCACCATTCTTTTAAAAGTCATGAGTGATGGAAAATTTGAGGGAAATATATTTTGATCTCTTCAGGTGTTTCAACAATAATCATAGGAAACTTTAATCATTATTCTTCTATAAAAACACAAATAGGTATTTTGGATCATTTTATAATCATCCAACTACTATTTACCACATATGTTCAAATTATTTCAATTCATATAAATGAACAATTTTCCAAGAATTTCAATACGCTTTTAGCATTCTAAATCCTTCAAAGATTTTAATATAAGCTTTACTATATAGTGATTCATAAAAGGTTGTAACAACAATCATTAGACACAAATTAAATCTTTTTTGAACTATCAATTTAATAATATATCTAAAGGTTATTGTATCCACCACAAAAGAATATTATATCGTTCATAATCAATGCCAAGACTTAGTGAAAAACTTCATATTCTTCATTCCTCTTTTGCAAAACTGCTTCATTTGCACCCTCATTAGCTTTATAACTTTAGATATTTGGACTACTGGTCCCAAAACTCCACGAATCTATTTCATATCTATATTTCTCAATAGATTTATTTAAGGTCCTATTATTTTATTATTTCAATAATAATATTACATGTAAAATCATTGCCAACCAATTTTATTATTGGTTCGACATTTTCTCGAATTGATATAACTTATCAAGATCTCTTATTTTCACTATTTTAATCTCCAGTTTCAGGTATCTGAGTCTCTTCTAGAGTTTTAGTTGTTAGTTATGTCTTAGGTCTCTTCTAGAGCACCCGCCTCTACTACATAACCATTTAGAAGAATTATTTTCTTTTATGAGAATTTTCATATTTAGAACTTGTAATGAGTTATTCTTGTTGAACTTTTGGTTCCCCCTAAGTAATTACAAGTTATTATTTCTCTTCCCCTAATGTTGGGAAAACTATCGAATCAAAATAGTAATCACAAATCATGTCATAATTGAATCTCCAATACATTTAAAACATATAATAATACAAGGAGATTCATAATTAATATATATTCTCAACTTTCTTTAAGGACTCACTCATCTTTGTGTGTTGTGGTGGAACAATTAGAATATATACGCACATACAAAAGTTCAAAGATGAGAAATATTTAGCTCTTGATAAAAAAAACCAATTATAATGGGGAGTATTTATAACTTATTGGCTTGATGTATACAATACGTAAATCAACATAATCTCATGTTTAAATAGGAAGTTTAGTTCTCATAACTAATAGTTTAGTTATTAATTAGATGCGTTCAATAAATAATTTCTCTAAACCATTATGTGCATAAATAACAAACTTTTACAAAAGTTTTTCAAACTCATCAATATTAGCAAGATAAATTGTCTTAATTACATGATATAAAATTAATTATTTAAACAAGCAATATTGGAAACGATAGGTTGCAAGTTAATAACAAATACGTGATTATTTTGTAGATGCATCTACCAAAATCATATAATATTAAAACCATCCACATGGTGGATGAATGGACCCATATTCATTTCAGAATTGCAAGACATTAAATCTCAACTTTAGCTAGTGAGTTTCAAACAATCAATTTTCATTGAGAACAAGCAATAATATTTTTGATAAAAGAATTTTACCAAAAATCACTCAACAAAGGAGAAAAACATACCACGTAAGGATTATATAAATTTCTTTGCATAATGATTACCCGTAATGTGCACGCCTCAATTGAAGACTGAAATAACAGTAACTCTAGAAGGAAATTGACAACAACTTGAGTAGCAAATTTAAGCGATCAACTATTACATTAGTTGTTGTTTGAAAGGGGTAAGGCTTGATGAAAGGGGAAATTTTTTGTGACTTATGAAGAAAAACAATTAAAAGGAATCGTGCTGATAACGTGTTATAAAATAAAAGACCAAGAGTAAAGAACAAAGAAAATAGGAGAGCAAAGAGATAGCGTGTTTTATTTATCAATAAGAATATCTACAAAGCTTCTCCAAAGTTTCTATTTATAGGCATAAGAAGTAGAAATGAAGTAGAAATCCACGTCTAATGACTATAAGAATTTAAAGTACATCAAAACTTATCTTAAACTTGATGAACATTCACTTAATAAGATATTCATAACAAGTGATAATTAATCGATATTTTATTTTATTTTATGCTTAGAATTTTATTCTAATTAAAACTCAATTATACATCAATATTTTCTTTTAATTGAGTTGTACATTAAAACAATAAAATGTTATGTAGTTTTTTTAAACTAATAATTATAAACAAATTATCACAATATAAATTAAATTATTATTATTTTTAGATATTAATTTAGTAATATTGTGAGAAAAAAATATTTTTTCACCAATTTAAAATTTTTTTAGACTCGTGCTTTTTTATATATTATAGATAGTATATATTATTTAAATTTAATTATAAAAAGTTATAAAAATATTTTATCTTTTTATTATTTTTTTGAATGTTATAGAGATTTTAGGTTAGGCCACGCGCAATTCAATTTCATTCCAACTTATAAATATTTTTATTGGTGAAAGGAATGGCTTCTTTAAACAAAATGATTCATTTTGATTTCGTTTCCAATGAGAGTTGTGGCTTGTTTGAGGTGTTTATAGGTTGAGTTTTTTTTATCATAATATTATATTATATTTATTAATTATATGGTGCAAACCATATGATACACGGGTTAATAATGTTTGTCAATATAACTGATTTTAAAAAAGGAATAAAACATAATATAGATTTAATTTTAACATACATATCAGTAGTGTATAAATAAAATATATGTTTTATTATGAAGTTTGAAAATACTATCTTAAAATTATTATGATAAATAGAAATGTCAATTGTTAAAATAAATCAAAATAATTTTGAATTTTAAATATTATATTAAAATTATTATAATAAATAGATATATCAATTTTTTATTATAAAATTTTATAGTAACAGACAAACTAATGTATGAAAAAACTATTATAATTAACAGTAACAAAAACAATTTTTTATAAAAAAACAATAATAATAAGATTAATTTAAAAAGAGTCTTATAAATTATAATATAAATATAATAATTAAGTTATACTTAAAGTAAATTATTTAATATGATTTAAAAAGGAAAGAAGTAGAAAAATAATTTACCCAAAGTGAAAATAAATGTTTTAAGTGGGAAAGAGTGTTACGTGTTAAAAACCCGTAATATGAATAATATATAATATATATTAGATATGAGAAAAAAAAAAAAAGAGAAAGGACGGTATGAAATGCAGATATTGTTCATTTCTAATTGTTTAATGCCACATCAACACTTTCTTCTTGAAATTTAAGATTTTCATTTGGAATTAGATTTTTTTTTTTCTACATTGATTTAAGAAAAACTAAAATTATTTTAAATGAAAACAGTATTTAAAATTTTGTGCTTTTGAAAAAAATAGTGTAAATGTAGTAAATACAAATTGGACTTCTTTTTCCCTTTTCTATCCATAATTATATTTAGAATATATAATAAGACGACGATTTTTAATTTTGTAATTTATAATAATTTTATTTGATAATTTTCTTTTAAAGAAATCAGCATTGATGTCATGATATCATAATATCCCCTAAACTTTTTGTAAATGTGCAATATGGTACATACCTAGTTTGATTCATTGATACATTTCACCCCCAGCCCATAACTCCTTTAAAAGATAAGAGCTTACATGACATTATCCAATACGTGGATGATTATTTGATTTCATTCTCAGTTACTTGCCATGTGGACAAATTTGATTGGATGTTTTACTTGCACTTATTCCATTCTCTTCTCTCCCACACCTTTCTATTCAGTTTCTGGATAGAAATTTCTCTTCTTCCATGTGGACAAATTTGACCTAATCGGAGACCTCAAACTTTCTTTTCTACGCATTAATTAGATTTTAGATAGAAATTTCTCTGTTCATTTATTTCACATGCATATGAATACCCTTTTCTCTACGTCGTCCGATTTTACCATTAGTCGGTGGTGATTCTTTTGTCTTCATCGTGGCCACAAATATCTACCTCCCATCTGTCTCGATGCTCTATTTATTAGGCTTTGTATTCCTCCTTACCTCGTGACTCTCGTTGCACTGCGTCTGGAACTACAACTGCCCTTATCAAATTATTATATTTGTAGTGTATAAATAAATACAACAATAATATACTTAGTAGTATTTTTTAATTTAAATTAATAATTAAAAATAAAAATAAGGTTATTGATATAATATATTTTAAAAAACACGTTGTGTCCTTATTATGCTGGAAAAGACATTATATAGTGTCCATGCAAGCACAACACAACACAAGCAAATCTCATTGAATAGCTAAAATTTGGTTGAAGCTTAGCTAACAATGGCTACTCTCACCCAATGCACGCTTTGGAATGGAACAGAGAGCTCTGCAAACTTGGAATTCTCTATCTACGAAGGTGCTAAGGAAGACATTACAATGACCACACTCAGCTCATTTGAGCAGTCAATCAATTCCATGGCCGGAGGTTTGGTTTATAATGTCGGAACTAAGATTAAGTGGATTGTTGCTTGGACCAATGATGGAAAGGTAAAATCTCTTCTTCTTTTTTACATTCATCTTAACTAATTCCTTTTTCCTGAATTAATTTATTTATCAATTGTATTTGAAGGTGTGTACTACTATCAAGAAATGTGAGGAGTCGGTTACCTGGTCTAAAATCATAACCCAACTTCAGCCCCACGATAGCACCCACACTTATCAGGGATACACATCGAAGGTTAATGTTGAGATGAATACTAATGGTTCATTAACCTTGGAGGCCAAACTCCTTGTCTAATTTTAACCTGCATGCTTGGTGTGGTGTGTCAGGCTGTCGAAATTAAATAAAAATATTGTAGTTGTTTACACATTAACTGCACAACTATATTATTTTAGATTTGTATGTAATGTATTTAAATAAATTTGAAAAGCCAGGGCTGCTTTTCCTACTAGCTTTAGCTAATGAATAATGCCTGCACAGTTTGTTGGTTTTTTGTTTGTCATAAAAAATGTTTAAAAAAAAGTATATGCATCCTTTCTTAATAGATATAATTATTTGTGTGTATTTAAATAAGTGATAGATGTGGATTGAGTCTTAGCTCGATTAGTATTGGTATTGTTTTCAGTGCAAGAGGACGTGAGTTTGAGTGCGCTGAAGCACGTTATCCTTCTATTTAAGGATTGGAAGGGGATATAAGTTGTTTTAAGTATTGCATAAAAAAAATAAATATGAAAACCTATAATAAAATTAATGTTTACACTTATATCATCACCCATCACAACTAAACATGTTATTGGTTCATGCATGGCTTTTATGCTTACTTCCATTGCCCAAGCCCAATCCAAAATGCACTTAATTTTCTAGCCAGGTTCAAACCAAATAGAAAACTAAAAGTTTGGGCTAATTCAGCCTACTCATATTTAATTTTTTTAATTATTATTATTTTGTATGAAAACAAAATAGAAGAATCATTGAATATACTAAAAATCATTAAAATAAATAATTTTCAACACATTGAAAATACATCAAAATAAAGTATTGGAAACTTAAAAAACACCATAACACTAGCAAAATAACAAAATAATAACAATGATAACAATAACACAAAAAAAACAACAACAAAAGTAGTAACAAAGTAGCATTAACAAATCAACATTAAAATAGTCGTATAAAATCAACAAAGCTACACTAAAATAGCAACAAATTAGCACTTGAATAGAAGCAAATCAACACTAGATCAGCACTAGAATAGCAAAACAACAGCAGCAAAACAACACACTAGAATAGCGGTAGAACAACAAAACTAATACAACAACAAAATAGCACTAGAGCAATAGCACATCAACAAGGAAGTAGTATGACAATGACAATAACAACAACAACCACCACAACCTAAAAAGCAACCTAAGTAGCATCGTTGTCATTATCCTCACCATTCACATATTTAGTAGTCATAAATTTCACATTCTATTCCTAGTATGGAATGAGAATAAATAATTAGATAATCTGTAACACCTCAAACTCGGCCTAAACGTTATGACAGGATCTTGAAGGTTACATTGTCTACTCAAAAATTTGATTGTTTGCTTTCTAAAACTTTACTAGTTTTCCATTTCAATGAATTTTGAAAAACTCGTTTCTACTTGTTACCTATAAAACTTAATTGTTGTCAATTAGATGTTTTCTAAATCATTTGTTCATTACCACCGAGTTGATTTAAAAAAAATTTTAATCATTTTTCAAAAACCTAGTAGCTCATTTAGTTTTGCAGTAGAAAAATCCATAACCGGATAATTTGAAAACCCGACATCCTATTTATTTAACAGAAAATCATGTAGATTATTTAGGCTAGTTAGCTAAAGACCATCAAATCCAAAAACCAAAAATATAAAGTCCGAAAATTCAGCCAACAACCCAAAAAGTTCAAAACTTTAATTTGAAAATTTCCTTAATAACCGTCTTATTAAGAATATCTAATTCGAGCTCCCGAGCGCCACCCAATCCTAAGTCTACGGAATACTTGAGATGATAAAATAATTGGGTGAGCTAGAAGTCCAGTATGTGACTTGGCCCACATACATATCAAATAGCATATTAATGCACAAAAGCATATGTTAAAACAAAATAATCAGATAGCAGACATGCTCAAAATTGCAATGTCGTACAAAATAATCCTTACCCTCAATTGTTACATACCATCTCCGTCCCACCCAACACACCAATTAGGGTTACTAATAACCCATCCAACCCACACACCAAATAGTGGTCGTATCCCACTCAATCAGTATTCACCCAAGTTGCCAAAAATTAACGTGGAAGATCGCTAGAAATAATTAATGTAGTTTAACTGCCAGGATTAGACTTTGAGGGTAAACTGCTAGAATTGTAGATCGAATCTGCCAGAAATTCCTCCATATCATATTCATATCCCACACTAATGCATATACAAACACAAATTATATGTTCAAAAATAAACTCATTTTAAACATGTCACATGAAACATAACATATCAGAAACATGATGACATTGCATACGAGATAACAGATCATGAACATACTGATTATCTAATTCAGAATCCCGTACAGAAACATGCTCACAAATTTACACATACAAGCAAACCTACGTATTTATCAAATCTAACATGCTCACAAAATATTTGCATATAATGACATGCATAACAGATTAATCTCATCAAATGACAATCATAATCAACTAACCAATTACAGAATTTAGCTAAATTACACAACTGACCCAACTAAATCATTCGAAATAGGCCCACACACCCTACCTAACCAGCCTGTATGGCCCATATAGTTAGGCACAAGCCCGTGTGCCATTGATAGCCATTTTTGATTTCACACAATTCCACTGATTTTTGGGTTTGAGTCACACATTTGATCATTTTTAGGGATGTCAACACTACAGCAGCAACTAAACTCTGCATACGATACGTAAAACTTAACAGATTAGCAACCATTCATAAAGAATAGGCCTTTACTCATTCAAAACATTCGGCTAAAAGTATGACCATTATGAACCAACCACTAAACTAAAAGCACACGAACCTGACCCTTAGACGCACTTAAGTCGTTGGAGGTATGAGCACCTCACGATCTTCACCTAATAGAATTGCAAGCAAATAGAACAATGTCATTAAAACAACAATCCTCTCAACTTAAACCAAACCAACCTTCTTAAAATTAAAATAAATGAATGGATTATACTTACTTAAGAACCAAATTACAATACTACCCCGATTTGAACTGTGTCATCGAGAGGTGAGTAGTTCTTGCCGACTAGTTAGGTTAGTAGAAGGCTGAGAAGCCCTGCTAGGTTAATTAGTAATCAACTATTTAAAACACTACATCAACAATTAATCAGGTAAAATAATCGGATCTAGGCTAAAGAAACTCGCATAGTAGAAACAAGGGATAGGAGAAGTCGATACATGAACTTAGAAATAGATTTAGGTTTAATTCAATTTATTTGGTTATTATTATTATCATCTTACTTCTAAATTAACACTACTAATTCGTGACTCGAGTAGATTAGTAGTTATTTTTAGTAATTGGCTTAATAGCAGTTTTCCCCAAACTACAATCCCTAGGGTACGACACTTGGAATATTACTAAGTGTTCTGTTGTAAATAAAATATATTACAATCTGGCTCGTATACATGCGAACACCATGTAACACCCCAATTTTCTTGTCTTTAGATCGTTAAATTATGTCAAGTAATTTGATTTGGTGTGTTAGTTGCATGCCTTGAATGTCTACTTTAGGTCCTGAGTTCGATTCTCTCATTTTGGATTTTTCCTATTAATTTTGGCATTATGTTAAGCTTGAGCTTTTGGGCTTATCTTTTATTTTGATTGGATTATTGATAAGAATGAGCCTGTTGGTTCAGTGGTAAGGCTTGAACTTACTTATACATATTGCTTTCAAATCTCATTGTGCGCAAATGTGAAATATTTTTTATTTTGGCTATTCTTTTGAAGTAAAGTTCAAATTAAATTCCATAAAATCTAATTGGTTAAGATTTGGTTAAAATTGAATTACTTTAATTTTTTTTGAGTTATCACCCCTAATTTTACTCCCACTTCCAACCGTCCAACTTCTCTCATACCTCTTTCACGTTTCTTTTTCTTCCCATTTTGTTTTTATTCTTTCTTTTTCTTTCACTTTCCTTTGATTTTTCATTCTTTTCTTTCTTGTTAATTTTTTATTTCGGTCATCCTATCTTTTTCGGTGTTTGTGTGTGTTACTAGTAATTCGATCGTTGTTCAAAGCGTGGTGTAAGTTTTATCAAGATATTTTTCTGTTATTTAAGCCTTAATTTGTTCTTGAATAAGATTAGAGTTGTTTATGTTTAGTTTCTTTTCCATGTTATGTTAAGTGTTTTCGTGATTTTGATTAGGCGAAGGGTGTGAGAATCAAATTCCTCTAGCGGAGTAGTTCTCATTTGGACGCTATTTTTTGAGTAGTAAGTACTCAAACCTCACTTTAGGGACTAAACTTTTGGTAAAAGAATGTGATTTTGGATGGATCTTTGACGGATAATTGGTGTGATTTGATGATTGATTGTATGATTCATGAGCTCCCAATTGTGTGGCTAATAAAAAATATTGTCAGGTGTGTGAATTAACCCAAAAAACTCGACTAAAACTCAAAAAAACCCAAAAATAATGGTTGTTTTTTAAACTACGTAGCATCTCACAGTCGTGTGACAAGCCGTGTGACAAACTTTGTGCACCACACGGCCGTATGGTAGGCCATGTGCTAGGTCGTGTGTGATTACATGACCTAAATAAGAAGGCCGTGTGGACCACACGGGCTGGCTTATTGGGCCGTGTAGGCCACACGACTGTGTGGGTTCTTTAGGCCAATTTTAAAGGCCCGATTAAGGGTCAATTAAGTGACTCAAAAATTGTATCCGTGGGTATTTTGGTAGGCCTATAAAAGCGGAAAATTCAGTATGTTAAACATGAGTAAGTTTAGAAAGCATGTTAAGTAAGATTCACTTTGTATAAGTTATGTGTTATGTTACGCTCTGTAAATATATGTTTAGAAATGCATGCCATGCAACCTATATGATACGTATGTATGTTAACATGATTATGTATATGCATTGGGGTGGGTTTTGATATGGTGGAGGAATTGTATTATGGTAGTTTTACTGTAATTCTGGCGGTGAAACCGCAATTACTGTCTAACAGCTTAGCTATATATTTTGAGTGGCATACTGCCACGTACTGGTATGATTGGATGGATGGACTTATGTAGTCCCAATTGGTGTGATTGGTTGGACAAAGATTGTAACACCCCAAAATAGGGCCTAAGAGTTTTAGGGGTAATTTAGGAATTTTAGCCTTAGAGTGTTCGAAATTTTGTGACATGGTATACTGACAATATTTTTTACTATGGTTTTTAGAAAATTAAATAAATTTTGTAAAAATAACTTTTAAATATCTTTAATTTTGATAATAGGACTTATTTGTAAAAGAGTCAAAACTTAGAGTTTTTAAGAGGAAATTAGACCAAATTTTAAAATCCAACCTAAAAACCCCATTTTTAGTTTCATTTTCACATTAGTCTTCTTCTTCTCTCATACTTGTGCCGTCCATAGTTCTCCCAACTCTCTCAATCAATTTTGAAATCCAAATCCTAATTCCTTTTGATTTTTATCACCTCTTAAGTTATAAATCTCTATAGAAGTTAAGAAAAACACTCAAAAACACCATTGATTTCTCCATTGTCAAGCCTGTGAGTTTTTTAGGTTTTTGATCAAACGTTTGGTTTTTCGTTAATTAAGGTAACGATTCATCTTTCTATTAGTTTTTTAATATTATCTAGTCTTTTAAACAAAAATTTTAGCCTTTAAATCGCATAATTTTAAATTGAAAATTGGGTTGTTAATGGTAAATTTCAAGATTTTGGTTAATAACATGGTTTCAAAGTATTTTTCAATTAGTTTTGATGTAACTAAAAGGTTTCTAAAATTACTTTGAAGTTTCATTAAAGAATTCTTGAGTTTTAATGAATTTGTGGAAAATAGCCATAAAACATGTTGAAAAAGTCGATACTATGAATTGAGTATTTTATTGTAGTTTAAAGGTTGAGAATTATTCGTAGGTGAATTATAAGATTTATAAGATTAACAGAATTGGTTTTAGGTGAAAATATTGAATATAGACCGAGATATTTGAGTTTTAAGTTTGCTATGTTAAAGGTTTCGGTTACATGATAAGGTTTAGGCTTATGTTTTTTATTGCTTGTGGTGAGTTCTTAGATGATTATTGAATGCATTGTTGTGGGAGTTGTTGTGTTGAAGTTCCAGATTGGATAGGACCTTCTAAGAGTAGAGATAAAGGCAAGAAAAAGATAATTTGAGCTTTCGGCTTTTCGATGAAAGCGTAATTGGTGAGTGTTTGGAATAATTGCTTGTGAACATGATTCAATGTGTTATTTGGGAATTTAGTAATAGCCTAAACCCCTTCTTTAAATTCCAAGTGTAAGCTTTCTCATACTTATGTTATATTATGAACTATGTGTTTATGCATTTGTGAATAAGTGAATTAAGATGAGATGCTATAACATGTGATATGTGGTTATGATAACTGTTGTGAAAGTGCAAACATGTACATATTATGTATATGTTAAATGTTAGTGACAGTGTTTTGCTAAAAATGCAAATATGCAGTTATAATGCACTGATAATCGGTAAGTGATATGTGTTTGTTTCGGATATTTTGGTCTTGTGATCTTGAAACCGTTGGATAAAGTTGGCATGTCATAGGATTGTGAGTACTCACCTATATATACAGTGATTTGGGGCGTTGAGGCCTTGGGGCATGTTGGAGGGATAAGGGAATGGGAGCTAAGCTCCATTCAACGAGACAAGCGAGGGGAAATATGAAAAGTTTTAGCTATATGCTTCACTTCTGGGACATGTTTGACTCTATGAGTCTATGTGGTGTGTTGGAGATCCGTGTATCTGATCAGTGATGATAGAGCTCACTTTTATGTTTCATAGCTCAAGTGTCAAATTATCTTAAATTATGAATGTTATGTGATTATATGAGTATTGTGATATATGCGTAAATGTTATGCGATTATATGAATATTGTGATATATGCTTAAATGTTATTAGATTATATGAGTATTGTGATATACGTTTAAATGTTATGTGATTATTAGAATATTGTGATATATGCTTAAAAGTGAATGTGATTACCATGTAAATGAACTAGTAAATAATGCATGAGTGAGTATAATATAACACTAGTGTTGGAACTGTTGAGGTTGTGCTATATGGTTGTTTCATTTATGCTTGATAAATTGTTTGCATGGTAGTTATTCTAGGCATTCACTGAGCTTGCTAAGTTCACCCATTCTCTTCTTAAACTGTTGCAGATTAGTTGTGTGCTAATGTGAGCGGTGTGGTTTCCAAGGGGTGATTCCAAGCAAGTCATTTTCCGTTATTTCGTAAGTGTTATTGTTATTTTTTTTCATTTTGGGAATAAAGCAATGTGGTAGACTTTTTGTTGGTATTTCCCATGATGTTTTGAATGCTTCCATTGACTATATGTTTCTAAGTTTATGAGATTTGTTTCGTATTATGTTGATTATAGCTTAAACTTACTTTTGATGTTTGAGACTAATGTTGCGGCCGTTTTGACATTTATTTGATGATGATATGATAGCATGATGAATTGGTACAAGCTGGAATGACTTATATGCTAAAAAATATTGTATTTTTCTAGTATGGAGCAGAGGTATTAATATTCATTATGTAAAAACAATACCTCTGTGATTTGAAATGTGCAGGAAGTCAGAATCGTAAATTGGTATCGATACCATAACATGAGTATCGATACTCAGGGTAGTTGTATTGATATTTTTGCAAAGGTAGCGATATTTTTTGAGACTCTATTTTAGACGAGAAATAAAATGCTGATTTGGTATCGATTTTCCATACGGTATCGACACCATACCAGGAAAATATCAATACCCTTATCCTAGTATCGATACCTATGTGACTGTCTTGAAAATTTTGCTAAGTGGTCCTAATGCATGTTTAATTATTATTATAAGTTTATTTAAAGTATGTTTGGCATGTTCTAATGAGGATTGATAAATGTTTGACTAAAAATTTATAAGATCACTGATAAAGAAGATGATTTCTTAATAATGTGACAATTTATTATGAGTGTGACATGAGACGATGGTGTGGCATCTTGATATTCAGGCTTGGTGACCAAGCTGATTATAGGGTGTTATAGAGATGGTGTGTAGCAAATAGGGGTAGGATTTGTTTTGATATCCTATATGTTTTGAAATTAGAAAAAATATATATATGTTCTGAAAATTTTGATCTGACATTTGCATATGTGTACGTTATGAGTAAGAAAATTTTGTATATGGGTCAAGTCACACATTGGGCTTCTAGCTCATTCATTTGTTTTGTTTTGTTTCAGGTGACCCTGATGCATAGGATTGGGCAACGATTCTGGAGCTCAGTTTGCACATTTTGGTTTAAGTATGATTTAGAGTAAATTTTAGACTTTACGAACTTTCTGATTTTAACTTTGTTTTGGGACGTTAAATTTGGTTTTGGTCATTATTTCAAAAATGTACTATTTCTAATTCGTAATTATATCCAAGACGACATAACTAATGGTATTTATGGTTTTAAAGTTAAGGATTTCTAATGTATTTTTCCGCTGGAAGGTTTTGAAACGAAATGTGATGTTTTACAACTCAATCGCTTGAGCTTATGGGATTGGTTTAATAAAATTAATAAAATAAGTTTTTCGTCAAAGTACTCACACACGATCTTCTGATTACTTATGTTTTGATAAATTAAATAACTTAATTACTCGGATGATAAAACTAAGTTTTCACGTAAATTAATCGATAATGTTTTTACGTAATGATGTAACCTTCATAATCCAACCGTAACGTCTAGGTCGGGTTTGGGGTGTTACACTCCGTCTTAACTCATATATTTAGTTACAATATTCTCACTTCCAACGTTGGTACATCGAAAGGCGGTCAACCATTAATCCCTTTTATTTTCCCCTTTAATTTCAGCCAAAATGATGGGTTAATTGCCCAAACAGCCCTTAAGGTTCCCAAAATTTAAACTATTTAGCCCACCTTCTCCCAATTGAATTAGAATTTCCCCTAATCAAATCCTAACAGGACTTTTGTCAACCTTTACTATATCTTCTCCTATTTATTTTCTTTTATCTTCTTTACATGAAATTTTTACATCATCTAGCTACCAAATATTTTTGCTTTTCAACAGTAGATCGTTCTCCGTTGGTTGATTTTCCACTGGAATCGTAATTACTATCAAATTGCAACCCTAGTCTTTGCCAAAGAATCGATAAGAACATTCCAATCCCAATGTTTAAATCTTAAATTCCTGTAGAATTTCTATACACCTAATTTTAAGATCGATTAAATAATCTTTTATTAATCTTACGAAATTTTTGATAATTTTGATAAATCTTGAAATTCATTATTAATTCTAGTGTAAATGTCATTTCAAGGACTCGATTTAGGTACCTCATACCAAATTTAAGCACGAGGAACAACGTTCGAGATCCTGGAGACAAGTGTGTGTTCTTTTACAAGCGAATTGGGGTAAACAATGCCACAAAATAGAGCCACACAAGCTTTTGGACCACACGGCCTGCCACAGGGTTGTGTTTCTTTTGTACCTTGATTTTTCAATTTCCACACAGCTCGGCCTCATGACCGTGTAACCCATCGACACGACTTAAGGCATTGCACACGGCCTAGCCACATAGACTTGTGTCCTTATTTTATAGTTATAAATTATTCAATTTAGTCCCTACATGATTCGTAAACTATTTTTAGGGTTTTATCTCTTATAATTAGGTCCTTAATACTTTTAATAATGTGAAATATATGATTTGATGGGTTAGATTATTATTTTTTATGCATGATATGCGATTGAAACTTGTTTACTGTCATCGAATTATTGATGTATTGTCACTAATACTTGCACTACAGTATTTTTAATTGCATGAACAACATGCATATTGTTATTAATAAACTAAAATTATGACATTCATGTCCACTGCTACTGTTAAAATGAGTACAAGGTATGCATGTCCACTATTTCTGTATTGTACAGTTAATAACATGTCATATTGCATTGCATGGGGCGAGATGCTGTGAAAGGAGGAAGCATTGACAATGTTAACTATAAACACTGGTGGTTTATCCACAAATTATTGGTAGCTTTTATCTGCAAACCCGTTGTGTATTTACAACTACTGGCATTGTATTAACATGTAAGCACTCATGGTTTATCCATAATTTATACTGGCAGCTATTATCTACAAACTCGTTGTGTATCCACAATTACTGGTAGCGTATTAACCTACAACACTGATGGTTTATCCATTTACTGGAGTGTCTGAGATGTAAGAATTATGAGGAACTCTTAAAGGAGTGTAGCGGTGGGGTGGGACCTATTTATATTGTTAAACTTAAATTTATATGTATTGCATCATCATGCACAAGCATGCTCGAATGAACTGTCAATTTCTTCTATGCTAAATGATTGCTAACGTATGGTAAACTGTTGTTACATATGCTTGGATTACTATTTGACACTGATTTACTTGTGATGGAACTCACACTGAGCGTCATAGCTCACTCTCCCTTAATTTTCATCCTTACAAATAACCCACCAGGTTAGGACACAGGCGCGACATTCGGAGGATCTCGACTTCGTTGTTTTTATCAAGTTATTTTAGGCTCACTATTTTATTATTATTATTCAAGACTGTATTATTTTATTTCAAACTGTGGCATAGGACTTAAAAATTAAATTTTATATTGCATGACACTTAATTTAAGTTTTAAGATAAGTAGACATGATTATAAATGAGTTATGCATGAATCCCTAGTTTTTATTAAACAACCACATATCAAATGTTTAAAAATGTTTGTTTTCAAAACAACCACTTAATTAAAGTTTTAAGGAATAATATATTGATATTTAACTAATTCTTTTAATTTAACAAATGTTTAAAAATATTTGTTTTCAAAACTTCAATAGTCCACTGGGTCACTTCAGTGGCTAATGAAATCTTTCGACTTTGGGTCTAACATCTAGGCCGGGTTGGGGAGGTTACAGATTCATAGCTCACCCCCTTTTTATTTTCCATTTCTAAAGAAAACTCATCAGGTTAGGACGTGGACAAGGGATCCAGAGGGTCTCGACACAATTTTTTTATTAAAATATTTTAAAATTATTATTTGATATTTTTATTAGTTAGAGACTATATTAAAATATTTGAACTGTGGCATGAGTTTTATGATTTGTTTTCTTTTAGCATGTATAACATTTAATCTGATTTTAGGATGTCAAAGCATGAATATTAATTAATTATGCATGAACTTCGGTTCTTATTAAAATAATGTAAACTGTTATAACTTTTTTCACTGCTAAATTTTAATTGAAGATTTTGAGTAACAGGTAAATAGGAAATTAACTAAGTTTTTAAAAGAAAAGTAGACATCATTACATAAATAATCTAAATTGGTTTCTTGATAACTCATGAGCTTTTATGAAAAAAAAAAAAAAAGAACAAGTTTTCTAATGTTTAAATATGACAGATTTAAAATTACATCATCCAATAAGAATTCGACAAAAGGAAATAAGGGTTTTTTCTTCTTGTCACGAGGGATTTTTGGATAGAAAATCTTATTGCTATTATGTATTGTCTTTAATTGCTCGAAATTAATAGGAATTATGTTGTTTTAATTTTTTTTAGAGAGAATACTAATTGAAGGTTATTAGGTCTGCTAAGTTAGCACGTCTCTGTCTGCTCTCTTTAGCAGTTTTAGGGTTTTTTTGGTTTTTTTTTATTATGATTCTGCTGTGACGGTATCGCTTTATCCAGGTTTTCTTGTTACGTTTACTACTAAGGCTTTGAGTTGGTATGGAGGGAGAATTTGCGGGATTATCGCTGGAGGAGGAGGAAGACGAAATTTTCCAGATTCAATCTGATGTGGAAACGAATGGAGAAGTGGAAGTTTTACAATTGGTAGGACGTTTTTTAACAGCAAGCATTGTCCACTTTCCAGCAATGAGAAATACAATGGCAAACGTGTGGCATCCAGTGAAGGGAGTCCAAATTAGAGATCTGGGGGAGAAAAGGTATTTATTTCAATTTTTTCACATTATGGATCTTGAAAGGGTTATTAATGGTTCACCTTGGACTTTTAATAATCATTTATTGATTATCCATAAATTGCAAAGGGGGGAGGATCCTATGATGATCCCTTTAATATACTCACCCTCATGGGTCCAAATACATGATGTCCCGATCAGTTTTGTATCGGAAAATTTGGCAATTCAAATGGGGAATTTCATAGGGGAGTTTATGGAATATGATGGATCAAATATGGGGAAAGAAGGTAGAAACTTCATGAGGATTCGCGTCAAACTTGATATAAGGCGTCCATTAAAAAGGAAAAAACAAATAAAGTGCCATGGAAAATGCTCATATGTTCGATTTAGATATGAAAGACTCTCACTTTTTTGCTTTTATTGTGGTCGTTTGGGCCATAGTGATTCTTTTTGTGAAGCAAGGATGGAGATAGGAATGGAAGCCAAAGAGATGGGGTGGGATTTATCACTTCGGACGCAATCTCGTCGAGCTCAAACGATGACAAGTGTATGGTTGCGAGAAGGAAGTGAGGGACAAGGGGGAGGAAGAAACGTTGAAAGGCATATTAGGGGGGCAAATGCCACGGGTCTAATGGAAAGTAGGGGCAGTAGGGAATTTCTTGATCCAGTTTTGGGAATAAATTTGGCAGGGAGGGAAAATTACACAGCGAAAGGTGATGGGAACAAGAGTGGTAATCTGAATACTAGTTCAATGGAACATGATCTTGAAGATGAAGTGATTGTTGGTGAGGAGGGAAAAAAAAGAAATAGAAGGGAGATGGAAGATGCCTTGGCCAAAGATGAGACTAACGTTTTGGCGGAAAGGAGCAGGAGAATAGTGGAGGTTAGTCATCATTTATCGGCGGCTGCCAAGAGGCAAGCCGACCGATCGCAATGAAAATTTTAAGCTGGAATATCCGTGGGTTAGGGAGTCCACGGACAATTCGAAGACTTCGGTATATGCTGAAGTTGTATAATCCCCATATAGTCTTCTTTATGGAGACGAAAATTAGTAGCAGTCATATGGAAAAAGTTAGAAGAAGTTGTGGGTTTCTTAATGGCATTGATGTTGGTTCAGATGGTTCTAGAGGTGGGCTATGTTTGGCATGGAGAGCAGGGAATAATGTTCAGCTTCAAAATTTTTCAAAAAGACATATTGATTTGATTATTGATGAAGTAGAAGAAGGGTACAAATGGAGGTTTACTGGTTTTTACGGGTCTCCATATCCACAAGAAAGAGCAGAGGCTTGGAATTTATTACGACACTTACGAACGGCTGGAGAGTTACCATGGATGGTTTGTGGGGATTTTAACGAAATTATGTATAGCTTTGAGAAAAAAGGTGGTTTACCACGAGAGGAAGGACGAATGGAAGTTTTTCGTAAGGCACTAGAAGACTGCAGCTTATCTGATTTGGGATTCATTGGAAATTGGTTTACATGGGAAAGAGGGAATTTTCCTGAAAATAATATCCAAGAACGGTTAGATAGGGGAGTGGCGAATGAAGAATGGTTGCAAAAATTCCCTAAATTTCAGATTCAACATCTTCCGCATACGTTTTCTGATCATTGTCCTTTACTGGTTGATACAAAAAAGGAATATAGAGAAAGAATACAAAAAGAATTCAAATTTGAAGCATGGTGGGTGCTGGAGGAATCATTCCTAATTGAGGTGAAAAATATATGGGAGCATTCTGAGGGCGAGTTGTTGAGCAAGCTAAACAGTATGAAAAGGGGATTGGAGCAATGGGCCAGACAAATTCGAGCTTCTAGAGAAGGAAGGAAAAAATCATTATCCTCAAAACTGGTCACATTATTAGAGGAGGAAAGAGATGAAGATAATTTGGCAGATCTGATTGATACGAAAATCCAACTGAATTTGGAGATTGAAAAAGACGAAAGATATTGGGAACAAAGAGCGAGGGTCAATTGGTTGAACCTTGGAGATAAAAATACAGCCTTTTTCCACAAACAAGCAACACAGAAGAGACAGAGGAAATTGATACGTAAAATGCAGTATAATGACAGGAGGGAAACAGATGATCTTAATGAAATGGAAATGATAGCCAGAACATATTTCCAAAAACTTTTTTCGGCCGGCAGAAGAGTTAATTATGGGCATGTTTTATCTGGAGTTTCTCAGTGTATATCAGACGAAGACAATCTAATGTTGAAAGAGAGATACACAAAGGAAGAGATCCAGCAGGCTTTATCTGAATTAGGGCCCACGAAGGCACCAGGGGAAGATGGTTTTCCGGCGTTATTTTATCAGAAATGTTGGGCAATTATTGGGGAAGAGGTAACTAATTTTTGTCTCAATCATTTGAATGGAGGGATGGAGATTGGTCCTATCAATAAAACAAATATTGTTTTAATCCCTAAAATTTCAAATCCAATGGATATGACACAGTTTAGGCCCATTAGTTTGTGTAATGTTATATACAAGTTAATGGCAAAAGCTATCGCGAATCGTATTCGGAAAGTACTTGATAAGTGCATTGATTCTGCACAAAGTGTGTTTGTGCCTGGGAGGTTGATCTCGGATAATGTGCTGTTGGCTTACGAACTTCTCCATACGTTAAAACAGAAGAGGGTAGGGAAGAAAGGATTTATGGCAGTCAAGCTTGATATGAGCAAGGCGTATGATAGGGTAGAATGGAATTTTGTGGAAGAGATGATGAAAAAAATGGGTTTCGAGGCTGATTGGGTGGCTTCAGTTTTCAGATGTGTGAACACAGTTTCTTATTCGGTGGTCATTAATGGACATATTGGAGAAAGTTTCTCCCCTACTAGAGGACTACGACAAGGAGACCCATTGAGCCCATTCCTATTCTTATTCTGTGGAGAAGGTTTATCTAGCCTTATGAAGTTAGGAATGCAGGAGAACAAAGTAAAAGGAGTAAAAGCAAGCAGCAGGGGGCCACAGGTTTCACATTTACTTTTTACAGATGATTGTATGCTGTTTGGTGAAGCTACAGAGAGGAGCTCAATTAATTTAAAACAGATTCTACATCATTATGAAGTGTGTTCAGGACAGAAAGTGAATTATTCGAAGTCGATGATTTTTTTCAGCAGCAATTCACAGGAGGAAGAAAGGCAGGCAATTACTCAAATTCTTGGGGTTCGAAGATCAGATGATATGGAGAATTACCTAGGGCTACCTAGCTTGGTGGGAAGGAGGAAAAAGGCAGCGTTTCAAATTTTAAAAGACAGATTTAGGCAACGTATTGAGAACTGGAGCATCAAATATCTTTCACAAGGAGGTAACGAGATTTTTATCAAAGCAATTTTACAATCCATACCAACATATGCTATGTCTTGTTTTTTACTCCCTAAATCATTTTGTAAGGAATTAGAGAGTATTATTGCAAAATTTTGGTGGCAGAAAAAAAAGGGGAAAAAAGGGATACATTGGTGCGCATGGAAGGATATGTGCGTAGCAAAAGAATCGGGTGGTTTAGGTTTTAGACGTTTGGATAAGTTCAATATAGCATTATTAGCTAAGCAAGGTTGGCGTCTTATTAATTATCCGAGTTCTTTGTTAGCCCGAGTTTTAAAAGCTAAATATTTCCCGAGAACGAACTTCATGAATGCTTCGTTAAGCAACCTACCTTCACTTACCTGGAGGAGTATTTGGTCGACAAGAAAACTTTTGATGGATGGATTGTGCTGGAGGGTAGGGGTTGGAGACCATATCTCAATATGGAATGATCGATGGGTGCCGGGAGTGACTGAAGACAGATTACAAAACAACAACAGTGGTGAAAGCATCAGAATGGTGGCTGACTTAATAAATGAAGAAAGTAGAACATGGAATAGAGATTTGATCCTCAATACCTTTAATACGGATATTGCAAGAAAGATACTGCAGATCCCGCTTTCAAAGACTACTCACGATGACATCCAAGTATGGAGAGGAGAGGCAACTGGGATTTTTTCAGTAAGAAGCGCCTATAAACTATTACAGGAGTCTACACTGGATCCTAATAATTATTTACAGGCGGATTCTAAAAACTTTTACAGGAAACTATGGAATCTACATATGCCTTCAAAAATTAAAATTACAGCATGGAAAATAGCGTGGAATTACATTCCTACTTTTTCAAATCTTAAGCTGAAAAGAGTTATGACGGAAGATCGTTGTCCGAGATGTGGTCAGGAAGAAGAAGACAGCCTCCACGCCTTCCAAAGGTGCCCTATAGTGAAAGAAGTCTGGAGTCAGTTAAATTTCTCCTGGGTACTTAACAATAACCATTTTGATTTATGGAGTTGGCTTTCCTGGATCTTCAGTGTAGGGACGAATGAACAGTGCTTGGAATTTTGTTGCGGGCTGTGGGGAATCTGGACAAGCAGGAATAAGCTAATATATGAAGATAAATATAGAACCAGTTGGGATATATCAAAACAAATTAAAAGTTACATTTCAGAATTGGAAGGTACCAAGGAAAGGGTAATCACCTTAGCAGTCAGCTCAAGGCCCAGATAGAGGGTACAAAGGGCAAATAAATCCATCTTTTTTTATGCGGCTTTTGACCCTCAGAACCACAGATCTGCCTCAGGTCTTATTGTTAAGAATGAGGAAGGTAGAATCGTTGAAGCAAAATCGATCCTTCATGACAATGTCGCATCTCCGTTTGCAGCGGAAGCACATGCAGGATTTCAAGCAACAAGGTTAGGGATCCAGTTGGGATATCATATTATTGATATTATAGGAGACTCAAGAACAGTGGTAAAAAAATGTCAAAGTGAAAGTCGAGACAGATCAGAAATTGGAGCAATAATCAGTGACATTCAAAGCTTAAAAGAGTTCTTTCAGAAAGTCAGATTCTATTTCATCCCAAGATCTGAAAATATGGAGGCGCATAGATTAGCAAAAAGATCACTACATAAAGGAGAGGAGCAGTACCTGGTGGGAGAAACTTCACGATCGATCGGTGATGAAGCAGAGCCAAATCGCCTTGGGTTTTCAGAATAGAAGAAAAGGGATAAGACGATGGGGGACGGCATTTGGAGAGAAGATTGAAATGAAAGAGTTAATGCCGTAGTAAAAGCATTCAGAAAGCAAAAGATTTGAGGGGATTTGCTTTACTTTTCAGTTGTCTTGGGCAGGGAAAAGTCAGCAGAAATTAATGAAGACAACTGTAACTTTCGGCTGGGGACTTTTGATTTTTTCTTTTTCTTTTTTTCTTTTTGGGCTAAACTGTTTGTTAGCCTGTTTCTTATGGTTTTTTTTCTTAGGATCCAGTTTGTTGGGCTGAAGCCCGAAGGATTGTTTTGTTTTTAATTTAATTTTAACCCAGTCGAAAATTTCAAAAAAAAAAAATGACAGATTTAAAAAATCCGATAGCTTATTGGGTCATCTCAGTGGCTAATGTAATCTCCCAAATTCGGGTGTAACGTCTAGGTCAGGTTGGGGACAAGAGCGAAGGCAGAAAATTTTTTTAGGGGCAAAATTAAATTTTAATTTTTACTACAGTAAAAATGCAGTTTTACCATTTGAATAGCCTATATCTTTTATAATTTTTAAAGGATTAAATCAATTTTTTAATCATTTTTAGGGGGGCCAAAAAAGTGAAATTTTACCTTTACTAATTTAAATTTTTTAAAAATTAAAGGTCCTAAATGAAAAAAAAATCATTTTAGAGGGGCCGGGGCCCCTGCTAGCCCCCTAGCTACACCCCTGGTTGGGGAGGTTACAAGAATTGCCAAAAGATCACAAGCCAATAGTGAAAACCTATTAAATTCTTAAAAGAGTTTAAATTAAATTTTTAATTTTTTAAAGGGACAAAAATGAAAAATTTCCATTAAACAAAGGAATAAAAAGTCTTAAATTAAATAGTTAATTTTTAGAAGTACCTAAAATTGCAGTTATCCCATTTAGTCAAGAGAGGGCCCTACATGCACCTCAGCTTCACCCCTATGCAATTTATATTATCTATAATATATACAAAATCACAAAAGCTTTTATTTGGGAACTAGCTAGAAGCTTAATTGCTTAAGCAATGTCCTTTTCTTTTTCTTATCACGAAGATCTATATATGCATATGCAAAATATGTGCATGAAATTAGTTGTACCTAACTGTACTTTAGAACTACCATGCATATATTAAACATTATGAAAATGTTGTACCTACCTCAATTCTCATCTTATGCCTAATGAAAAAAATTTATCACGCTTAATATTATAAAAATAATAATATAGTTAAAAATGTGTCTAGTTAAAATTGAATATAGTTTTTGTTAAAATTTTATTAGGCAGTGGTTAGAGATTTAGTTTAACATCTTGTTGATACGGGTTTAAACTAATATTTTTGAAATTGGATCGGTGATTAAATTAATCAGGTCACTGGTTCGTTGGTCTAATTAATTGATTCAAAAATAATTAAAATTTTATAAAAAATTAAAAAAATCCAATAACATCTTAAATAATAGAAGGTTAATTTTTTTAAAAAATAAATAAGACATAAAATCTAGCCTCGCTTGGTAGGAAGGGTAGAGAATCAAGTATTAAGCCTCATGGTTTCTTTTTTTTCTCACGTTAGTAAACCTACATTAATACCTTTCCTTACAAATGGGCTAATTGCCATTAGACCCCCAAATTTTTCTATTCAACCCAATTTTCTTAAAGTCTCTCCCTAATTCAATTAGAATTCCTATTTGCTATTTTAACAAATAAAAACCCTGTCTCTACTCTCATCTTCACATAATCTCAAGAAAACCCTTTACAATCTTATTCTCCAAAACCTTGCTGCTGGAAATTTCCTTGAACTCTTTAATCTTTGCAATCAAGCCCAAATCCATTGTCTTCATCAAAAACCTTCGATCTTGTGTCAATAATTTGTCAAATTCCTGTCAAAATCATTAAGTATTCTGTTCCTTGCCAATTAAGACTTTTCAATTTTAGGTGACAACAACTTATAAGGGATTAATCAAACTCATTATTGAAACTTTATTGTTTTTGTCGAAAACCCCTTCAAATCTTGAAAACCATTAATAATCGTCACATTTGGTCAATTGAAAGACCCTTGTAGGTGTTTGGGTCGAGCTTGAACGTGGGGTGGTCGCTTGATATCCTGGGAAAGTAAGCTGGGTGACTTTTTATGAAAAATCGGGTCAAAATTTGAAACTACCCAGGTACACATAGTCGTGTCCTCTATTTTCCCCTTACGTTCGCGCTTTGTACACGGTCGTGTGGCTCCTGCACCCTCTTTTCCCTTCGCATACTCATAGGCTAGAGCCCCACACATGGCCGTGTGGATCCATCACACACGCCCTGGAGGCTCTCACACTGGCCTAGACACAGAGCCGTGTGACTCCTGCACCTGCACCTCTTCGCTTCGCACACGAGCTAGACACACAGTCATATGGCCCCTGAAACCTAAAATTTATAATTTTGCCTAATATTTACTTATTTTATGCAATTCAGTCCCTAATTAGGTTTTTAATGGCATTTAGAGAACTAGACTATGCAACTAGGTCTTGGATTAGGATAGAATGGACAAACACATGGATGACTGTTTTTGTGATTTATATATTTATGATTAATGTTATAAATTTTCGAATGATATCATGATTACCGAAGGTATATGAATTTTTATGAATGATTATTTAAATCTTTAAATGACTTTTATATATATACTGAATGATATATGTATATGCCAAGTAAATGTTTCGCTCATCGATGTGTTTCTACTATAAGATGAAATACTAAACGATCACTGAATGATGAAACTATATGATCTAATTATGTTGCATATGCATGGGGGAATTATGAAAGGAGGCAGATACGACAGTTTATATTGCATATATGTTTGTCCGCTGTGAATTCACAAATTAGCAGATTCAAACTGCGACATTTATATGGAGTAACCATAACTTTCTCTGACAGCTTTTATTTGCGAGGGGTTGTGGAACCTCAACCATACGATAGCTTGTCTACATCCATATGTATAAGTGGTGTGAAAAGGTAGAGGGGTTCTAAGGAACTCCCTATTTGGTGTGCTAGTGGTCGAGGGTAGGATTTTCGAATGCCATATGATACGTTGTACGACTGTTAAATGACACACGATGCATTCTCGTTGGAAAGTACACGATGATTCATCCGATTTGATAAGTGTGCATTGTGAATGATACTACATATAATTGTGTTACTCAATTGAATTCGTTTGAATGATGATTGTTCTACTTATCTAGAGTAATAGAAACTGAACTGATTTATTGTATTATCAGGATTTTTATATAAATATAATTATTATGATTGACATGCATTTTGAATATTGATTGGATTTATTTTAAAGGGTCTCCCACTGAGCCTGTTAAGCTCACTCCCCTATTTTTTATCTTTTCAGATAATCCAATAGACTAGGACGCGAACTCAACGCATGGAGGGTCTCAGCTTGTCGTGGTTTAAAGAATGCTATTATTATTATTATTATTATTATTATTATTATTATTATTATTATTATTTATGGATTCCATGATTGGGATATAGGTTTTACAAGTTGTCCATTTAGGATGCATAATATGAGTTATTAGGAAATCTTATAATTAGATGAACTGTAACTTATAAATATTATTAGGGTTTTATAGATGAATTTCAGTATAGATCTTAATTATACATATGCCTACTATGAAACATGTTTATTTATTTTAAGGGTGTGTTAATAAATTGCCATTGCTACATTCTTGATAATCTTGTTAGAAGATTCACTTGAATAAAACAGGTTTGGAATCGAAAATTTGAATTAAAAATGAGTGAGTCACTTAGGTGGCTAATGTAATCTACTCGGCTCGGGTCTACCGTCTAGGCCGAGTTGGGAAGGTTACAAATCTGACCGTCAATTCAGCTAGTTTTTTTAATTAGTTAAATTGGTCCATACCAGTTCACAATTCAATCAGTCTAACACCATTTTCCAAATTGATATCCCGACCAATCCATTCCCAGTCAAACATCATTGATTCAAACCCTATTATCCCCTTCCTAATATTATTTTTGAAAAATATTGTTTTCATTGTACACTAAAATTATTCGTGAAAAAAAATTGAAAACAATAATTTTTTAACTCTTATCCTTGTTGAAATCTATATAAACGCAATTTCTTTTTCCAAATGGCTTTAACAATCTTTTTAGCAATATTTTTTTTAACGAACAATAAAAATTTTTATTTTAATTTTTTGAAGGTTTTTTATTTTATTATTAACAATAAATTTTGTTTTATGTTTTACGCTACCACTTATGTTTAATTAAATTAAATTTAATCTATGTTATTATATTAGTTATTATCTGAAACATAAAATTTATTTTAATTACTACTTATTTATAGTTCCTCCTATGAAAACAATAGTTACCAAATTATTTTCACAGTTTTATTTTTTGAAATAGATTTTCATTTAAATAACTTGTATTTTAATAAATTATTTATTTTCCTGGCCAAAAAAAATATTTATTTTGCTAATCCTTTCTCGCAAAAGGTTTTTGTTTTTAAATTTTAGAAAGTTATCGCATTGAGACAAATTTGATTTTTCTTATAAGGAGATAAAATTGATTTTAAGTTTGTCCCTTCTTTTTTGTAAATAATAATAATAAAAAAGTCAAATGACAAACATTTTGTACTCCTATTTAATTTAATTTTAAATTATTTAATTTTGTAACTATAGAAATGACATAATAGCTTTTTGAATCCTCAATATTAATATTTTTTTGTCAATTTGGTCCTTACTTTCTAAAAGTACATAAAATTTACCTTTTAATGTCTCATCAAAGGCCCATTTAAAAAAAATTGGAACTTTTTTATATTTTAATGAATTTTTTAAATTAATTATTTAAAAATTTTCTTTTTAAATTTAAAGAGTTTTATTCCTTCATAATTTTTTTTTTTGTAAAAATTGTACACTTTTTAAAATTTTTAGGATTTTTAGAAAATATAAAAAATATTTATTTTTATTTTTAAAAATTAAAAATCAAATTAAAAAAATATAAATATTGAAAACTAAAAAATTATTTTTTTTATAATTACAAAATTAGATAAAGAGATCAATGACTTTTAAATAAAAAATATCGGTACTCAATGTCTCAAAATTAAAGTATAAACAGTAAATTTTAAATTTCAAAATATATATAAATTTTTAACATATTTAAATCTCTAAAAAGATTATATAAAATACACCATCTCATCTACTGTTAGCAAAATTTTAATTTTCAACCGTAAAATAAAATATTATTTTAATAATATGATTAAAACTAATAAAATAATTGAGAAGATCATCATGACATTGTTGTTGATTCGATCTTTTCGTACCAGAGTGATGAAATAGATGGACACAATTTTAAACACCAAAATACGATTACCTATTTGTTGTTATATATTTTTCAACATCCATGTTATATTTATATTTATATTTTGAATTTGTAATTATTTCTTTTAAGAAGAGATAATTAGGAGTGAAATCAAAAAAAAAATTTATTTTTTAATTATTGACGTGACATCAACGTAGTAATTTATATATATTATGTAAATAAAATTAACAAATATTAAAATTTTTAATCTATTATGAGATATTTTAACAGACAATACAAATTAAAAAAACCAAAAGATTAATTTATTTTTTGTAATAAAATTGAGGGGAAATAAATTATTAGCCCTTTCAACAATTATTCTAAGATTTAAAGTCACTCCCCATATGTATATATATTATTCAAACATTTGTCGTCATATGTCAGAAACTAGTATATAAAGCAAACGGGTGTGCATGTTTTTAAGCACCAAGCAAAACTACTAAACCTGTATAAATTTAGTAAGCAACCAAAAGGCAAGAAATTAACTATCATGGCTGCCAATTTAACTTTACCATATGCAGCGGGCATCTCAGCTCCAGCATGCCAGCAGCGTCAAAGAAGCATGGTGATTAAGGCGCAGAAAACCAGTATCAAGGCCAATCCACCTGCAGTACAGCACTGTGAAAAAGCCAGTGGCTTTGGTTCCATACCACGCCATCCTCTTACACAGCCTTCATTCAGTACCAGACGGAAAAACACAATGGTGGTGGGTGCTTATCCCGACTTGAAAATAGAAGTTACACCGGGAATTCCAGTATATACAGCCGGTCAGCTTGAGAACTTTTCTGGTGAACTTATGAAGTTGGACGATAAGATCTTTTGGAATGGGCCTCGACCTGAAAAACTCGACAAAGAAATCAAGGATGAACACACCTGCTTTTTTTTGCAGAAAGCTGACTCGGGAGGTTCAATTGGAGGACTCGAATATGTATTCCCTGGAGATAAATATAAGTGGCTGATTGCTTGGAGCAACGCCAGAAATGATCTCAATAAGGTTTTGTATTCGTAATCTTCAACAACTAACTCAAATTACTATTATTTACAGCTTGTAATTACATATATGCATGTAATCAACTATTCTCATCTACCTATCAATTGCAGGTCTACACTGTGATCCTTCCTGACGACGCTGATTGGACTGAAATCAAACAAAGTCTCGATGCATCCGGCCAAGAAAGCATATTCAACGGCCTTAATTATGGCATCCCATACTCTTCAATCGTTGTGATTGATAAAACCAGCCCCACGCCAACAATGGTGGCAGTACTTCTAAAGGCAGGAGTCTCCCCAGCATCCACCAAATGCTCTCTGGCAGCCGCCAATATCTCTAAAGACCTTACAAAAGCCGACGAACAAATCCCGAAGGACCATAAACAAGGCAACGGCGCAAGTGCAGCACCAGATACTCAGGAAGCAGAAAAGCAGATGGCAGCAGGTGGTTAGACACGATCTTGATAAAGTATATAATTAGCTGGCTTTGCTTTTCGATCAAACTGTGCTGTGCGGTTATGTAACTATATACTACTATTACAATAAATTTGAAAGCCAGCAGTGTTTCGACTGTTACGGGTGTCTTGATTATGCAAAATTTCAAAGTATATGTAGCTGATCATATCTGAAAAAAAAAAGCCTACTACTATCTTATCATCTAATGTTTGCTCCACCTACTTCGTCCTTCCTTCTAAACAAGTTCTCAGACAAAGTTGAAAATATCTAAAATCCAATAATTCAAAACCATGACTCCCTAGTTAACCAACAAAATTACAACTTGTTTAAATGGAGTGTGTAACTGATATTTCCTTTGAATAGGTTAAATAATTTAGATATATAACTTAAAATTTTATGGTTGATCCATGGCAAAATAATTCAAATCATGTTTCATGTCAAAATTTTATTTAAACTAAATCCACAATTTCCAAATATATAAACTAGATATAATTCAATTCCCTTTTGTTAGCTATGGTCAAATACAACAATTAATCCTAGTGAGAATAAGTCGAAAACTGCAATTAACCCAAGTGCTATAGGCTGAAAATGTCATGGCTAGAAGAATTGGTTCAGTTTTTTAGTTTATCTGTGCATATTTAGAAAGTAAATTGATTTGGTTTAGTAGTTAAGTGTTCTAGATTGTGGTCTTATGTTCAATTCTCTTGGAAATTTTTATTAATTTTGTCTCAATATCTGGATTAGCATGAATAGATTATATTTAATTTTTGTTTGCTCACCTAAACAATGAACCTATTGGTTTGGTGGTAAGGCTTTAGTATTCCTTTAGATCTCAAGTTTAAATCTTGTTGTATGCAAAAATGGTAATTATTTTTGCTCTTCCCCTAATGTCTCGCTCTTAGAGAGTGGGTCAAATGCAAACTCTAAAGTGATAACAGATAAATTATGATATTGTTTTATATTTTTTTTAAAAAATTGAGAATTATTTCCCAAAACTCTCTCTCTTTTGCCATCCCACTTCCCCCTCATTCTCCATTTTGTTTTGCACGTTGTTTTCTTTTGTTATTATAATGCCCTTCTGCCAAATTTTCTTTGTTTTCTATTCCTTCCCATCTCTTCTGTCTTTCCCTTTTTCTTTTGTTTCCATAAGCTCGCAATGAACACTCTAATGTTCTTTTCTTTTGCCGCCCTATCTTCTGCATTGGTAGTCATCGCATCCTATCGCACACAACCGACAGCCATCATAATTTGCCGCTCCCTGTACACCACCAGCCCACAACAACAACAACAACAACCCTTCGCAATAGCCCTTTGGCGACTCGTGGCTGATTCTCTCAACATTCGGCAGCCCTTATTTGTCGCCCTTAGCCATCATCTACATAGATCAAGTGTGGGTCCTAACCTTTTGTAATATGTGTGTGTCTTATTCATAAGTGAATCGTGTGATTTGGTGATAACTGGATGCATGTGTAAATAAATCTTGTTGGGTCGTATATGTGTGAATCATAACTCTATGTGATATGTGAGTGGATGATAACAATCAAATGATGTTGTGTTTTAATTGATATCGTGTGACCTATGTTTTCTTCTGGCGGAGGCTAAATGTAAGTATTTCCCCTAACTATAAAATTTAGTGTAATCCGATTGACTGTGGGAGTGTTTCAGTTATGGTCGTTATCGAAGGTGAGTATGCCCTAATTTGAGAGAAAACCATTTAAATGTAAAATTATTAATTTTTTTAAAAAAATTAATCTATTTTTTTAGAAATTGTTTACAATTATGGACCGAGATTAGAACAATAAAAAAGACTTGGCACTTTATACTTCTTAATAACGAAGCTATTGAAAGTCACAAGCAGGATATGTTCAAATTATTGCTGTTTTCATATCATTACGCGCGTCAATAAGGTAAGTTCGAGAGAGAAGTACCTATGGGTTGGATCCCTTTAACCCTAAATTCAACTATGCCCAATAATAAAATATAATTTATTATTGATTTTACAATTATTCTGAAATGAAATAAAATATTTTATTATTGAATAATAAATCACTTCAAGTTGGATAACCCAAATTACTTGAGACGTGTTTGGTTGATCGAATTTTACCTTTGGCCCCCATTGTTATATTTTACAATAAAATTATGTTATTAGAATTCTTAAAATTTGTAGTCTCATATTTTAAAATAGTATCAGAATGTTTTAATATAGGGCGTAATCTCATTACCATTTATTATTTAAGAAATCTTAAACAACAAACACAATCTTAAGTTATGAGCTAATTTATCCTTTATTTTTATTATTTTAAACAATTTAATCTTTTTTTCTAATAAAATTTAAGTCTAATTTATTAAAAAAATCTCTACCTTTTTAACAGTGAAACAGTAGATACATTCTTTAAAATATTATAATTATTATATTTACTCTCAACACTTATCTTTTAGTATTATAATTATACTATAAATTATTATAATTGTGATTTATGAATTTATTTCATCATTATATAATTACTTATTAATATATATAAATTGTAATAAAAAAATAAGAATCTTGTATCATAATTTTATCGAATAGGGACTAAAAATATTAAATGAATTAAACTTATTTTAAAAATAAATACCATAATAATGACAATTTAATAAAATGTAATTATAAATAATTTTACACTTCATCTAACAAACGCTTAAATTTTATATCCAAATGGAACAAATAAGAGAATGAAAAGTATCGTAATTTTATCAGGAAAAGTAATAATGTGTCATTAAAACAGATGTAGTTAAGTAATTTACGCAACACTAGCCCATGCATGTTCCGAGCAACGGCAAGAAGTAGGTTTAGGAGAGTGGAGACGAAGGCCAACGAGAGTCACGAGGAGGATAATGTGAGAGGGAGATTTGACATTCCAAGTTTTGTTCTTTTCTCTATTAAAGTAATCTAATCCTTGCAAATTCTTTTGTCGAAACTATTTTTTTATAAAACGAGTCATCGACTTGGATTTTGAAAATGAAAACGAATATGGGAGTCACCACCAATTTTTTTTAATGAGGTGTGATCGGGTCACCTCGACAAAGTAGTTATTTTAATAAATAATTTGATTTATTAAAACAACAATTTTGGTCCACGAAATTCAGGAAGACGGGTTCGGGAGTCAGTTACATACGAGGAAGGATTAGCACCCTTGTAACGCCCAAAATTGGTACCTAGCTGACTAATTAATGTCTTTGTGTCGAAAATTGAGAACTTTGAAGAGATTGAAAATACGATCCTTTGTTAAAATATCGCTTAATTGAAAAAATTTAGAAATGGGCATATTTTACATTAATCAAGAAAAAAAATTATATCCCGTAAGTTAGGACACAATATCTTAAATCCCCAAAACGAAAATAAACATCAAAAGTTTTACTGTTTTAAAATATATTTAATTATCTCGATTTTAGAAAAATAATCATATTCCGTAAGTTAGAACACGATTTTTTCTTAATTCCCGAGATTATTAAAAAATTTTGCTTTAAAAAGTTCATTTATTTGGATTTGTCGAGAAAACCAAAACCCCGTAAGTTAGGGTACGACCTTTCGAATCTCAAAATATGAAGTTTTACTGAAAGTCATAATTTATGTATTGAATAAAATTAATGTGACACGAATTGGTAGAAATAAAGCACGGTGTTAATATGCATAACGGAATAATAATGAATGTGTTTATATGAATGATAATATAAAAAATAAAATAAAGTAAACGAACTAAAAATAATAAACAAAACAAATGATAAGAATAACAAACTAAAAATTTAAAGTTAAAGACTTAATGTTATAAAAGTAAATAAATAAATATTGTATGGAACAATCTAAGAATAACATTAATAATAATAATAATAATAATAATAATAATAATAATAATAATAATAATAATAATAAATAATAATAATAATAATAATAATAATAATCTAAGGTTTAAAGATTATATGAAAGAATATAAATAAATAAAATGACATAACAAAATAAATATATTTAATATATTTAGAAAAATAAATAAATAAAAATAATAATACAAAACTAATTAATATAATAATAATATAATAATAAGTAAATAAATAAAAGGAAAAATGATAATACTAATGATAATAATAATTAATTAATTAATTTAATAATAACATAGCAAAAATAACACAGAGGATTAAATTGAACTTTAAAACAAAATTCAGGGGCAAATCAGAAATAAGTAAAAAGGGGAGGACTAATCTGAACACGCAAATAACAAGGAGGGACTAAAAGGAAAATTTTTCCTTCTCCTCCAAAACGGCGTCGTTCAGGTATGGACTAAAATGAAACAGAGATAAAATTATGCGGCGAAATTAAAAGAAAAAAAAAGAAAGAAAAAGGACTAAATTGCAACATGTTGCAAAAGCGGAAGGACCGCGCGCGCAAATAACCCATGTGCTAGAAAACACGCGGATCCTAGCCTTGCGGGTCAGGTCAGATGCGAGTCATGTCAAAACGAGGCCGTTTTGGGCGCCTAAGGCCAGCCTCAAAACGGCGTCGTTTTGGAGGCCTCTATAAGTTTTTTTTTTTAAACAAAAAAAAATCATTTATCCCTTATTCTAAAAAAAAACTCTCAACTCTCTCTCAACTTCCCTCAAGTCCAGCCTTGGCTCCGGCCATCAGCCACCACGCTGACCGCCCGCAGTGGCCAGAAAAAAACAAAAGTACCCTTTTTGAAGCCCGTCACACGTGGAGCAAGGATCCTTGGCCAAAACTCCCGAAAACTTGGCCAAACCCGGCAGAGCAATGAAGAAATGTTTTGTTTCTTCTCCTTTCCGGCGTGGCCTTCTATGGCGAGTAGATCGGCCGACTCAGGTGAGTCTTTTCCTTCCGTTTTTACCTTATTTTCGTAGATAATAAATAAAAAATAAATACAACAAAAATTAGACGTAAAAATAAGCGAAAATTAAACAGATATCACCTTAAAAATAAAAGTTCAAATTTTTTTTTTGTATTCAATGTTTTCGAAAAAGAAGAACCCGCCTTTACAATACATTTAGATTCGGCCTTTATAGCTGATTTCTACATATTATTTTTACTATTTTCCCACTGTTTGATGAGTGTTTGCTTCTGCCTTTTTTTCTCTTTGTTTGCAGGTGGCGTGAAGGTCAACGGGAAAAATTCTGGCTTTTTGCCATTTTGGTGCAAGGGAGGCAGAGGGGTGCCAGACGACACTGGAGGCTCACATGGGATTAGGGTTTCAGTTTTTACTGAAACTGAGTTTAGTTTTTGGGCCAACGGGCCGCCTAAGGTTTTTAGTTTTTAGGTTTGGTAATTGTAAAATTGGGTTTAGGTTTAGTTAGGTTGGCAGTTTATTTTTGGGGGGGCTGTTTAATTATTTTGAAAATTAGGTTATCTTTTGGTTCGGGCCCGGGCAAAAATGGCCTATTACATCTTTATGCAGCTTTCATAATATGAAGTAAGGTCGCATTTGGTATGAACTTAATTTTAAACAATCATATCATTATGATATCAAATATAATGGTTTTTAAACCAATATATTATACAAAAAAATTAGTATAAAACTCCGGAGCTTCTTCAACCCAAAAGCCATCCTCATCTCGACTTGAACCCTCTTGCGCCATTGCATGTGCTGTTTTGTTACCAAATTAGCCAATGAAGTGGAAGGCACAGGCATAAAACTCCTTCGCTATCTCCTTTGTGGGCCAAGTAATGGCACTCATATCCGAGAAATCTTGTTCATGGTTGTTAATATTCCTGATAAAAGATCTTGAATCTCCCTCAACTATTATTGATAGAAAACCCAAATATTTAGCAAATCAAAGCTCGTGTATCACCGCAACTGCTTCTGCTACAAAGATTGAAAGAACAAGGTAAGTGATTTTGCAACAAGCCCCCATAATCTCCCCATTTTCATCTTGAATCACAACCCCTACTGCAGTCTTCTTTTGATTTAATCTAAACCTAGCATCACGTTTATTTTAACCAACCCTGTAGGTGGTGGAGACTACCGAGCTTGAAATTAGAGGCTACACCACTATCCGTAAGGATCACAAAGGCCAACTCCACACAATAGTTGCGGATAGAGCTGACAATCTCACCTACACTCTAGTTTGTTCCCTTGTGTACCATACGATTTCGAGCAAACTATATAGCCCACATTGTAACACAAATTTCATTATGTTTTGTTGTATGATACATCTTCAATATCCATGAAAGCCACTCATGGAAATCCATTTGAGCACTAGCCACATACAATGGGTAACCCAACATTACGCACACATTTCTCGCACTAGCACAAAATCTTAGCACATGGTTCACTGTCTCGTAATTAACATTACACCTCGAATAGATTGGATTATTGGCAACACTTCTATTGTATAGGCATGATCTAGTGGCTACAAAACCATGAACAAATTTCCACAAAACTATTTTAATTTTTGGGAGACATCTAGTAGCCCAAATTTGCTTGAAAAGTTCATGCCCAAATGATAAGGGAGTCGGTGGCTAGAGTAATAAATGATATCTGCTATGAACAAAGTATATACCCAAGCGTTCATCGCCCCAAATAAGACAATCCTCTTGATGAACAGACAGTAAAGGAATACCCTGGATAAGGACTGCATCATTATCTACAACAAGCGAGTCAATCAAATCCTGGTTCCAACCCATTCCATTTGGTAAAATAAGCTTAGACACCCTATCAATGTTACCCGATCTGGGGCTTTAAACTCTTCTAGGCAAAGACCTTGGCACCCAAAAATCCACCTAAATGTTAATTCTATCTCCCATCCCCACATTCCATTTAAGCCCTATCTCAACTAATTTCCTAGCACTCCAGATGCTCTTCCAAACGAGTGATGGATTGGAGCCCAACTAAGCAATAAGAAACCTTATATTGGGAAAGTATTTGGCCCTTAGGATATGCACCATCAACAACATAGGATGCATTAAGATTCTCTACCCCTGCTTTGCTAGTAGGGCTACATTAAACTTCGCAAGATCCCTAAACCCCAACCCTCTATCATCCTTTAGTTTGCTAAAAAACGACTAACTATATCAATGGATGCCTCTCTTGTTAGTCGCCTTCTGCCGCCAAAACTGAGATACGGCACCTTCAATTTCTTTACAGAAAGATTGTGGCTAGAGAAAACACATCATTGTGGAATTTTGGGATTGCTTGGAGAATGGATTTTATGAATACCTCTCTTCCACCCATAAATAATAGCTCATACTCCAAGCAGATATTCGACTTCAACTTTTCTCCCTTAGGTTAGCAAAGGCCTGCTTCTTGTTTCGACCTACAGTACATGGTAAACCTAAGTATTTCTCCAAGTTGTCAACATGATGAACCCCTAAAATTCTCTCCACATCCAACCTATTCCTCATGTCAACATTTGAACTAAAGAAAACACTGGATTTTTCAAAATTGACCAGCTAACCTGAACACTTGACGTATGATTGAAACACCTTCAAGATATTCAATGCTTCCATTTTCGTGGCATCCCAAAAAAATGAGGTTCTCGTCCACAAACAATAAATGAGTAACCATGGAACACCTCTCACCACCCTTATTCCCCTTATTGCACCACCACTTTTCACCAATCTAAGTAAAGCCGAAAGGCTCTCTTCACAAATTAAGAAAAGGTATGAGCTCAAAGGGTCTCAATGCCTAAGACCCTAAGATGGCATAAACTTATCCCCTATCCTCACATTAACCACAACTGAGTAAGTAACTAACGTGATGAACCGCATAATCCGTTCCACTCAATTGAACAAGAATTCTATTTTCAATAACATCACCTCAATAAATCACCACTCTACACAGTCGTATGCCTTCCTCATATCCAACTTGAGAGCAAACGACCCTTCTTTTCCCAATCTTCTATTTTTCATGGAACAAAAAATCTCATAAGCGACTACAATGTTATTATAAATGAGATACCCCAGCATAAATGCGTTTTGTGCCTTATCAATGCAAAACCGAAGAACTTCTTGAAATCGATTCACTAAAGCCTTTGAAGCAATCTTATAAATTATGTTGCAAAGGCCTATGGGACAGAAATTCATCATATTGCAAGGATTCTTTACTCTTGGAATTAATACAATATATGTATGGTTAATAAGGTTTAAAGGAACCTCACCTTTTAAAAGGTCGATGCAATAACAAGCCATTTCACTATTTGGAAACGAATGTCATTATAAAAGTAGAATACTAAATTATGTCAAATTAAAATATAAAGACTAAATTTCAGATATTATTGTAGTAGAAAGATGAAAACTATAATGTTATTATTATCTTATAATGATCATGATTTGCTTCCTTTTACTTTCCTTTTAAGTTTGAAACGATTTAGATGTTATATTTTTAGATTGTCACACCCCAAAATATAGAGGGTTAATTGAAATGATTAAACAAGAAAAAGGCTTTAGGCTTAATGGTCAAGTATTTGCTTCCCTCCCTAAAGAGCTTAGGTTTAAGCCTCATCCCTATCATATTTTTTATTATTTTCAACAACTTAGTTATCACACCCCAAAATATATATACAATTCAGTGTCCAAATTAAGCAAGAAATTAGTGTAAGGCTTAACGGTTAAGTGTTAGTATTCCCCCTAGTGGCTCGAGTTCAAGACCCATTCATCCCCTTCCCATTTCTTTTTAATTTTAAAAAATTTGGGGAAATTGCTTATGTCGCCCCTAGGCATTTAACCAATTTTTTCCTAATTGGAATTAACATATTGATCATTTTCAACCCCTAATAGAAATCCTCATTCTCCTTCCTATTTCTTTGCTTTTTCTTCTTTTTTCCTTTTCTTTAAACCATATTTTCATCTTATTGCTATTAATTAATTTTCTTTCCCGAATCAAATCATCCCTGTTCAATCATTTTTCTATCGCTTACTAAATTTGACTTCAATAACATCCGTATTTTCATCAAAGATCTATAAGTCCATTCTTTTGTTTAAGTAGAACTCGTAATTTCGTAACATCATTATTCCATGTAAATCTTTCATTTGATTAACCAACCTTTTATGGTTGTTGCCCAAATCTTTTGTTAATCTTGGCAAATCTTGATACCAATCATTAATTCATGTGAATTTTTTGTTCGAGGGACCAGATTTAGATGAATCAGACCAGACTTGAGCATGAGGAATGTCAATCGAACCCTTGGTGAAAGGTGTTCTTTACAAAGGGAATCAATGGAAAATCGTGAGAAGTTTAGAACAACACGGTCTCCCACACGGACATGTGGACCACACGGCCTGCCACTCAGCTGTGTCTTTCCTGTAGGGTAAATTTAGCAATTTTCACACAGCCATAGTTTGTTATACAGCCTAGCCACACACCGTGTAACCCCTGTTTTACAGTTTTACTCAAAAATTTATGAAATGTGCAGTTTAGTCCTTATATATTCTCTAAATTGTTCTTAGAGTTTTTATTTACTCAATTAAGCCCATGATATTGTGCTTATTCTAGAATCTGTTATTTAATGACTTAACTACTATTGTTATATTGTATGAGAAGTTAATATTATCTGCCTACTGTCAATGTGATATTGCTAAATTGTTAATGTTAATATTGTTACTGCCCTATTAAGTACATGTTATGCGTGTCATTGCCAGTGGTGAATTGAATACATGTTAAGCATGTCCACTGCTAATGTTAAATTGAATACATGTTAAGCATGTCTACTATTTTGCATTATTTTGTTACGAAGCATGTCATATTGCATTGCATGGGGTGGGACGATATGTATGGAGGAAGAGTGACAGTTTAATAATCTGCAAACCAGTGGTGGCTTGTCCATAACCCAATGGCAGTTTATCTGTAAATATTTTATCTAAAAAATTACTGGTGGTTTATCCACAAATTTTACAACAAAGTGGCAATTTATCTACAAATCAGTGGTGGTTTATCCATAACCCAGTGTGTACGGATGGATGAGTTCAGGGGAACTCCTAGTGAGGTGTGTAGCAAAATTAGGAAGGATTTTTCTTTTGATATACTGAAATTGCATTGTCATTCATAAACATGTGCATACAAAATTCTGAATTCTAAAATATTATAATGATGTGTTGATCTATAAAACTATTACTATGACTTGCTATATGAATGTGATTGTTCTAAAGAACTGTCATTTCGCATGCTTTATTACACCGATTTTCTTGTGATTTGACTCACACTGAGCTTCTTAAGTTCACCCCCTTTAATTTTCATCTTTATAGATAACCCACCAGGTTAGGATGGGAACACGGCATCTAGAAGGCTCGGCTCAGATAGTTTTTATTTTATTTATTTAAAAGTATTTTAGTTTTACATTATAATTTCTGTTTTCTAGAACTATATTGATTTATTTGAACTGTGGCATGGGACTTTAGTTTTGGGTTTATTTGGCATACATGACATTTAATTTGATTTTAGGATATTGAAATATGGATTTTGAATTAATTATGCATGAAATTTGGTTTTCCTTAAAACTATGATAAATATCATTTTTCCACTACATGACTATGTAGAAGAGGTTTGAAAGATATATATATATATATAACTGGAATTCAACTTTTGCAAAACAATCATTAAAATCGATCTGTTTTGAAATTAAATTGTACATTTTGAAAACACGCAAAGTTTTTCTTCAAAAATTGAAGGAAATGTTTTAAACAAACTTTTTTTTAAACTCCGATAATGTTGCTAGGCCATTTCAATGGCCAATATAATCTTTCGAATTCAGACCTAACGTCTAAACCGGGTTGGGGAGGTTACATAGATCTAACAAAAAAGATGGTTTTTTTTCCTTCTAACAAACAATGAGAAAAAAAAAAGAAAGAAGGATTGATGGATTATCTAAGCAATAAAAACTTTATCCTCTACAAAGTTATCAATTATAATTAGATTATGACACGTTCACGATGTGGATGAAAAATAAAATTATATAAAAATATATATTTATAAAAATATTGATATATATATATATATAATAAAGTTTTAGTTGAATGGTAAAGTACAAATGTGAAAATTAAAATGTATGAATTTGAATCCTTTTATATATGTTTTTTTTCTATCTTTTTATATAAAAAATATAAAATAAAAAAAACAATCTAAAAATAATATAATTTAGTATGTAAATTGAAGGCATTTCATCTTTTTTTCATTTAAGTTGGTATTCGATTAACTTGTAAAACCAACTCCATCAAGAACTTTGTAATAAGTATAGTTAAAAGAATTTAACAAAACATTCCCCAATGCTATATAATTTTGACTTTCAAACTAATATTAAACTTTTTTATTGATCGAATCTTAATTCAGTTAGTATAATTTTATTGAAATTTTTTGAGTGGATTTAGGTGTAAAATGTTTTAATGTTATTATTTAAACTATTATTTAAGTATTTGATTGAATTGGTGTCATGAGTCAACTTGGCACCAATTTGATTAGAAAATTATGAAAATGTCCTTATATAATTAAACTAAGTTATATTATTTGAGGGTACTTTAGTATTTTATTTTTAACAAAAACCAATGAAAAATATGCATCTTGTGGGATTTGAATCCACACCAATTAAATTTGTAAACTTTAAACTTATCACATAACCAAAGTTTCATTTTGATAATTTTATACATTTTTATTTTAATATGCACAATTTATTACCTCCATCAATTGTATATTTAGTATTTTTAATTTAATGAATTTATGTTTTAAAAATTCGTTTTACTCACAATTTAATATAATTTTTCATTTTAAAATCGTACATATTCCATGTGTTATTATTTAATTTGTTTCAAATCCTACATTTCATTATTTATTGTATGTTATTTTTAAATATTTTTTTATCTTCTAAATACGTGATTTCCACAGGCATACGCATGTGATAAAATTTCTAATAATTAATTAGGAATTTGAGATTAACCTTAGATTAAAAATGTATAAACAAATTGGGATAAGGTAATATTTAGTCCCTGAACTTTTTTTTTTTGTCCACATTAATCCTTAAACTTGGCAACTTTTCTCGTTTTTGGTTCATATGACAATTTCACACTCTAATATTATGTCATGTCATCACCTAAAACTTTTTTATAAAAAATTATAACTTTTTAATTGATGATGTAGCGTAATATTAAAGTATCAAAATCGAAATTTTTCAAAACTAACATGGATTAAAAACAATTTCAAAGGCTAAATTAAAAAAAAATTGAAAAGTTTCTACCAAATTTAACTTTTTTAGGAAAGCTATGCTATTTTCCTATACATTGATTCAAGAAAAACTAATATAATATGTATAAATAGATTGTAATTTTTTTTTCTAATCCATATTTTTTTAATAATGAAAATATCATTTTTAATTTTATATTTAATAATAATTTTTGTTTATTTATTTTAAAAAAAAATCAGTATTCATGCAATAGCAATTTAATCGAATATTTTGTTTAGAATATTGATAATGTCGAACAAAATTCTAAAGATATACCACAAATGACTGTAGTGGTAAAGTAAGAAGAAGCAAGAAAAACTGCCCCACGTTTTGGGTGACCTCAAACTTTCTTTTCAGATATTGTTAGATGGGAACATAGATATAATTTGTTGTAGATGGTTACATTCCACAATTATGGGGGCTGGCACACCACAGCACTAGTGATTCTTTTGTCTTTATCAACACGTGAAGACGGGGCTTGTTAAGGTTTTATCTTTCTCAATGTTGTATGTATTATTCTTTTCTCTTCCTTCTCTCCTCGTGACTCTCGTTGCCCTTTGTCCTCAACTACAAATGCGCCTATCAAGCTGCTTTTCTTGCCTTTGTCCTGCTTTATCTCGCCTCCCAGGTTTTCTCTTCGCATATTGGAATACCTCCTTACATTCTCTTGTGCATGAGCACAATATTTTGCTCGATAAAATATCCGTTCACATTAAGTGAGCCTTAGACATAGATATCTTAGTTCATTTCAAGGAGTTTCATACCATAATGTCGTCTTACCTACACTAATTAGTACGATATATCAATTCATCTAAACCTCAATCATAATTAGACACATGATGTCTTAATATTAAGACAACTTACGTATATGAGCGTTCCCACCAAAATCAAGTGACTCCCATCTCTTTACATATGACCTTTGACTATCATATAGCTCTTCACCTTTCTTCACCTTGCAATCTTTTTTTGTGTATCAACAATGTATTATTATTTAGTTCACTAATAGTGAATAGAGGTATACATTATAGGTATATGTTATTTTTACTATGTATACATTATAGGTATATTTCATTGAACTATGTATCAACAATGTCTCATATAAATCCTTACAGAAATATGTTATTTTTACTTCTAAACAAAATTTTAGATTAAAATCATCTTTAATAGTTTAATTTAAAATTTAAGAGATTATCCATATTTATTTATTTTCAAGAAAAAGGAAAAACATTAAAAAACCATAAACATAAAAGTAATGTGTAAGTTCCACATAGAGGTGATCATGGACCGGGCGGCCCGGCTGGCCCGACGGTCCGCCCGAAATATGGGAGGGTTCGGGTAAAAATATAGGCCCGAAATATGGGTTTGGGCAAAAAAACGAGGCCCATTTAGAAAGCGACTCAGGCCTCAGGCACCACTTTTTTGGCCCGGACCCTGCCCGGCCCGAATATATAATAAATATGTTTTTTTAATTTTTTAATTTTAAAATATTTTTAAAATACTTTTTTATTTTTTATTTTTAAAATAAATTTTTGGTGTTTATTAAAAAATGGGTCGGGCTCGGGCTTAGGAATTTTTTTCCCGGGCCGGGCCTGGACAAAATTTTAAGCCTATATTTCGGGGCGAGCTGGGCCCGGGCCAAATTTTTTCTGGGCCTGGCCCGAACCTGGCCCAGCCCATGATCACCTCTAGTTCCACACTAGGTATTTTCATATATGTATCTTCTATTCTCTCTCATCTTAGAGTAAAAGTAATGTATTTAACTCCAAAACTGAACACATGACTACTTGAGAAAGAAAAGAAAAAAAAAAAACACCAAGTATTAAGACTAGAGGTGTCCATGGGTCGGGCGGCTCGACCTGGCCCGACGGCCCACCCGAAATATGGGAGGGTTCTGGTAAAAATATAGGCTCGAAATATGGGTTTGGGCAAAAACAAGGCTCGTTTAGAAAACGGGCCGGGCCTCGGGCACCACTTTTTTGGCCCGGGGCCCGGCCCGAATATAATAAATATTTTTTATTTTTTATTTTTTTATTTTTAAAATATTTTTTTGTGTTTATTAAAAAATGGGTCGGGCCGGGCCGGGCTCGAACTTAGGAATTTTTTTCCAGGCTGGGCCTGGACAAAATTTTGGGCCCATATTTCGGAGCGGGCCGGGCCCAAGCCTAGGACACGGGCCGCAATTTTTGTGGGTCTGGCCTGGCCCGGCCCATGAACACCTCTATATAAGACTAATTACAAAGAATAAGAAATGTGTAGAAAGATTGGCAATTGGCACAAAATGGTTTAAATGAAAACTTGGTCATAGTATTTTTCCCACTTTTAAATATTTAATTTCCCCCCTTATCAAATATTTTCTTCCTTTCTCTTGAATCATGTACCATGTATTTTTTAACCCTAAATTAATATCAAAAAGGAGGAGACATGGGGGAGTTTTAATTGATTTAAAAGTTTTATCTTTTAAATTTATTTAATTAAATAAAATTATTTTGCATTTTTTATTTATGATTAAATTATGTGTTTTAATTTGATTGGCTCAAAGTTTTTGTAATAGAGTAAATGGTTGGACAAAAATGATAAGGAGACCAAAGTTTAAGTACTGCTTTTAATAAATAAATAAAAATGCTTCAATACTTGAAGCTCTAAATTGTCAATTCTCATTTAAGCCAAGAAAGAAACGGACAGCATAGTCCGAGTGAATGTGGGCAAAATTGCACCAATCTATTTTAATTTTACCTCAAACTTTAAAATATTTTAATTATATATTTAAATTATCCATGTTACAAGGTCCTTCCGTTATTAAATTAATTAATTTAACTGTTACATGAAACGTTAATCTTAGTTGACATAATTTAAAATAAAAAAAATTTAAAAATAAATATTGTAAAGCTGGATGTTGTAAAAGATAACAAATCTTACTATATTAAATATAAAAATTTTGATTTTGAGGTTTTCGAAATTTTTATAAAGAGTATCATTCACTCTTTCTCTCTTTTTGCTTTACTTTATTTTTAGTTTTAAATATTAAAAGTTAAATGAAAAAAATTTATATTAAATTATATGACACAGAAGATTTTATGTGTCATTTGATAGTTAAATTAACGGTTTCAATAATGGAAGTACCCAATTAACATAATATTGATAATTTAAAGACTTAAAATGAGCCATAATTTAGGGATGTTTGATGCAACTAACTAATAAGTTCCACATTTTTAATTTTTATAATTAAGATAAATTACTATATTAACGTGGCAAATGTTTTCTAGTGGCCTTCAATTCTTTTTTTTTAAGTCTATTTGCTTTATTTTTTAAAAATAATTTTTTTATTATGTATTTCCATATATAGATAATTTCTACACGAAGTAATAATTTTAAAAAAAATAAAATAAATGATTTTACATAAAAAACCATTTTTTATGGAAAATATTAAGAATACTTTAGTACTAAACTATATATGGTTCTCTTCCTTTTTTTTAATTTTTCTAATAATCGAGTCAAGTGGTTTCATGTATTCAATTAAGAGTTACTTTGATTCGCGTTCTTTCTAAATTTAAAATTGAGTTTTTATAATTTTATTCCAAAAAAAATTAATTTTTTTATTTTTAAAATTTTAAATTTTAAATTCAATTGTTAATCTGTAAAAAAATTTATTAAATTCAAATTTATTATAAAATTATTTTTTAATTGTATGGCTATGAAGTGATTTTTTTTATTTAAAAATTTCATATCCATAAATTTTAAAAAATTAATAATGTTAATAATTTGAATTGAATTTTAAAATAGAAATAAATTATTTATGATATTTTAAAATATTATTTCAACTTATTTGTCTTGTTTAGGAGTGTAAACTAGTATATAATGGTGTTGAAGGTTGGTCAGCATGTAGCAAAGGAGCAGACAACAAGCAGGCCATGAAGATCGAGCCATGCAAGCTGTTGGAGCAAGTGCAACTGTTCCTTTTCTGTTTATTTTGTAATCTTAAGTTGATGTAATGCATTTTAATTCATTTTGAACTATGTTAAGTTAGTGATTGATGTAATTTGTTGATGAATGAGCTGTTAACTCAGCTTTGTTTAAGTGTGCAAGCTTGTTTTTGCAAGTTTCAATGTATTAGTGGTAGTAGGTAGCAATTAGGTGACCATATACTGATTTTGACAAACAAATTGCTTGGTTTATGTATTGGTATTATGCCATTGTTCAAAGTTGAATGAAATCTATCAGTTTTTGTTCCAATACTCTCTATTGTTCTTTGCTTTTCTTTTCAATTTTCTGTCTTGAAAATCTGTTGTTTCTTCAGCAAGAATCGAGCCTTGCTGCTCAAGTCTCAGCCAACTTGTCTGTTCTTTGTTCATAATACCAACAAATGGAGGTGCGTATTGCAATATCGGAACAACGACACAACACAATACAAACCGAAACACACAAAGCTTAGCTACGTACGTACACCATCACCATGACTGCCAATTCAACCCTGCTAGCAACACAATGCGCGGCTGTTGTGGCCGTCCCACAGCGGTGCCAGCCCCCCTCTAGATTTGCCACTGGGTACCAGCAGCTTCGTACAAATTTGGTAACCACCAAAACATACAAACCTACAATAATGGCTGCCGGTGCCTTGGTCTCCAAACCATCCCAACTTCATGCAAATTCGGTACCCAAAAGAAACAAAATGGTGATATTTGCCTATCCAGAAACAAAAACAATAGAAATCTCAACCAATGGCTTTCCAGAATTCATTGAATGCAGAATTAATAACGAAAGTAAGAAAACGCTAGAACTGGATTCGTCTGAACCATTTCTGGGGTCTGAGGAATTTGATGGGATCGAATATATAGTTGACACGACTTCTAGTTTCAGCAACAAGCAGCAAGTGAAGGTTCAGATAGGTGTGCCTCTGGATATGTTACCTACAAAATCGAAGAAAACCTTAGGTGGATTATTGCCTGGAGAAATGCAATGGATGAGCGGAACAAGGTAATATTTAATCCACACTTCTATTATATACTTGTTAGCATATATAATAAATTAATCTATGATCTAACTGCAGGTCTATACTGCAATCATTTGCGGAGCAAAGAAAGGTTCCACCGAAAAACTTGTTAGGGAATCCACTGAATATAGCAGTTTCCATGACAACGATCGGTACGCTGCAGATGCTGAAATTGATCCAACCAGCTCTCGGCCAACTGTGAAAGCTAAACTTACAATTAAAACCAAATGAGTAGGCTTTCAAAAATATATACGTTTATGCTTAGTTATGATAGTCTGTAGAAATTCAGAGTATACTCTGAAATGAGAACCCCTTCAAACTTATGTCACTTATTGCTATGCTGTAATCTTTCTTCCTACTAATAATAAGCCCTTTATTTTATGCTTTATCCACACCAACATATCCTCTAATACCTTTTAAAACCATCACTTTTTTTTTATTTTTTTTTCTAAATTCAATAAACTATCATGAATTTATGTACAATACAAAATTAAATTACAATAATAAATTGTAAAAAATATATAAACCGAATAAAAGCACAATACCAACGCAACATAAAAAAAATATTTTGTGTAACAATCACCTAATAAATAATTTTTAGTTAATTCAATATCCTAAAAAAGAAAATTACTTAACAGCCAATACACTCCAAATCAAGCCTTCTTAATTCAAAATTCAACTACTACATTGGAGGACAACTTTTATTTATTGGCATATATTTGCACCAAGAGTTCATGATAAAAATTATTTTTTTTAAAGAAACTATAACATTATTTTGTCTAAATAAAGAACATGAAGATATCAATCAAAATAAAACTTTAAATTCAAATTTTAATATATTTATCTTAAATAAAAATCTTCCAATCCAAAAATATTACGTCCTCAATTTAAAATCCAGCGTCAATATTACATCCAAAAAAATGTTGTGAATGTTTATCGTCTTTTGCTATTTTGTATTTACGTAAATTCTGTGTGTTTGTGCGTTTTAGCAGTTCTTTTTGCAGCTTCAAACTTTGTTTTTATAGTTTTCAGGGCTGAGCATACAAGGGGGAAGGGAGGGGACAGGCAGAGGTGCTGGCCTAAAATGAAAATTTGCAGCTTTAGATTTTTCAAAATTCATAAAATCCAAATTTGATCTTGCATACAAGAAACAGATAAATGCAACAACAAAAAAAGGGGGGGGGGGGGGGGGGACAAGTCACACAGCTCCTATGATACACTAGCCACCTGCCCTTTCAAACTAAAAATACGTCAGAGATTCAAGAACCCTAGACTTCAGCTTCCGGAGTGGCTGACGAGATTGTTAAAAGGATCGCTAGAATAAATATTCCTACTTTTTGGTCCATCCGCCATCTCCGGAGATCATCTAATTGTTTTGCGGATAACCTAGCCAAGATGGGGGTGAAGAGAAGTAGGGATGGATCTATTACAGATTTTCTATTTATAGTTAGCTGGGTCAAGTTTCCCGTTAAACTTTCTTATTTATTGAGGTTTCATGCCTTTGTTCTAGCTGTGTTATTGCTACGTGGGGATAATATACGGTAATATTATAGTTTGCTTTCTCTCAAAAATATTTGAAATTTGATTTAGTTAAATATAATAAATACAAAAATATAATATATTTTAATTCTCATAACAATAAGAAAATAAAAAAAAATGTACGTCAACTTAATGTTAAAATTGGTCCAATTAACATATGGTTGATGGCTTGCTTTTGTTCTGATGGTTTCTGTCCAAATAAGGGTTGTTTAATGTAAACTAGAAGTTAAAATTGCAAATGTTGGAAAGTAGCTTAGTTGGTTTGATGATTAGGGTGTTTATATCTTTAAGTGTAGTTTAGGTACAAATCATGCTAGTTACGTTATTGTTAAGGTTTTATTTTCCACTTATAATTCACAATAATAATAAAAAGCTTAACTAATTACATCTTTTATGGGCTGAATATATATATATATATATATATATATATATTTTGGAATATAATTTATAATTAATTGTTGACTTATTGTTGAATTGCTTTTTATATATAAATTAAAATTTAAACAATTTTAATTTTATGGAAAAAATTCTTATGAATTCAATTTTCAATACAAGTGTATTTTAATAATGAAATACATTGATTCAAATAAGTGATTAGAAGATAAATTAAAACCAATTTTTGAGATTTATCCATATTTATTAATGAATCAAAAACTGCAAAAAAAAGAATGTCAATGGAACGAAACAAACAATTTTTTGCTCAACCCACTTCAACTCAACTTTGATGCCTTCTTACTCGAGCCCCATTTTAATTAATACTTTTAACACCCAAACCAAATCTTAAGAAAGGGAATTCCCAACTTGATAGTTGAATTGCAACATGGCACTACCATTTCTTTTGTCCTGTTAAAACTTTAAAATATGGACCTACTGGCCATGTTTTTCATTATACTATTTTTGAACTCCTTGGTTGTGGAAGGAGGATGGCCAAAAAGTCAATGAAATTGACCATCAAAATGTCTCTAATGATAAGAAACAAGTATATATGTCATCCTCATATTTATATGGAAACAAAGAATAAAGAAATTGTTGACGCAATATTTCAATGAGGTGGAAAAGGTGGTAGAGATTTGAAGTGGTTCACCCCTGTAGGGCGAAAAACCATCAATGATTGAGATAAGGGGGAGAAGCAATAGAAAGCTCCCCTGGAGATGGAAAAAGGGCCCCGCAAGGATGGTTGATGATGGTCGGATTGATTGGGGAGTGTAAAATAGGAAGAAACCCTTTTGCCCTAATACTAAAGTGTATGCAAAGAGGTCCTTGGTGGGATCCAGATTTGAAGTCGAAGGGAAGGTTATAAGATGACATTGCATGAGATGAAAAGCAGCAATAAGGTCTCCGTGTCATAGGCGAGGTCAATTTGATTTAGGAAAATCTTATCAACCTTGTTGTTAATCTCGAATTTACTCCCCCTTTTAGCCCTATTGGTGAAACTAAATTTATCACCAATATTACTGAGTCAACCATTATTGTTCCTAAGTCTGAGACAGTATTAAGGGAAATTGAACCTAGAGAAGAAGACACAGAATCAAGATCATCTCTTGATGAGGTGCAAGTGACTAAAGTGGCAACCACAATGCCCACTTCCATTACCACTCCCACCATTAGGCGTAGGAGAACACGTTCAAAGGTGAATAAAGAAATTGAAGCACTAGCTTAGGCCAAAAGAGCTGAGAAAAAGAAGGTCGTTGCTCTATCCAAAGCCTCTTAAAAGAGAAAGATTATTGAAGAGATTCCATCTAAAGACTCATTTGATTTAACTGATGAACCAGAAACTAAATCAGACCCCACTTTATAGAGGACATACCTCTGAAGGAAATCATCGGTGACAAAACTCGATCCAAGAGGCCAAATGTTCCTATGACTGCACAGCAACGTAACAAGAGGATGAAGCAAGTAGGTGTACCTTCTTTGCTTGTTGAAGCTACTGCCAAGGCACATTCAAGAGATTCCACTTAAAGACTCATATAATTCAGTTAATGAACCAGAAACAGAATCAGGCCCTAGCTTTGTAGATGACATACCATTAAAGGAAATCATTGGTGGAAAAGCTCGATCCAAGGGGCCATATGTGCACATGACTGCACAGTAATGTAACAAGAAGATGAAGCAAGCAGGTGTACTTTCTTTTATTGCTAAAGATAAGGCTAGAGAAGAAGAGGTAGCTCTTCTAGAGAAGCAGAACAAAACATTCTTCGTTCCTGCCTGCTCCAAAAGGTACCTAGCCTTGTTGAAGAAGAGTTTTATTAAGAAGCAGAACATAGATGAAGCCAACTGGCAAAGCATGGTATGGACACTCTTCTCGACAATAATATTCTCACCGGCTTTATTTGTTTTTCAAGCAATATGTAAGGCAAGTGGTGCTCGAATTCTATGCAAATCTTTTGATGAGTATCACTGATGACCAAAGTAAACTCTACCAGAAGATGTTCATTCGAGGAAGATTATATGATTTTACTATTACCTTGAACAGAAAGGTGATCAATTATTACTATCAAAATATGGTTGATTTAAAGGAATCCTTGAACACAATAGCTTTTATCATCACCAAAAATGTCCATTTCACCTAGCATGAGAAGGGGGAATAATCGAGCCTCATCCCTGCCCATTGTTTATGCAGCCTTGTTTGGCATTACCGCAAGGAATTGGCTACATGATAGCCAAAGGGATGCAATGAGAAAGAATGTTGTAGTATTGATTAGGGAGAAAGTAAAAATGGTTGAATTTAACCTTGGCCAACTAGTTTTTGAAGAGATGGTGAAACATTGTTGGGTTAGTAGAGAACTAACAGAAGCATAGAAAAAAATAAAAATAAAAGGAGATGATTGAATTCATTAACCAAGCAATCCTTATATACATGTCTCAAGTGACAAACTCAACCAAAATTTAAATTCCTACTCCTACTAACAAGCTAACAACTCCTAGCTTTCTACTTCTACTAACAAGCTAACAAATATCCTTAGGACTTAGTCTTATTAATAAAAAAAACTTTGCAGCCCTTGAGACAGTAACATTCTCCTCTTGACTCAAGTGTTGCAGACACCAAGTTTATTTCTAAGAAACTCAAATCGACTAACATGAAAAAAAATCAGTAAAAATATTTGTCATCTGATCCTGTGATCTGCAATAAACTAGTTTCTTCAGTATTTGTTTTCTATGAATTCCTTTTCGGCTAGTACAACTTCAAGAGCTGCCTCCAATTGTTTCTTGACCTGCAATCCCATCTTTAGATAATCTAAATCAAAATTCCATAACTCAAAATCATCATCAACTGCTCTAGAAAAATCATGAGAGTAGCTAGAGTGTCGCCCCTTCCTCCAAGGTCTTATGTTGTCAATATACTTGTGATTAACACCATTTATGGTTTGATTAACATATCTTCTCATATTCAATAATTCCTTCTTCAATTTTTCATTTTTTACCAAAAGCTTGATCACCTCACCAACTAAATTCTTAAGCTCAACAGCATCTGTAGATGTCAATTCTTTCACATATGAAGCTTCTTCAGTTGGTTTTTTTTATTTTGGAAACATAACCCACTGTTCTCTTCTGAAAGTTACACATGTTCCAGTTTTAGTTTTTCACTCTTGACCTCTTGAGATTAAATCTTTTTTCGTAGCTCATTAGCATATTCTTCAAATATTTCATGTGCAAAAGATGATAGTTTATCATCAGAGAGATATGCCAACCGTTGCTCCAAAAGAGTTACCTTGCATGTAATTCCTTATTCTCAGAACACTTGTTTTGCAGTTGTTCTTGTAGGATATGATTATATGTCGATTTTATCTCAAGCTCAAAACTCTTTTCATTACATTACGTCATCAATTTCATAATTGTCTTAACTTGCTTAGCAAGAAGGTACATTTGATCTGATGTCATTACTCCTTAACACTTGGATGCCACTTGCTCCTCCTCAAGTGGATTTAATGAGAAACTCTTCTTCTACATCTTGATCCTAAATAATTCATTGCCTCTAAAGTCAAGGATCAGACACCTTTCCTCTTCAAACATCACCTTGAATCCCTTCTATATCAATTTCTCCACACTCAGCAAGTTTTGATCAATTTCAGGTACAAACAGAACATCTGATATCAACTTAGTTCCATCACAACTCTCTATTGCCACTGTGTATTTTCCCTTCACTTCTAGGTATTCTCTATTCCTATCCTTACTCTCGACTTTAATGACCTGTCAAGGTCTTTAAACAGTTTCTCATCACAAGTCTCGTGATTGGTGCGACCACTATCAACTAACCAACTGTCACATAGAGTGCTTGATGAGAAGCAACAGACAACAAATAGATGGTCCTCTTCTTCTTTAACTGCAACATGTGCTCCACCTTGCAGGTGATTTCTTGGTTCTTTGCAGAACCTTTCATTATACCCTATCAAGTTGCACCTTTTGTACTTCACATTTGGCCTTCTCCAACACCTAAAATGGGAATGATTATGTTTTCCACAATACTTACATGAAGAATACTTAATATAATTTCCAGTACCATTACCTTTTGCAGCAGTTTCTAAACCACTACTACCACCACACTTCTTCCCATCCCACTTCTAGTCCTCTCTTACTTCGCCCTGCTACACATTAGCCTTTAATTCTCATTCTATGCTTCCTTCTTGCCTCATTAGCCTCCTCTACTCTTATGCTTGTAAAGCACTGATCAACTCCACCACTCTCAATTGAGTCAAGTCCTTGGTGTTCTCCAAAGAGGAAATTGTTGTTTCATACTTCTCAGGCACAGAGACTAGTATTTTTTTCGCCAGTCTAGAATTAGAGAGATCAGTCTCAAAAACTCTTAACTTGTTGGAAATATCTATAAGTTTGTCTGAGTATTCTTTGATTGACTCGGACTCCTTTATTTGTATCCCCTTGAATTCTCTAATCAAGTTCAACACCTTCATGTTTTTGATCCTCTCATCTCCTTAATATTCAGCCTTGAAGTAGTTTCATATCTCATTTGCTAATCCAACAGCCATAATTCTATTAAATATGGCTGGTGAAACCGAAACATAAAGGCAAGCTTTTGACTTTGCCTTCCTGGTGGTTCTCTCCTTGTGTATTTTGATTTGGTTCATAGTTGGATTGTTGGGAAGTGGAGTCACCTCATAATCTTCCTCACCAGCTTCCTAATAATCACAAGCTTCCATGTATGCTTGCATTCTCACAGCTCATGCTTGATAGTTCTCTCCATCAAACACAGGTGGGGCTAAGATATACAGGTTACTTGATCCCGATTCCATTTTCCTCAATACTCAGAAGTATAACTCTCAATTTTTCTCTCAGAACTCTAATAAAACTTTTCTCGCAGGTCCCTCAAGAAAAAGAGCTTTGATACCACTATTAGTTTAGCAGAGAACTAATAGAAGCATGAAAAAAAAAAGAATAAAAAGGGATGATTGAATTCATTAACTAAGCAGCCCTTATATACATGTCTCAAGTAACAACCTCAACCAAAATTTAAATTCCTGCTCCTACTAACAAGCTAACAACTCCTAGCTTCCTACTCCTACTAACAATACTAACAAGCTAAGAAATCTCCCTAGGACTTAGTCTTATTAATTTAAAAAAAAAAACTTTGCAGCCCTTAAGACACTAACAAACATGCTAAGAAAGTCCATGCAAGGTATCATTTACATTTCCCCTTTTTAATATTTCAAGTGTTAATCCTTTAGAAACCAAGGCTTGTGCATACCACTGAGAAACCTAAGAAAGTTGTGGTTGAGCTTAAATATTCTCCCAAATGATTTGAAGGCAAGCACATCTCTACTAATCTAGTTGACCAACCTGTTAAAGAAGAAGAAGAAGAAGACAAACTTAAGGCAGAAGTACCTGAAATGGCAGCTAAAGTGGCCACTTTTGTCAGCACTTCGAGCAATCCAACAACATTTGACAGGAGATTGATCAATCACCACTTCTTCTATTAACTCTCATAATCAATTCTCTACCAAGCTATGCTCAAAAATTCTGAGTTATCCAAAAAATTCAAGACAAGAAGATAACATTGCGTAATGATCTGCTCACTCAACCTAAGCAGTATAAGTTAAGCACATATTTTTGAACAAAAAAGGGGGAGTAGAACTTAAAAAGAGATGATGGGAGACGATGTTTTGTTGCTATTGATTCTTTTCCTGATTTTATCTTTTTTTTTATCTTTCTAAACAAAAAAAAAGGAGTAAAGCTTTATTTGCACCTTACTTAGGTATTTTTTTTTTGAACAATCTCATTATAGATTCTGATAATGTTTGTTCTTTTTGACACAATGCCTAGAACTACCCATAGCACCTCCCCAACCCATAAATAAGAGGATAATGCGGTTCTGCATTGGCAACAATGCACATGCCAATCTAGCTAAGACTCAATCGACTACTTAGATATTAATTATAGTATTTTGAATATTGATGAACATTCTAGACAAAGCATTGATAGTTAGTTTACTTAATTATGCTCTAAATTAAATGTGTTGGATTAATAATTATGCTAAGGGTAAGCTATAATTGTTTTGATTGTTAGTTCCATGATTTGTGTGGTTTTGTTCAAAAAAATTGTCAAAGGGAGAGATTATTGAGGCAAGTTTTTTAAGTGGCTTGCTAAATGTCAATCGAATGTGGCCACTTCCATCGTCCCTGTGACAACTTGTCACTTGCCCTATTTGGATTTGGCAATAAAATCTTTGGGCTTTGAATTGTGTTGATATTCTGGATGTATTAAAGCTCGACTTAAATACTGATCCATTTAAATCAATTGTCCTTAAAAATTGGATTGGTTTTGATCAAGCAATTGAATCCATTAGATTGTGGAGAACCAATCAAGATCACATTGAAGATACCATTGAAGAATGAATCTCTAACAGTCCAGTTTACACTAGCCTTTATTAGTATATTGTATTGTGTTATTTTATAGCTTAAGGGGTTGATTGTAGTTAATCTCTAACATGCTAGCAAGTCTCTAAAACTTCTATTTATTGAAAGACTTGTATAACTTTTGTATGTAGTTAATCTCTAGTATGTTAGCAGGTCTCGAAAACTTCTATATATTGAGAGACTTGCATAGGTTTAAGAGCACAAAGACCACTTTATTGTTCATAGAGAGACATATTTTTGTGAGTGCATTTGAGTGTAAACAACTTATGTTTACAGCCTAAATTCTTAGGAGGAGAATTTAGAAATGAGTGGTCTAGTATTTAGATACAAAAATGAGGTTTATGCATCTAGGTGTTAGGACATGATTCACTCAATGAAAAATATAGTGGGTTTATTCACTAAACTATGCTCTGCAGATGAGGGAAACCGAACTACGTAAACAATTATTTATATCTTTTGTTTACTCTATTTTCAGTTATTCATCGCAGTGACAATCAAAATGGTAATTGCTTCAAAGTAATTGACAATTGTGTGATTCGATCTTGAATTTTTTAAGTCCAGATTACTTATTAAGATGATTGTATATGAATGGAAACAAAGTTTTCAAGATCTATCTAAAATACAAACTTGAGCAACTCTTAAGCTTATTAAAAACATAATTTTAACTCAAACTCAAAACACAAAAGTAAAAATTAAACCGAACTCCAAGCAAACTTCAAATATTAAATTTTAACTCAAGCTCGAGCATATCTTTCTCTCACGTTCAATTTTTTACTGAAAGCTGGATTACTGATTAAAATTATCTATATAGATGGAAATAAAAGTTTTAGAGTTCTCAATATTTGGTTTGCATAGTTGATTAAAAATTCTCAATTCCAACTCAACTTGGAATCTTGAATTTGTTAATGCAATCACCTGATTAGTGATTAAAATGATGAAACAGTTTTTGTTTGGGATTTAACTACAAAATAAATTTATGCATTCTCATGAGCTTATTGAAGACTCTCGGTTTAAACTTTAAACTCTTAAACATAAAAATCAAGCCCAACTTGGAGTCAAACATCAAATCTCAGGCAGGCTCTATCAAATTTCTTACAAAAAGCTATATTATTTACTAATCAAGAAGATGATGGAATAAAGTTCTAGAAATCTATCTATAAAATAAATTTCAATCCAAACTCAAGCTAAAACATAAATAATCATGCTTCACTTGATTACCGATTAAGATTGCAAATAAATGGAAACAAAGTTTTTTATTTGAGATCTAACTATAAAACAATTTTCTGCATTCTAATTCTTCACTCCGATAGCTCACAACTCTCAAATTAAACTCGAACATAAATAATTAAACCAAACTTCAAGCTGAACTTTTAATCTTCAACTTCAAATTAAGCTCGAATTTCTACAGATTGTATATGAATGGAGACAATTTTTGAGATCTAGCTATAAATTAAAACAGTGTTTCCCTCCACCGGACACCATTGACAACCCTACCACAAGCATTTCACTTAAGACATGTGCATCAAATAGCAAACCATTGTCTGGAGAGTCCATGCTAAAAGAGCATGGTTATTCTAAAAGTTATAACAACATCTAGAATGCATTTGTATACCTCAGAGCTCCATATCGGCATGCATGCATTCAACAGTTCGACACAACAAAAAAAAAAAAAAAAAAACATCATAGACAACAGACCAAAAACATCCATGACTGGTACCATATTACGATGATCTCAACCCCAAATGAACTTTCAGTACATCAGGTTCGATTGCCTACCCACATCAAATCATGGAATGAATGAAACAAACAAACAAAAAAAGCTTCAGAGAAGTTCATACAATTGCGATAGCAGATCTCAAGGGAGTTCAGACATTTGACAGACAGCAGGCATGTTATTCCATGCACAAGAATCGAGACCCCATGCTTGACTTGAAATAGATGTTCCTTCTTCCATATTCTTGTACTCACTACGCAAATCATCGCCAAGAAGGCTTGATATGGCATCGGTCAAGATGGCTTGGTCCTTATCGTAACCAGAACCCTGCTCAAGCCAATTTGGAGCAAGTAAAGTATCGGGGCGACTACTGTCCAACCGAATAGGAGCCTCTTTTTGTATCTCTGGGGTCAAAACACGGTCAGCTGGTTCGGATTTCACATGGGACTCTGAAAAACAATCCAAAATTCAAGGACTTATCATAAAATATCTGGAGAAAACAAAATGAATTTGATGATATAAAAATAGTGGAAAAGACATAAAGCAACTTGATAATGTGTTTACACCAAGGTTTTTGGTTAAGAAATTGGCAGGCTTTTGAAAATTGTATCTCATTCTAAACTAGTTTATACATCACAGGGATCTACGGGATATACGTCAACATCAATACATGATAACAAAAATCAACCTTCAACAAGATGGAAGATAGTTTTCAATTTTCAATAATGCATGAAAAGCATAAATCATGAGGAGATCAGAGAGGTGCTCACCTGTAACAATTTCAGCAGGTGGCTGTTCATCCAATGAACTGCCACTTGCACTGATACACTCACTGAAAAGAGAAGTTGCTGAATTACCCATTGGAGAAAGAGGTTCACCACACTTTTCCCACTCCGTCTCACAAATGTTGAAATTTGAACCTTCAGCTATATCACCGGGGGTAGATGAATTTGAACTTTTGTCAGATGCATGATTCTTTGCACTGCTTAGAGTTTTTGCCTCATGAAGTAAAGCATCCAGCAGGCCACTATTACGGGGAGAAAGACTATCGGACTCCAGTCCACTGGTTGGAGGTGGTGACTGGATAAAAGCATCAACAGACTCAAGTAAAGGTGGTGGGCAAGTTAATGTGCCCCAGTTACCTAATTCAGTTTCTGGATATTGGAGTGAAGGGAGCTCCAACTTCACAGCCTCCAAAGGGGGCTCTGAAGCAGAGAAATTGCCATTTGAAAGGGTATGGCTACCTGGGAATACACCAAAAGGCTGGGAGTTCTTTGCTGCAGGATCTGGTTCAATTGGAAAAGACAGCCCAAAGGATCCAGCAGCCTTGTCTGATAGATCTTCTTGAAACTGCATAAACAAAGGGCATTCGTTTTTAACAGCACCAGTGTAACCAGGAAAAAAGGCTGGTGACTCTCGAAGACGCTTCTGGCGATGGATCGTTGGTTGCATAAAACCACAATACTGAGAAGAACCTAGACCTTTCATCAGCATGCTGCTAGCGGATAAAACAGGAAGCTCAGGAACATAAGGAAGCACATTTTGATTGGCCTTTAAACTGTCAAATATGACATCAGGTATCTCATAGCTATTGTTCTGCAAGATATCATTAGGCCCTTTATCCAATGCATTAACCACACTGGTACTGTGGCTCTCCTGCAGTGCTTGCAAGCACACTTCGGGAGGATACAGAGGTAACCCAGCACGTTGGCGTCTCTTAATCCGGGTATTCCAGTAATTTTTTATCTCATTATCTGTACGACCAGGCATCTGCAGAGAATAACAAGGCATAGAGAAATTTATTTCAGACACTTAAAAGACAGGTGCATAAAATCTTACAACTGAAAGTTTTATCATGCTTCACACAAACGCTTAGCATTTCCCAGGCTGGAATAACTATCATAGAATTCTGGAAGGCATGTGGCAATTCTTTTGCATCTAGCCCAAAATTTACATTATTGAGAAAAATATGCCAATAATAGGGTTCATTATAGTGTTTTAAGGCATGGACTAAATTTTACATTTTAGTTCAGACTTTAGCAATAAGATGGGATAAGAAAAGGGGATGGGCTAGAAGGGTGCATATGAGGAGCTGGATTTCTATAACCCTCAAAGAAGACAACTTTAACCAGACCAAGAATGACACTGCTATAACATATGAGGGCACCTTAACTCTTGACAAACTTGACTCCTTGAACACTAAAAATTACTGTTTCAATTTGGATCTTCCTGAAACTGAGGATACCAAAATCAGAGGACTTAAACAATCCACAGTGAGAACATAAGTAAATCTTAGAATCTGGGCTGGTCCTTGGTTATGAATAATGATAGAAACATGCAGCAAGGCGAGCTCAGATAGAATGAAAAACAGTTAAGTACAATTATCAAGGTACTGCATAATGCTCCATGCAACTTGCTCCAAATTTATTACAGAACGGAAGTGTTAGAAGATAGTAATTAAAATTCTGTATATAGATTAGGCAGAGGTTGCAATTCTACAGATCTTAACACAAATATTAAGAATCCTATTTCTTCATGTAATTCTAAAATTTCTTTTATGCTCAATATATTTCTCCCATTCAACAGATCATGAGAATAACTAGATTCACGGTAAATGAATTGAACACTTACATGTGCTGCCATCCGAGCCCATTTATTTCCCATCTTTGCATGGAGTTCAATGATCAGCTGTTCTTCTTCTTGAGTAAATGCCCCTTTCTTCAAGTTCGGCCTCAGGTGATTTGCCCAACGTAAGCGGCAACTCTTTCCGCAACGAAATAGTCCAGAGTGTTTCTGAACAGCATTCCAGTTGCCTTCCCCATGCTTCTTAACATAGTCAATCAAAATCGCGTCTTCAGCTGATGTCCACGGTCCTTTCTTCAGAACAACTCCCCCAGCTCCACCTCCTCCACAGCTACCATCATCGATCAATGGCGATTCTGTCTGATCCTTAGAGAGCATTCCATCTTCCCGCTCATGTTTTGTGTGACTCATCTCTTTGTAATCACACACAAAGCCTTAGCAACAGGGGTGAACCATCCAAAACTCAAAACCTGAAAAAAATATATAGAATTCACGCAAAATCAAATTACATATATAAACAACAAAAAAGGAAGAAGAAATAAAGACCATGCCTTTTTTCCGCTCACTTTTCCATACTTGCACTCCAACTCCAACAGGTTCATTATTTTTGTTTTAAAATACACGCTCACTCTTTATACATCGCGACAAGCTATAAGTGGCTCAACCATGACATTCCTTTATTGAAATGCTACATAAGAATCGTGATAGCATACATAAACGTATTAAAACCATAAAAGGAATCAAAACTCCTTGGGAAATATCGGCGCAACTCTAGAGATGGGGAATTCAGAAACAACAGAAAATTTCATCACGTACAGAAAGACTAAAAACAGTTAATGGAAAACAAAACTATCCACAGAATATAAAATTCAGCAAACCTAGACGCAAACCAAAGTGAGCATCAAATTCCGATTATATTGAAAAAAAAAATGGCAAAATCATACCAATCTTTGAAAGTTAAATTAAACCCTTTTACCTAAACTGGAAAGCAGATAACATATCATTTTCAAAAATTAAAAGAGACCCGTTTCCAGAAATGAAGACATTAATAAATTCAGATAAAAAGTAAATTCCAAATTTCATTTATTGCACTATGATTCTCTCATAAATTACTCCAAAAATCTATCATTAATAAATTATAAACTGCCGTATTGCACTATCAACTACTATATTAAAAAAATACTAAATTTAAATTACATAAATACAAAGTTGCTCATTCATTAAAGAAGCAAAACAATTTTTTATAAAAAAAAATCTAAGAAAAATTAGAACTCAAATACCTGCCTTAACAAGATGCAAAATTTGGGGGAAAACTGCCAAAAATAAAATTTTGAGCTCAATAATGATTCCTGATTGAAGTGAGAGCTGAGACAAAAGCGAAAATGGAAAACCTGAAATTCAACACAAAGAAAAATTATAAGGATATAAATTCCTAGATCTACAACCATTAATTATAAAAGAGCAAATCCTAAATCAAATATATATATATATATATATATATATATTTCTTTCTAACCTCAATTTTTGAGCTATAAGGAAAAGGATCCGAGAATAGAAAGAGCAAAACATCGAGAGATCTGACAAAGGAGAGATTACAAAAAAGAAAGCCTTTTCTTTTTGTAATTTTGAGGTTTTGTGTTTGGGGAGAGAGAAAATAGAAAGGAAAAAAATAAAGAAAAAAATAAAGAAAGGAAAGAGAGAGAAAGAAATGTAAAAAAGAGAGGAAATGAAGGAGCAAAAGATGGAAAGAAAGAAAAGAATGGGAGAATTATTTTTATTATTATAGGTTGTTTAATTGTTTTTTTAATGAATTTCATTCATTTAAATAAAATAATATATATTTTCTAAGTAAAAGATAGTGTATTTTTCTTGGTTAAATTTTACTATTTTATCCCTACACTTTATGAAAGTTATGATTTTACTCCATTGACTTTAATTTAGTTATTTTTAGTTCTTCTATTTTTCAAATTTTAAAATTTCAGTACTGAATCTTTTAAGTTAATTTTTGCTATTTCTAAGATCTAACGTGGCAAACATATTATCATATGTGTAATGTCATATCAGCTTGTTAGTTTAACGTATTATTCACTAAAAATCTAGTTAATGAATTAAAGAATGCCATTCACATCAAGACTAAAATTTTAAAATTCAAAAAGTACACGGGCTTAGAATGATCCAATTGGTAAATATGGATTAAATCTACAACTATATGCATAGTACATGACTGGTAATTGAATTTAACTGTTGTTATTTAGGTTAAAATTAAAATTGAACAATTCAAAAAATATAAAGATTAAAATTGATTAAACTAAAATATAATAACTAAATCTACAACTTTCGCAAAATACATAGACTAATTAAAATTAAAAAAAAAAAAACATTGGTCGAGAGTCGATTTAAAATTACATAGAAACCATATAAATAAAATAAAGTATCTGGCTTTCACTCTATTTCTATAAAACAAAATATTAAAGAAACTTAAAATCTCATATTTAAAAATGAAAACTTTATAATCCATATTTTGCTTATTTACTTTTTTAAATGTATAATATTGGCTAATGAGCAAATTATTTTTTAAAAATCTCATATTTAATTATATTATCAATTAGACCTTTAATTATCAAATAAAAAACTCTTGGGTTAAAATTTTAAATGTGAAAAGAGTATAAGGATTAATATCATAAATTTTCTTGATCAAAGCCCTTTCTGGAAACTTGGCTTGTTTGTATGCTAAGATATTAAAATGATTATTGTAATTTCAAGTTTTAATTTTAAATTTTTATATCAGAATTGTTTTCAAATATATTAAGTATTTGAATGCAAAAGTAAACATCAATAACTATTTAAATGTAATTTAAAAAAAAAACTCATATTTTAACTTAAAATAAGTTAGTTAATATGTAATGATATTTTTTTAAGGTGAATTTTAGGAAGGAACTTACTAACGAATATCTTAAAATTAATGAACAAATTTAGGTAATACTATTTTCATCCAATTGAAATTAATGAACAAATTTATGAGTTCATCATTTAATAAGCTATTATTACCATGCTCTTTTTTGAGTTTACTCACTCAATTTTATTTAATAATCTAATTAAACCTTCATTAATTTCACTTCTCCTGTAACCAATTTTACTTTTATTTTACTTCTAATCATTTTTTTTATAAATATATAAATAATTAGTTAATAAAATTCACTTGCAATGTAAGTCGACATTGGACTACTCAGTACTCAGTAATTAATCATTTTAATTTACTAAAATATTTTAAATAAAAATCGTTTCCTGTGTGTATTTGTGTCAAAAAATACTTAAAGAAAGTCCAAAAATTCGAGAGTGAGGAAGAGTTACCTTCGCTAGCCCTGCCCCCCTTCCTAATTGTATAAGTTTTTTACAAGTTAAAACTGTGTTTCCTGTGTGTATTTGTGTCATATTCACTTTTTTTTTTTTTTATGTTCTATTGTACCTCATATCGTGTTTTGGTTAGTTTTTAACCATAATCATGTATTCTTTTTCGAAATTATTCTTAAAGGATTTCATAATTATACAATTTTTAATAAATTAAAATTGAGTTCATATATATTTTGCCATTTGTCCTTGTCTTTTCCAAGTACATGTGTGATGTGAACCCGGTCGCATCATGTTACGACACAACTCGACGCCATCGAAATTGGCCTAAGCTCGAGGGGCCTAGGTGCAAAATAAAGCTTCATTACAAGCTCATTCAGCTCAATAGGCGTCCTTTGAATTCTTTTTAATTCATCTTAGTTTAATAATTAAGTTGTTGGACTTTAATTAAATCCATCTTAGTTTAATAATTGTTTGTCATTTTTATTAAACTTCTTTTAGTTAAATAATTGCTAGAAATAAATGCTTAACTTAGTTTATTTAATTGCTGGAATAACTTATTGCTAAATATGTTTATTACAGTTTATTATATTAAGTTATGAGTTAAAGTAGTTCATTTATAAGTTTATTTACTAAGCTTATTAAGTTTGGTGTGTTTAATGTGTTTTGTGTTTAACTAGTGTTTAAATGTGTTTAATAAGCTCATTTTATTGTGTTTATTACAGGAGTCTTTTCAAGTCATAACCGTTACAATTCAAGGCTGTTACAAATTTAATAAAGTGAATGTTCAAGTCATTTTTGGTTACAAGCAAGGGGCTATTACAAAGAAGGTTTAACACATCATTTAAAAGAGTTTAAAGAGTGGATTATTGATTCTTCAAATTCAGCAGCAAGCTTTTCAACTACCAACCGTTTTTGCTGTTTCAAAAGAATTAATTCAAGCATTCAAAACACCATTAAGGTGCTGGTGACTATTCAGCTAACCAATGGACATTTCAAGAGTCACTTTTCAAGCATTCAAGGTCAATTATGCAGCTGAATTGAAGTGAATTAAATGGTGGAGTTATTTGGTTCAAGAATTCCAAGAGACTTAAGCTTTATTTCAGCTTTTAAGATGAATACTTGTGACCATTCAGCTAGCCTATTTCTAGTCTTATAAATGTGTGTGTAATCAACCTTTTTAGGGGGGATTTTTGCTACCTTTTGAATGTCTATGACATTTTGTGAGTTTTTTCAACTCTCCTATTTCGTTTTAAGACTCAAGCCAACTTATCTAGAAAAAGCTAGTGGTGTCTACCTTAGTTCTTTTCGAACTTATCACTCCTAAACCGAGTGTGGCGTTCACCCTTATACCAATTGGTTCCTATCTTCATATAGGTAGTGGGTCATGGTTTAGCTATCCTTCTATCCACCTTTAAGTGTCCTATTAGATTTGGGTTAGTACTTTATTTTAGTACTAGTTCTTTCTAGACCTTAAACTATCACATACCCCTTTGTTTAAAGCCTTACTTAGTCAAATTCAACCATTATTTTGTTCAAGAACTATACTTCTCCATTTTAACGATCGGGCAACAAACGACTCAAATCATCACCGAGGCGAGTTCGTATCAATGTGTCGTTTGTGATTCTCTAAGATAAGTTGTGTTTTCTCCTTCCTTCAATCGAGAGTAGCACACACAAGCATTTCGATTGTCACAAATGTGCCTAATGGTACTAGAGTCTATCAACTCTTTCATATTGATCATAATATTAACTTAAGAAATGACCACAATAAATATATCATATACTTCAACCAAATTGGCATTTGATTTAGCAGGATTATCAATTCTCCTTTTTCATTTCTTAAACTAAGGTATATAATGGCTTGGTTTGCTACACAAAAAAAATACTTTTTTTCCCCTTAAAGCTAAGATTTTGAGATTTAGACTTGTAATCATGTTTTTTTATACCTCTTTTTGTCTTGTCTTCCACCAAATTATCATATAGCGATCTCTTTTCTTCTGATAGCTTTGAATTCTTTTTGATTGGTGTCTTCAATGATAATGTGAGTGATTAGGACTGTAACACCCCAAACCCTTATGGCCGAATCTGGTAATGTCACATGATAGTGTGTTTGAAACTAAATTGTTGCGATAAAATCATTTCCATGTTATTATCTTTCTTTAACTTTTATCAGATCTAAAAGAAATTGTTTTCCTCATCTAAATCATTTGTTTTAAAACAGCTCTCATTGCGAAAGCTTAAATAAAAACAGTTTATGTGATCGTGAGTTTTAGAAAAATACTTCAACTTTTCGAAAACCGATTTTCCTTCCACTAGCAGGTATAAATCCATAAAATGCATAAATAAGTAAATAAAAACTCAAATTTATGCAAAAGTCCCAGAGAGCCCTCAAATTACAACCCAATAAATCCATAATAATTAGACTATAAATCATAAAATAAAATAAAACTATGAAAATCTAGAACCATGGTCACCGTTGAGTCCTCCGTCGCACCAATCCATCTAAGTCTAGAGATTACCTATGCATATTTAACAGAAGGGGGTGAGTTTACATAAACTCAGTGTGTAATCCCGTAGAAACAAACAAACAGTAATCATAATGCACAGTCAGAAGCGGTCTTGGGCCTAAACCCTTTTTCAGTATCAATGTCAGTTTGCACAAGGGCCTTATCCCATCACAGCATCAGTAACAGATATACAGTATTCAGTAACAATGTCCTACCCAACCAGCCTCTACACACCATCTCCGTCCAACCCTACACTCTATGTGGGATTAAATCAAGCCACCCATCCTTACACTCCAGGTGGTACCGAATGCGGCATAAAATAGTAATTTGCAGCTGAGCTGCCAGTATATTAGGCTTAAGAGCCTTTCAGTACACTTCCTCCAAATAATATCAACACAACCCAATGTAATACAACATACAATGAAATGTCATGCTATCACAGGTTTGTCAGATACACATTTAGTTCAGTGTATATGCTTGAATATAACATGTTCAGTACATAATTCATACAATCAATATCACATAGTTAAAGGTCTAAGTACTGCTTACCGGCCCTACAGAAGGTTCATAGTCGACTTGGGCGACCCGTGCAACTTTAATAGTCATTTCAGTAAAAATGGGCTCACACACCCATATGGCCTGCTAGTGTGGGGCCACACGGCCCAAATTGGCCTTGGCCGTGATAGCTTGGCCTCGTCGATCCTACGACCGTGTTAGGGCACACGACCTACCACACGGCCAACCACACACCCGGGAGGCATTGACAGTGAGGTTTTTAACTTTTGTCGAAACCTTGTTTTCTGCACAATCGAGACACACCTGTATCATTTTCGCTCCTAAACTCAATCCCGTATTTCCAAAACCTATGATTGACATTACCAAAGCCAATTTTAGCAGCACATTCGCAAACCAACTCGAGAATATTCACAACATCATCTTAGAATCATCAAAAAGTGAACACAGTCACTTACTGAATAACGAACCAATATCCCTATTGTTCAAGACTCCACCGAGGCACTAATCGTTGCCTAATCATCGCCTAAATCAACAGAACCAAAAATAGACCTCTTTTAAAAACTAATTTCAGAACAACAGAACAGTGATAAAATGAGTACTTACCGAACGAGCGACAAGAAATGTTGTATAGGAAGAAAGTAAAATGAAGATCAAAAAGGAGAAAAGAAGCAGAATTTTGGCAAATTCTTGGGCTACACCTAAACCGAGAGTAAAACAAATCCTCTTGTTAATCACCCTGTCAAAAAATTGCTAGGACTTATGACAAAACACAACTTACTGAACGATCAGGATTACGCGCAACACAAAACAAATGAGGTGCACTTGAGTAAAACAACGAAAAAGATGAGAGGGAGGGAGAGTTTGAATTTCGATAGAGAGAAGGGAAGAAGAGAACAGAATTTTGCAAAAAGAAAATTGAACAGAAATATTCTGATAACCCCCTATCATCTCTTTATCTGATAACCCTCTATCCCAATTCCCCTTACTTTTCTCCATCCAACACCCTAATACTCAGAGTCCAACCACAGTACAACTCTAGCTGAAAATTAGTCAAAAACAAAAATACTATCCCTTACCAACACAGAGAATCGAACATAGGACCTCCATCTCACCAACACTCCACTTATCTACCAGACCAACAAGCCCATTCTATTAATTACTTACCATCTTTTATTTGAAAGCCTATCAACTAAAGATTGGGCTTTATTCATAAAAATACCAAAATTTTCCCAAGTCATGTCTTGAACTTGGGATCTCCCACACAGACTCAGAACATTTAACCACTAAAGTAGATATAGATTTGTATCACACATTAACAGAAACAAAAATTTAAATTTTGAGGCGTTACAAGGACTATAGGAGAGGGCTGCTTGTGCTTTTGTTTGAGTTGTTGCTTATAAGTAGTCCTTGATTGAGGCAAATTTTCAATAAGTAACCCAATATCAAACTCTTCTTGCAAAGTTATATTCTTGAATTTGAGGTCCACTAGCAGCTTGAAATCTTCATTAATTTGAAGTTAGAGTCCCAATTTTCCTTACTTCCTTGTATGAACAGTAATTATCAAAAAGTTAATTTGAAAACGTGGAAATAATAATATGCCTACACACTTTATTAGGATGAACCCTTTAATCAAATTGTTTATCAAAGGAATTATTTGGTTTGCATTTAGTGAGCATATTGGCAGCCCCATGCATATCTAAGATTGGGAAGATGCACTCATACCATCTCTTGAGATGTGAGGAAAGGATTTGCTTTATGAAAGAATAAGCGACAATAGAATTGCAACAACATTGACAATGGAATCGACAACAATGGTAGCAATATTAACAATGAGAATGGCAATATCGGTAGTGGCACTCGCAAAGGATCCATAATTATTCTTAAGTTTGTTATAGTACTGGATCAGAAAAACATAAATTAAAAATTCGAGTAGTATAATTTGAGGAAAACTCTTGAGGATAATCCACTCATAGCATATCCTCTAGCATCCAACAAGCTCTCATGTTACCATAAAGAACAAGAATAGGAACAACAAAACTTTGCCATATTGTCACGCCCAAAGGGAACATTTATCGCTTTACACTATACTAAACTCTCTTTTTTCTTTTTTTTTTTTTTTTGTGAATGCACTATACTAAGCTTTCAAGCTAAGTTCTCATGCATGCAAATCCTTCCTTTCCACTAGCTATTACAAGTCTAATAAATTATTATGGTTTATAAACAAAATATAATTAGTTTCTCTAAGTGACGTGGGATAAGTTCTTTTGAAACATATATATTTTCTGACAACTCACACATAGCAATTATGTAAAGTAAGACTCAAAATTGGGTACATAATAATTTAGAACCTTAACCTTTACCAATTATTTAAATTTTAGCATTTTTATGTATTTGTATTTTTATATTATAAATTTTTTGTATTCTAATTATTTCTTCGACGTAGCATTATCATATAGACCCATCAGGCACTTCGATGCGAGAAGGGATTGTATAAAACTGTGATACAACATTATCCTTTATCCCTTTCCAATAGGAGAATGACAAATCAGAATTTTCCTCCTGATTTTTAGCTTTTTCCTCCTGAAAAAATTTAAATCCAACTAAAAATGCAAAAAATCAGGAGAAAAAATCTAATTTGTCATTCTTCTATTGGAAAAGGATAGGGATGGCGTGGAATCACAATTTCATACAATCTTTTTTCCTTTGGTGCACGTTAGTGAGGAATCTCACAACACCGACCCCTCTGATCTCATTGTCATTAAAAGGTAATTTTTCTTTAACATCTATCCATTATTATTATTTAATTTATTTATTTTCATATAAATAGAATATTAAAAAAATATTTCTTTTATATTTAAAATAAATATAAGTTTAATATACATTCTATTTAATATAAATATAAGTTTAATAATTTTTAACTATTTAATATATATAGTTTTTTCTCTTCTATTCCTAATTCACTTCACCATTACTTTCCCATCTAATATTCAAACACATATTTTATTATTAGTTTTAGTATCACCATATAATATCAAATATTTATGGTTCCAAAATTTAACCTCACTTCCACAACTATTTTAAAATTTATTAGAAAGTTTAATATGAGGAGAATATAATTTACTATAATTAAATTATGTTTACTAGAAGTATTGTTTTTTTTAATAAGTTTGAGTACCAGCTAACAATAAACTAACAAGTTTTAGTATTATTATTTTCTTACTTATTTTGAATAAGTCTTAATTTTTACTGAAGTTATAGTATTTATAATTTATATGAATTATAAATAGACCATAACAATATGAGATTACAATTCCTACGTGGTATAACTTATAAATTCCCATTTATCATGATAATAATCTACCACTTCTAACTCTTAACTATATTTGAAAAATTAATTCAAGGCAAATTCTTTATAAAAATGTAGCGATAAATTTGGAATAAAAAATTCCATATATTTTGTTAATATCTCTCGCATTCTCATTGTATAATGAAAAAATTTATTACAAGAATAAAAAATTCTAAATTCTAAATTACAATTACAATTTAATTTTATTTGATATAAAATTAGCAATATTAACAATATTAACAATATGAGTTTCTTACTTCAAAAAAAATCATACATGTTGCCATATTTAATTTATTAACTATTTTTAAAATTATTTATATTTATTTTTCACAATATCGATGCATTTACACTTATTCTGTTTTCAATAGTTATGTGATAATTAAGTTTTCTTTCCTTGTGTTAATGCACTAATTATTCATTTCTTACTTGATATAGCTTAGATTCAAATCATACTACAAATAAACGATTTAGATCTTAAACTTATTGAATGTAATTTTTGCATCTTCAAAGCTAAATTTTAAAACCTTAAACCTTATGATTAATTTAAAAAATTCGATCCGGGATATATATATATATATATATTTAGAGGGGAGGAAAGTTTAGGTTGCTCAAAATAGGCTCTAGACCGAATGCCCACCAAGACTTAAAATCAATGAAGAAAATTTTTGTTGAACCAATAACTTTATTCACATTGACTTGATTTAAGTGGAATAATGAATATAAAATAACATGACGTAGTTGATTTGAGAAAATTAATATTCAAAGAATGGAGTCAGGCAGTGAATGAAAGTGATACGTCTGCCTGCCTACTTTTGCTGTTTCACTTACGCAAGGGATAATGCTTATTTGATGATTCATGAATAACGTGACGCCTTCGCGTTTCATTTTCTCCTACTCTAATATAATATAGGTTAAAATATGCTAAAAACTTCATATACTTTTCGACTATCTTTTAAAATTTTAAATTTTAATTTAATTATTAACATCCTTAAATTTGTTGTTATAATATTTTTGAAATAAAAAAATATTCACTTCATAATTATATAATTTATAAATATTTTTATAATTAAATTAAATTTAATAAAAAATTTAACAGTGTTAACAATTGAACCTAAATTTTAGAATCTAAAAAATAAAAAAAATTCATGAAATAAAAATACAATGGCCAAATTCTTTCTTTTTTTTTTTTTTTTGAAAAGTAAGGGACTTGTGGACATTTTAACATATAATATATATCAATAAAAAAAGAGGATTAATTTTTTTTGTTTTTTTTCACAATTTTTATTTAATATGATAAAAGATTTGGAGTGATCCAATGGATGCCTTGGTAGATATTAATAAATATTAAAATTTATTTTATAACAATATGTTTTTGGTTATTAAATTGAAATAAAAAAATTATTTTTATTTTTAAACTTAAAATGCACGTCGGAACTAAAAATAGCCCTTTGCAAGGCTAACTATTTGGTGAGTGAGGCATACCAAATCAGATGGGGTCTAACCTCATGTCTCATATATATAAACATTGATAAATTTGTAACCATGTTTACGAAATTAAAAACAAAGAAAAAGAAGTTTCAACATCAATGCCCCAAAGAGAGATATTGAACTAATGTAGGTGTTTACTTTCGACAATTTCTCTTTCTTAGACTTTCTAAAATATAGCATCAACATCAATTAAAATAGACGTCCTTAATTTTCATTTTATACAAAAGAGTAACTAGGTGACAAAATAGCAAAAAAGAAGTCAACATCACATTGAATGCACCCCAGTACATCAATGTGCCTAAAATAATTCTCAAATTTGCCATTTTAGCCATATGGGACTCCTCTAAATGTGTCCTATATTCACCTCCCATTGCTTTTGAAGCATCCGTTTGATCCCTCAGCTTGTGTGAGGCCACTCGCATTGTGGTCTTCCCCGAGGAAGCTTCATCCATGTTTCATTGTCAAACTCCACAATCACTTTCTTCTTCCAACCAAATATTTAAATCATCTAAAATAGCTCATAATTCAGTTTCGACCATCAACCACCATATGATATTGCGGCAATATCCTCGTATCTAATTTCCTTTTCAATATCGAATCAGACCACCAGAAGTTACCTTATTGAAGTCCACAATTACAACACAATCCACATTTACTTTCGCCCATCCTTCAAGTGGAGTTCGCCATCAAAATTGTGCACCACTTCTTTTCCATGACTTGTTCCTGCTAATCCCTGCATCAAGTCCATCTTTGACTTATAATACCATTAGCACATAAATTTTCATTTTTAAAATAAAATGAAGTTGTTTCTAAAACTTTTAAAACAATTGGTTCGAACACAATACCCCTTTTGATATCTTTATAATGTATGTTAAAATCATCTCTAATCTTGTAAGAAGCCAATTTTCATAGGGAATAGAAAAGAACCCGTCAATCATAGCATTTGGAATGATTTGCCTCCGCCAATTTGGAAATATCTCAAAACATTTAGGTTTTCTTAGTAGAGCAGAAAGAAAATTGAAAGGGTAAAAAAATAGAAAGATGAAAAATTTAAATTTTCTTTTCATAGGTGTGCTTAGTGGAAAAGATGAAAAAATTGAAAGAAAAATTATACATTGCTTAGTAGAGTTGAGAAATGAAAAAAAAATTGATTATTTTGAACAAACACACAGATCTCTTTCTCTTTCTCTCCTCTCATCATTCTAATTTGGAAGAACTGATTTTTATGCATCAGGATGAATGAGCATCTCTTTTTTTTTCCTCACTTTTCTTCCCTACCTAGCACATACAAAATTTATTTTCTTTACACCTTCTATTCCTTCAACTTTTCCACCCAACCTAGCATAACCTTAATGTTAAACTCTTCATTGTGCCCACAAATGTCGCAAACTCCATTATCTGTCATATCTCTTTGCCTCCTTTCAAAGTCTTAACCTCCTTTCCAAATTTGTGAAAAGTCTAACTTTCAGTACAAGCCAAAGAAATTATTTAACTCTTTGATGTCATTTATACTTCTATACAACTTCCCATTTCTTTCTTTGATGTCATTTAGACTTCTATACAACTTCCCATTTCTTATATTTCGATTCCTAACTATTATTAGCAAGATGAGAGTAAGTCTCTGCCATAGAGAATGCACCATTAACTTAACAACTCCAAGCATAAGAGTTAGACCCAAAACTAGAATTACAAGTCAGCATTGAAGCAATCTGAAGAGTCATGGTATTATTGATCTTGTCCATAAATTTTGAGCAAGACCAATTTCCATCGACATTAACCATATCCTTAACACTAACATATTGAATGCAAGTGTTTCCAAAAGAAATAATTTCACAACAATCCGAATTCAGAGATCTAGTATCTTTGGTAGACCAACAAGTGTTGTCCTTTAGAAGACCCCAAACTTTTGTCAAGGACTTCTACACATAAAAGCACTTGGTTTTCTAGATGCTATCCAGATAATCCTCTTTAATCCTACACTTACTCTTTAGCACATGAACCCATAATGCATCCTTGTTGGATAGTATTCCAAAACTCAATTTCATAAAGAAAGATTTATTTTGATCTTCTAACCTCATCAATCCAAGTCCCTCATTGATAAGGTGTTCACAATAAGAATTCTAATTAATTAAGGCCAACTTTTTTTCCTTCATTAGAACCTACACAAATAGACTTACGAACCAATTTCTCAATCCTTTTAGTATCATTGCTTGTATGAATATTTTGGGATCTTCACAATTACAGATCGAGATAAAGTTACCCTTCTACAACAATCCATTTTCTAGTAGTGTCAAAAATAGTAGTTTCGAGACCACAATTCTGATGTGTGAGTTTGTAAATATTAATTATTTAATACTTATAAGGTCATTAGTGTCATATTAAAATTTAGTCCAAAAATTTTGATGTTTGGCTAGTTAATTAAAGAAAAAGGACTAAATTGTAAAAGTTATAATAGTTGCTTGCTATTGGTTTTCCTTAACTTAATGTCTTAAATATTTAGAGTTGGAGGATTTATGTTGCAAATATTCCATAATTAAGTTTTATGGATGATTAATTGAAGAATTTAATGAAAATTTGGTGTTTTATAATATTATTATTAAATTAAACATAAGTTAATAAAATAAAACAAAAGAAAGTGACATCATCTTCTTCCTTTTCTCATTCCATAGTTGAACACCATTTTTAGGGAGAAAGGAAGCTTCAATCTTGCTATTTTCTTTTCATGTAAGTGTATTTGTTATCCATTTTTCATGAATTTTACATTTTTGATATCGTTGTAATGAAATCTAGCTAGTTTAGGGACTATTTTGTGAAACTTTCAAAGTTTAGAAAACTTGCCATTGATGTTTTTGAATCTCTCTAATTGTAAATGTTTTGGTTGGAAGCTTGATGGTGATTTTGAGCTATTTTGTAAAGTGATTTTGTATAATTTCTAAGTTTAGGGATTTAATTGAAAATAAGATAAATATAACATGTTTTTTCTTGTAAAATTTCAGCATGAGAGAGCTGATTTGGGGTGGTTATGAATTCGGTTCAATGGGTATAGGGTTTAATTGTGAAAATAATCTTGTTTTGGTCTTAGGGATCAAATTCAATAAAGTGTAAAAGTTTAGGAAAATTGTGAAAAATTGTAAATAGAAAGATATATGCATTAAATTGAATATTCCATGAAGTTGAAGCTAATAAGTTGAAATAAACTACTTTATAGATCAAGAACCAGTAGATAAACGTGGAAAAGGAAAAGTTGGTGATTAGTCTTTGAATTTTACTATCTTTGCACTTTGGCCCTGGTAAGTTCAAAAGGTTTAATTTAATATAAATTATAATACTATTTCAACTTATGATTTATGTGTTGTTGAAAATGTATGTATATTTAAATTCTCTTAAATGAATTCAAGGTGAGAGATGTAATTGAAATGTAAAATGTTATGTGATTTTGTGTGAGCTCGGGTGAACATAGGATAGGATACAATGGCAAGCCAATAGGTTATTTTGCGTGTTGTACGGGGTTGATTTGTGATGAGATGATGATTATTGACTTTTTATATACATTGGATATACATGAGTCCAACATTTATTGCGAATTACCAAGTTATATCTACAGTGATATTGGTGTGTTTTTGGGGCAGGTGTAAAGCCTATGGGCTTGGCACATAGTACCCAGGTGTGTTTCTGGAGGAATGTTAGCCTACAGGCTATGCACTTGATGCCCAGACGTGTTCTTGGTTGGATTGGCTCGATTGAGCATTTTGGCTTGTCATGGGTGGATAATCATGCATCCGTATCTATTTATATCATTCATGGGGTAGATTTTAAATGGTTAAATGTCTTGCTAATGAATTATATAAATGTTTACATGATTTCTAATATTGTAACGTGACTTGCTATTTAATGACCTTATATAGTTGATTATATTGTGTAAATTATATATATAACTCACATGTTGAATTATTGTGGATTACAAGATTAATGTTTATTAACAAAGTTATTAAGTGTTATGTTATGTTTATACAATAAGTTTTATCGTTTTAACTTGTGAACTTACTGAGCTATGATAAAACTTACTCGTGTTATTTTCCTGTTTCCTTGTAGATATCGTCTGGTGGAATTGAGCAATCAGATCAACTTGAAAATCACACTATCCAACTATCTTTCGGTAGATTTTGAAAATGTTTATTTTGGGATATGTGGCAAGTAATAGGAGTAACTTGTGTATGTTATAAGTATTTTCTACAAGTGGTATGTTTTGTGTTTGTGTAATGTTTTGCATGCTTATAGTTAATAATGTGGTATTGAACTTGTCATGCAGTAGGAGTTATGTATTTATAAAGGTGTTTGAGAAGGTTGTATGGGCTTGTTCATAGAATGAGGGGGTTGAAATTTCTTTGATAGGTTATTAGCTTGATGGATGGAATGGTATGTTTGACAATATTATAAAGGAGTTGAACTTGTGATTTTTTTAATATGATCTTAGTTTGATATTTGATTTTTTTTTAATATGATCTTAGTTTGATATTTGATTTGTGGTGCCAATAAGGGCATATTTGTTAGGCACATAGGTTGAATGATTTTGGTATGTTTTAAGATTGTTTGAAAGTGTTTTGAAGGAATAAAAATGGTTGATATTGTTTTGGCTTGGCACCTAAGAAATAAGTAATGTTTTGGCTTCTTTTAGAAGTCATTTTAGGTGCACACAGCCTAGGCCACGGGCTATCACTCCACACGGCCATGTGGCCTATTCAATTTTGGTGCAGGTATGTCTCACACAGTCACAAGTTGTTACATGGCCTGGAGACACGACTATGTGATCCCATTTCGAAACACACATGGTTTGGCACACGATCATGTGACCTTATTTCGAATTGCACACAGTCTAGCAACACAATCGTGTGACCCTATTTTTGAACTGTACACGGTTTGGCCACACAGCCATGTCCATGAGCCACACGGCCGTGTGACCCCTGTTTATACATTTTACTTAAAATTTTGTAAAAGTTCCAATTTAATCCAAAATTGATCTCGGTTTGTTTTAAATATTTTGTAAACTCGAATTAGGTCCAAAGTTGATTGAAATTCAAGTAAATGATTGAAGATTAATTATTTTGGTTGAATTTGATTGAAATTTATGATAGATGTTCATAGATTATTGTCGTAATGCCTTATAGCACGGGTCAGGAGACTGAACCGAGTATAGGGTGTTACACCTCCCTTACATTAAAAGGATTTTACCGTTTCAACCACTTAATATTTAATGAACCTTGTTGATGATAAACTAATAAATATTTTAAATAATCCTCTTATAGGAGAAGGACACTCCCGACTAAGTGCCAAAACCGTTAACCCTTTCAAAACTAAGTCGTTAGTTTATCTCTTTAGCTAGGTCGTCATTAGTATTTGGAGAGAAAAATATTTTTGTTTTCCTATTATTAGCTTATGGCTTGAATAACATCTAAATTGTTTTAGTGCTTCATCAACCACTTTTGGTTGCTACATATTCGCTCCATAAAAAAGTATTAAATCATCTAAAAAAGTTAAGTGTGAGATAATAGGTCTAGATTTGGGGAAAAGGAAATGTTTTCCACTCATCACGATGAATCGCCTCATTTATGCTTTGGCCCAGTCTTTTCATTCCCAAGATAGATAGATAAGGAGATAGTGAATCCCTCTTGCCTAATACCTCAAAAGGCTAGAATTTGCCTATTAGTGAGTTGTGCTAAAGAACTTGCATCAAAGAAGGTACGATACAATTCATAATAATATGGGTAAGGTTAGTAGGGAAACTAGTGTCTCGTTGGGTGTCCTCAAGAAAACCTAATTCATTCGATCATACTCTTTTTCTAACTCACCTTAATTGTCATCCAGCCCATATGACTCTTCAAATTTTGAATTGAGTGAATAATTTCCTAAGCAATTAATATGTTATCAGTAATACTTCTACCCACCATAAAGCTAACTTAGTTCGAAGAGATAAGTTTCGACATGATTGACTTTTACATATTCAAAACAGTTTTCATAACAATATTGTAAAGAATAATGCATAGTCTTATTTATCGAATTGTGTTAGATTCTCTAAATTTTGGACTTTCAAGATTAACACTAACAAATTTCTATTTCTAGGTCACTACTACTCCCATTGAATATACCTTTAACCATGTTGCATATAGATTTTCCAATTAAAGAAAACGATTGTTGGAAGATTAGGCATGAAGACCATCTGAACCCAGCGCTTTGAAAGGATCCATGTCAAATAAAGCTTATTTAATCTATTTATGTACAACTTCTAGATTCAATAAATCTTTATAAGCTTTATCAATTCTTAGAAACTATTCTCTGATTGAAAGCCCCTCATTACTTCCTCCCTCCTACTTGTACATCGTCTAAAAGAAAGTAATAACTCCAGTTTTAAGAGTCTCATCATCAAAACACCTTTCGTTACTATCCATTCATAGGGCATGAAAATGATTATGTTTCTCCGTGCCATAGTTTGACTATATAAATAATTAGTGTTCCTACCACCTTGAAGTAACCAATCGCTTCTAAATTTCTGCTTCCATAAGAGTTCTTGATCTAATATTTGCTCTAATTCTACTTTAACATTCATTTCAAGCTTTACAAGTTTCTCTGAATGATGTTTTTCTAGAGCTTCTTGGACTTCTTTAATTCTCTCAATAACTCTCTATTTTCTCATTATGATATTACCAAAACCTCTAAGTTCCATGTTCAAATAGCCTTTGTAAAGTTTGAAATAGCCTTTGACAAAGTGTTTGTGAGTTCCATTCTTTCCTCAAAAGAACTTCAAAGGACTGATGCTTGAGCCATCTACTAAAGAAACAGTCTCTTCTTAACAATGAGTATTACCCCAATTGCAAACAAGATATGTTTGTACTCAAATTTGAATCTGTGTTGGAGTTGTCGACTTTATGGTATAGAAAGTATAACTTGGACCTGAACTTCTCTGATTTAGTTAATTAATGTGCTTCAAATGAGAATTAAATTCTTACAAATATCTCTCCAATAGTAGTAAAAAATTGTATGCATCAATTTCCTATGGAAAACTCTATCGAAAATTCGTGAAAGTTTATTTGAGTAATTCTTCCTTATACTTAGATAAATTCTATTTTTCTTGAGTTTGAATTACAAATTTGTGAGAATTATAATTGTAATAATCTAATTATTATAATTCAAATCTAGAAGTTGAATTTTCAATTTTGGGATACACATAAAGGACTTTAACTTCCACTCTTGGGAAGTTTTAGTTTTTGTCTTGTGTTCAGTTCTTTGAGTTAGAGCTCACACTTTAATAATCCTAGAGTTTGAGAACGTTGGGTTCTAGTTCTCTAAGTGTAACTTATTTTTCATTTGTACTTGTATTTGTCGACTAAATTGGTTTAATAAAATTTCATCAGTTATATTAATCTCTTTCGTATTATGTTCTCAATAGTTTTTGGACGCAAAACAAAATGTAAGCAAATATTGGTTCATCAATTATCTAACATTTAACTAAATTAAGTTGCGTTATGTGGTAGGATCATAATATGAGAAGACAACTTATATTAGTAGGTAATCTAAAAGGTCCATAATATGATGAACCGAAATTGAGCAAATCAATTAAAAGACTATTATGTTGCCTATCAAGTCTAATAGGGGAGACGCTTTGTCTTGGGTATCGGAACGGTTGACTCCCAAAAGATAGAAACATAGATATGATTTTATGGACTAACAATACATAGGACAAGACCCAAGTTGAATTAATTATGCTTTAGTTTATGGATTAATTCACTTATGATGTTCATAATGTGACTTGCCTTAATCCTAAGTAAGTGACTAACTATGCGTATGTGACTTGTATACTTTGACATATTAATAATCTGAGTTCAAAACAATAATAGAGCCAAAAGTTGGTACTTTGGGTATATAACTTCTGCATGACATGATTTCATTTACAATAGTGGAATTCGTAACCCAATAAAGGATAAATGATATCGTCTCATTGGCATTACATGATAAATGAAAAAATAACGTGGTCACAGATTATTTGTCTAAGATGAATGGTTTAATTACTATTTGTTAGTAACTAACTTTTTCCATGAAGGAATATGTAATGGTTTCCATGAGATGACATAGGATCATAATGGGTGAATGAATTTAACCCAAAGAGATTAAGGATATCTTACGAGGGTAATTCACTAATGACAAAGCAATTAGACAAGCACTTATTAAGTTGCTTTCATAATGGTACATAATAAGGGAGAGTTCTATCATGATGCTTTAGTGGAATTACTCGATAATTAAATAATATTGTAATTAATAGACAAAAAGTTGAAATTTAACTACAAATTATTTGAACTCTAATTATATATGTCTAATCGGTTCCTCCACTGTGTAATGGCCCAAATTCAAGGTTATCGAAATAATGGTTTCGTAACCAAAAATCCGATTTAAAGAGAGATTTATTTTAATATTTTTGCATGAATATTGGTATGATAGGAAAATTGTATAAAAATATCGATAGAAAATTTTACCGATTTAGTGGTTAGTTAGAAAAAGAAATTATTGAAGAAATTGGGTAAAAATAAGGTGTCGAGACCTCAATCTCGTAAAACCGAGTCAAAAATATTTTTATAAATATTTATGAAGTGTTAATAATATGGTATTAAAATTTCGTTAGAAAATTTTAATGTTTGGGTAGTCAATTAAGTAAAAAGGACTAAATTGAAAATTGTGTAAAAGTTACTAGAAGGATTAAATAGCTCGATTGTTAAATGAGGAGGGACATAAATTGCAAATAACCCCAAAAGGAGATATTTTGGGCGGCATAAGCTGAGAAAAATCAGGAGAATTGAAGAATTAAGGGTAAAATTGGAATATTGCAAAATTTGCTTCAAAAGTTAGGACTAAAGTGGAATTATCTAAATTTCTCTTTATTTTTCTGCACTCTCATCAGCCAAAAACGTCCTAAGGGTTTATTCAAGCTGGTTTTTCATAATTTTTGTACCAAGTGAGTTAATTCTTACCTTTTTCTTGTAATTTTTGTGTTTCTAAGACTTTTACAACTAGGTCCTATTACTAAATTCATTAGTTTTTGATTTTATGAATGAATTGGAAAGTTTCTATGAATATGTGCTGGAAGTTTATGATGAAATAGGATGAAATTGAAGCTTTAATCTATTTATGAGATGATTTTATTAGGTAATTTCATTAGAAATTGATTTGTAGGACCTAATTATGAAAAAGTTTGGAATTAAAGTCTAGTACTAAAATTCTGATTTCCAAAGCTTATAAAGTAGTTTAAAGTGATGGGATAAAGTGTTAATTGAGAAAAATCAGCTCAATTGAGAGGTTAATTGAGCAGGGATGAAATTATCATTTATTGAAAGTTGAGGGAAAAATGGTAATTAACATCATACACTAAAACAGTTTTGGACAGCAGCAGTAGTCTAACTTTGAAAAATCACCAAAAATTGTAGAGATCTAATTAGAGGATTAATAAAATATGAAATTAAGGCTTATTGAGTCTAGTTTTTCATAGAAGAAACAGTTTAATCAATGGAATTGTAAATCATGAGTTATAATAGATTTTGCAAGACAAGGTTAGAATGAATTCGGGTTCCCCTGTTCTGACTTTGGAAAATAATTAAAAATTGTAAAAAAATTATTATGAGTTATAATTTATATGGTTAGAGTGAGTCTATTTTTAGAAGAAACAAACAGAAACATCATTCAAATTCCATACAATGAGATAATTAATTTTTAGTGAAGAGGGGTCGGAACTGTCAAACAATGAAACAGGGGAAAATTTAAAGAATAAACTGTACTTGTTGGCTAAACCAAAAATTCCGAACATTTTATGGTAAGAAGATATGTGAGTCTAGTTTCAGGGAAAATTAACGGATCTTAATTTGGAGTTTCGTAGCTCAAGATATAAATAATTTAGTGACTGTTACTCAGTGAGACAGCTTTGAATGCACTATAAATAATAATGGAATTATAGAGAATGTTACATATGAACATGAAATGTATTAGATTAATGATTAAATTTATTTAATTAGATCAAAAAAATTCAAATACGAAGCTAGATCGAGGAAAAGAAAAAGTTCGGGATTAGTAGATTTTTGTTTACAAACAAGTGTCGAGGTAAGTTCGTGTAACTTGAATTATATTCATAAATACTTGAAATGTTTGTTATTGATGTGAATATGATTTGGATGTTTATTGTATGATAGTTGATGAAGTATTGATATTCTTGATGAAAAGAGGAAGTAAATCCCGGTTGAATGAAAGGAAAATTCGATAGATCTCTGAAAAGGAATTGAGGGTAAAAAGGATCTAGCCCGGACGGGTGATCCTATCCTAATATAGCCCTCTCGAAGAATATGTGGAAAATGGATTTAGCCCGGACGGGTAATCCGAGTTAGGGTCTGAATTTAGCCTGGACTGGTAATTCAGATCCAAGCTCATTAGAGTAATTGTCATTGCAGGGTATTTAGCCTGGACTGGTAATCTCGACAATACTCTATGAGTTTATATTACAGGGGATTTAGCCTGGACTGGTAATCATGCTGTAAGGATGAGGTTCGCGGGAGTGTGCTCTCTGAAATGGAAATGTGCGCACATGAATATGAATTGACGGACCCGGATTTGTACACTAAAGTGTACCCCTGAAAATCCATCGAAATTCCGAGAAATCCAACGGGATAAATATGGAAAAATAACAAGGAAATGGAAATCATAGAATTAATGAGCTCATCAATCATGGTATAAATTATTGATACATGGAAATTATTGGACTAATTTGAATGTTGAGTTTGTGCATGATAGGGGAATAATGTATTGAATGGATGTATGAATGTTTATTGCATTGTATTGAAAATATTAGGTAAGTATAATTCTTGTTACATGAGCTTACTAAGCACAAAGTGCTTACCCTGTTTCCTTTTCCCCTGTTTTGTAGTGTTAAGAGCTTAGAGGTCGGATTTGGTCGGAGACGCATCACACTATCAACCTCAAGATCTCGGTATATAAAGAACTTTATTTTGGAAATCAATGGCATGTATAAGCTAGTAAAGTAGATATTAATGTGAAATGAATGTATGGTTAGCCATTGGTATGGCTAACAAATTTTGATTTTGGTATGTGATGAGATTATCTTATGAATACGATAAATCTATCTTGAAAATATATTAAAATGGATTGGTTGTGTTAGATTGGTCTCGGTTTAAAATTTGCAGGGAAGATTAGATATTTATAAAGGGTTATATTGGGTTTTTTTTAAAATATTTATTCGGTAAAATCTGGTAATGCCTCATACTCTATTTCGGTGACGAATACGGGTAGGGGGTATTACACACTGTCTCAACATAACCCAAAACATATTACATGTAGAATTGATACTATGAGATGAATGAAAACAACGATTAAGAGAAATAGATCACATGTGTGAATGTGTTTTCTCACTAAGTGTAAGAGATGACTTAGAAATGAAATTAATTTCTTCAAATTATTGTTTTATTAATTGTAATTAAATAATTGAAATTAAAAGTGAAAATTAAATTGATTATTCATCGCAATTTTATTGAATGAGACAATTAAATACATTTCCCTCAGATTGTAATATGGTGGTGTCATCATAACTTTAACAAAATTAGAACTTGGTTGATAAAATAATTTAATTGGGTGAATTAATTAATATTTTGAGAAATAAAAAAAATTGGTTATTGGGTTGTTAAATTATAAATTATATGAGTTTATTAAAAGTCTAAATAACACATGTAATTGTATTCAATACCAGATTCAAGTCTAATAAACCCATTTGCAACATGATGGGTGACAACGCTAGGTCCCAAGCAATGGTGTTGCCGCCCCCTATTCCTTAAAAGGGAATTGTTTTATTTTCTATTAAAATAATTATTTAATTACCTTGTTCAAGCAATATATGATTCATATGTTATGTGTTTTATTGTAAATAAGTCAACATTTACCTAATTTTTTCTATAAATTAGATTGAAGTAGGTAAAAAGCCCTTATTTGAACACTTCTATAAATGTTAGGCCCTTATTTAATTATTTTGAAATGTTTGGACCCTCTAAAAGGTTAACCCTTAATTTGAGCATTTACCCTTAATATTATTATAAAAAATTATTTTTAACTATATTAATATTTTTTATTTAAATATTAGAATAACATTCAAATAGTTTTATTAAATTATATAAAACTTCAAATAAATTATATACAGCAAATATAACCCTTCCAACAACATCGTGTCTATTGTTTGAACTTATATTCTCTCGTTAGGAGTGCAACATGGCTTACCACTTCATCCAGCACTTGGTATATATTATGAGAAAATTAAAACACTGTACAAAACCAAAAAAAATTTATGAGGGAGAAAATATAAATATATGATTTATCCAGTTCTTTTAAATAATGTGAATTAATCCTAAATAATTTAAATAATAATTTATGAGTGTTTATATAGACTAATTTATTTAAATATCATTTAAAATAAAAAATCGAAGGAAATGAGTGTAGATTTTGAATCAAGTTGTAACCTACAAACAAACTTTTTCCCTTTAGTAGGTTGAATGCGGACATTAAATCAACCAACGGTCAAAATGTGGATCAAACTCTTTTAAATACATAACATTAACTTAATGTGAAGATTAAGATTCTCAAAATTCTCAAGTCTTGGGTTCTAGTGTCAGCATTTTTCTCTAGATTTTATTTTAATTTAAGTCTCATTATATGTGGGTCATGTTCAATAATAAATTGTAATGTTTGGCTCAGGATATAATTATCGGATATTTTGTTTGCAATTATATTTATAACTCCTTAATAAAATTATAAGAAATATTAAGTGAATTTATTCTTATTGTTAAAATTTATAATAATAGATATATAATATACCCTAAATACAAAAATATAAAACAAAAAAAAAATTCTATTTTACTTTTTAATGTTCCCCTCCCTTCAATTTTTTGGCATAATACTAAACTTAACCCTCAATATTTATATTTTTTTATCATTTTGACCCTTATTCCTTTTCTAAGCTAAAATTGTTTATTAATCTTTTAAAAAAGAGTCAAATCATTTTTCTTTAACGAAATGTTGACCAAAACATTCATTTTGCAACATTATTAGTGTGGCAACACGTGTAATTCATGTTAACATGACACTATTTGACTTATATGTCAAATCAACAATTAATTTAAACATTACAAAAATAAAAAATGAATCAATTTTTTTTTTAAAAAAATTATAGAAAGGTCATAAAAACTAAAAAATTATCTTAAAGTACACATAGATTCTCATGCAGGCTACTATGTTTAAAAAATTAACATTTTAGTCAGTAGTTCCATTTAAAAAAATCATTTTGACTCTTTTTCAAAAGATTGATAGACAAATTTAGCTCTTTTTTAAAGGTAGAGTGCCAAATTAAACTAAAAACAAAGAATAAGGGTCAAATTAATAAAATATATAAAGTTAAGAGCTAAATTTAACATTATACCTTTGATTTTATTTCATTTCATTCTGACATCCGGGTCAGATTTTTTCCCTGCCCCAAACCCACCCCGAAATTCCATACCCGACCCTCAATCTCCAGGTGAAAAGAGTAAACCCACCTTGACCCAATCAAACAAAATTTTAATTATACTAATTTTTTAAAATTATATGTGTATAAGGATGCAAACCTCTGATATTGACTTATTGAATTATAAGAGAAACTCAATCCTATTAAAATTTTTGAAATAGAAATAATTTTATAAATATCTCAACCTGAATTCATCAATCCCACTCATTTTTAAAATTAAATCCATTCTAATATATAAATCAAACTCAACATACCATAAATTCCATATTTAAACAAAATCAAAATCATGCTTTAAATGAAAATATATATATAAAATCAAAATTTTAAATTACAAAAAGCAAAGATAGTGCCAACATTGAAATCATTGAAATAATAATAATTAAATTCATATTTCTAAAGTAGAAAGTTTGGTAACACAAATTGACATAAAGAGAGAATGTTGCATTGCTTGTGAAAGTGCCATTTGGCAATGGGTCTCATGGTTTCTATGAATTTATTATAACCACCAATAAAATATTTTGTAGAACACAAAAAAGGGCCAAATATTATATTTAATATTTTATTTTGTATCCTGTTTAAAATTTGTTCTGTATTGAAGTTGAGCTAAATACATTTTTCAAACTAAAAACAATATTTTCAAATTGACTTTTCAAACCAAAGTTAGAAATTTTAGATTATGTGAAAATATTTTTCATTTTCATCTTAAAAAATAAGATGAAAAACATGTTTAGTAGAGAGAGGTAAAAACTTATTTTCTATAATATAAACTTGAAAAATAAAATAAAACATCGTATTTATATGAATTTGAATCTGACTGCTAGATTTAATATTTTTTAAAAATATTAAAAATATTGTTGCGTTTATATGGATTTGAATCATGGTACGTTTCTTTTGGTTAAATAAATTAGTTAATACATATGTTTTAACATAAGGAAATACTAGTGTACTAACATGATGATTAAACAGCGCCCATCATTTGGTAAGTAGATTATTAATCATGTAATAAACGTGTTATTCTATAAAATATCAAATTTACCCATAAACCCATCACCTATTTAAAGAATTACGATGCAATAAATGAATCGGTATGTCATAAATCTCAATCTAAGAATTCAATAGCAAACATAAAAATGTTTGCTTCGAGGCACAAAAATGAATGGATGCACCATAAATTTGGTTCTTGCTTATTTATCTATTTCCATTTTTGCTACCAATTTATCTCTCAATCGCTCTAAAAATGTTTAAATCAAACATAATTTTCAAAAGTCAAAATATAACTCAATTAATATTTAAATTTAATACTTAAACACCAAAATACGAGTTACTAATATTTAAATTCAATAATCATTTATTAGAAACAAATTGATGAATAACAAGGGAAAGAGAAGAAAGAAGAAAGAACCCAAAATAAGATACGACAATGTTGACCTCTTAAAATGTAAAATTTCAAGAAATAAAGAAAATTTTGTCTATAAAATAGGAAAAAGAATGATAAAAGAAAATAAAACCCTAAAACGTATGGGGAAGAAAAAAAATCGAAAACCATATATCTAGATTCAAGAACTCAAACGATAACGAGAGTGAAAAGCAAAAAGTTTGATTTAAAGATAATGCACGTGATTTAAGATTTATTAATGATGTATTAATTTTTTAAAAAAACTAAATTAATGTATTAAGAGGTGTATTAAAACTGTAATACTCCTATCAAACGAGGCGTTAAAGTTAAAAATATTAAAGTAATATTATATTACATATATTTTATAATTGATTTAAGTAAAAACATTATTACACAGCAGTAATTAAAATAGTAATTGATTTAAGTAAAAAAAATTATTACACAACAGTAATTAAAATAGTAATTTAGATTAGATCTTGAATTTGTAAAATCTATCCAACACTACTACCTTTTTTTTAGAATTTTTATACAGTTTCAATAAAATTAATTATTATATAAACAACAATAATCAAAATATTTGTAGACTCAAATAATAAATTAATATTTATTTATAAAAAACAAAACACGAGCTAAATAGCATAATTCAAATTATTTTGATTTAAAATCTTAATTATTTCTCAAAATATTAAAATTGAAATTTTAATATATATTTTAAGGGAAAAAAAAAAAAAAAAACACATTCACAATACTGAATAACTAATATACACATTTCTAATTTTCTCTCAAGCTTCTTGCTGGTGTGCGGGCTATGGAGAGTTGATAAATCCGTTGGTTTTCTTCTTTGTTTCTCAATCCAACTTCATCAAGCTTCGTTTTCCTGCAAATTCATACGCTTTCGATCTCCATTATCTCTAAATCCAAGTAAGGATTTTTTTTTTTTTGAATTTATTCCATTCTTGTTTTTAATTCGATTTTTTAAAGGTAGTTATTTTATTGGTTGGCAGTTGATTTTCTGCGTTTCTGTTTTGTCTTTTAATAAATAGAAATCCTCAGCTTTTAGATCCTCTTCTGGGTTTTTCTTTGTTTTTCATTTAGATTTGTTTTCAATAATTTCCTTTTTAACTCTCATTTTAAAGCCTTGGATTTTTGTTTCTTCATGCAACAAGTTTATCATTTTCTTTTTAATGTTGCAACAATCTGAGGATTTAGTAATGCTTATGATTCTCGCTAATTGTTTGTTCTTTATTTGGTGAACGGATTATAACATGACAGCCCTTAATTTTTTTTTTCAAAAATATTTGGTAATTTTCACATCAATTATTTATTTTTTACCCCCTCCCTCCCAGTTTTAGTGTGTCTGAGGTCTGGTTTGCTTCAGTACTATTCTTTCAAGATTTCCTTTATGCCTTCTGGGTTTTTTTAATGATTGGTGAAGTGTAGATCCTTTCGTAATTTTAGGCTTCTTTGTTTTGTAGGGGGAAAAAATGCACTTTCTTTTGATCTTTTGAGGTGGGATTTGTTATGTTAGTCTTTTAGGTATGTTAGTTTATTCAACAGAGTTTGGGTTCGAAGAACTTTGAATGATAGAGGAGTTTGCAGTCTGCCTTATGCATGTATGCATTTATTCTTGAAATGAAATGTATTTGATAATTTCTTCACTTCTAAGGGAAGTAGAGAATTGTTCATTTTTTTTGTAAATATATATTGTTAGATAAATGAGAAAGATGTTTTCGGATCATCTGGACTGAAGGGAGTTGAAATGAATGGATGGGTCTAATTTCAGGTTCTAAATTTTGTTGCTGACTGGTGAAGCTTCAGGTATGCGGGCAGGTGGCTTTCGAGTCAACTTTAGGACTGATATAGTCCTTTACCGACAAATTTTTGTTTGAGAATTTGGGGTAAAAGTTGCTTTAAGTAAAAGTAATTACATGGGAATTCAGACAATGGGGTCTCAAGGTGATAGTGGTAGTAATGGAAAACAGTTGCAATTCCAGCAGTTAACTCAGCAAAATTCGATGTATAGCCTCACATTGGATGAGGTACAAAATCAGCTGGGTGACTTGGGAAAACCTCTGAGTAGCATGAACCTAGATGAGCTTCTCAAGAATGTATGGACCTTGGAGGCTAACCAGACTTTCGGTATGGACTCTGATGGCACCGTGCTGACCAATCAAGCTTCTCTGCAGCGTCAGGCGAGTTTGTCATTAACTGGTGCTTTGAGCAAGAAGACAGTTGATGAGGTTTGGAGAGACATTCAACAAAGCAAAAATGATAGGGAAAAGAAATCTAGAGAAAGGCAGCCTACCCTTGGAGAAATGACATTGGAGGATTTTCTAGTGAAAGCTGGAGTTGTTGCCGAAGCATCTACGGACGGAGACGTTGGTGCTTCTATTGCTGGGGTAGATCTAAGTGTTGCACCACAGTTTGCGCAGCAAGGTCAGTGGATGCAGTACCCACAGCCACAATATCACCATCCTCAACAAAGTATAATGGGGGTTTACATGCCACCCCAGCCTATGCCCCGGCCATTAGCCTTAGGGACTGCTGCTGTAATGGATGTCTCATACCCGGAGAACCAGGTACCATTACATTCGCCTTTGATGGGAACATTATCAGATACACAGGCATCTGGAAGGAAAAGAGGTGCCCCCGAGGACATAGTTGAGAAAAATGTTGAAAGGAGACAAAAGAGGATGATAAAGAATAGGGAATCTGCAGCACGTTCACGAGCAAGGAAGCAGGTTGGCTTTTTTTTGTTATTTATCTCTAAAATGTGACACTTGACAGTCACATTATTCTTTTTTTGTTTCTTTTTGTTTTTACTTTGAAATGTTTAAAAGATGTTTATAAACAGGCTTACACTAATGAACTGGAGAACAAAGTTTCACGTCTAGAAGAGGAAAATGAGAGGCTGAGGAAACGGAAGGTTAGATCTGTCTTACAAGACACTTTCTGATTCATTTACATTCAATTGATGATCTTGAAACGTTTTACACTTAAGAAGATAATAGTTTCATTTTCTTTTCCAACCTGTTCTTTGAAGAAGAGGATAAATTTCTCATTACTCAAAAGTCAAAATTAGTATTTCTGTCTTTATGTTTCCCAATATCTATTTCCTTGTGTCAATAACCTGTTACACTATGTTTATATTCTATCCAAAATCGAGTTGTATATCATCAAACCATTTTATTGCATTAAATACCTTCATGTCCATAACTCTTGGAACTTAAATATGGCCAGTGGTAGATATTAAACACTCCAACTGCTTAGAGAATTGAACTCTTTTGCCTCTTTATGCGAATATCAATTGTATGATATTTATGGGATCACCAAGTATACAATCTGTCAATAAATTCTTCCAAATCAGATCATATATCATCAAACCATTTTATTTCTTCAAGTGCCTTCATGTCCATAACTCTTAGAACTTAAATGTGGCCAATGGTTGATATTAAACACTCCAACAGCTTACAGAATTGAATTCATTTTCCTCTGTATGTGTTAACAGTTGTATAATATTTATGGAATCTCCTAGTTGGTTAGCAGCTGTTTTTCATACAGTTAGATCATGATGCTGCCTTGTGTTGTTCCCTTTTCTCATAGACTTTGATTCAGATTCCAGTTAAATCACAAAAAGCCTGCTTTAATGCTAACACGTTGCATTCCTTGCCATCCCCTTATCATATACTAGCAAACATGGGAACTGCAAAGTCTATGTGTTCAGCCTGTTGGTTACTAAGGCTATCTAATGTCTCTTCTCAACACCATGAACTGTGCATGATGTAGCAGTTTTTTCGTTTATGATAAACCAGTCTGCTATAGCAAAGCCAGGTTCTTAGCCATCATCTATCTCGATAGCTTCATCTTCCTTTATGTCTGATAATTCCGTTGAAAACTTCCTGTAGACTTGTTTAACAGATATCTTCCTTTCGTTAATATGAATTCCGTTGCCAGTGAATGGAAAATGAAAATTTTAATCACTACACTTGTTATCAAGACATAGTCACCCTTGCATGCTTGGTTTAAGACTGTTAAGGCATTCAACCTTGCACCAATTTAATATGACACGAGAGCATTCTCCAAAGTTAAATACTGTGGACAACACAAACTGACACTCCCATTAAGTCCCAAAATCGATAATATACACAAATAGGCCTATCATGTTGACTATGGAAATGAGGTAGCAAATACTGGCAGAAATGGGGCAACGAAAACTTCTGGCTGTGATTGCATGTTAAAGCATTCAACTTAAAATTGAATGGTCATAGGTCAGCATCCACCTTGAATCCCAGCTAGCCGTAACTAAATTTGTGTAAGCACGTTATAGAGACCTTTATCGTGAATTGCTTTAGGATGAACTGTTTTTTCACAAGGTAGCTAGAGGGATGTTTACATGAATTTAACCATAAGATTGGTAAATCTTGCTGCAGAACAGGTTTCACATATTGTAGAATATAACCATGACCCAAAGAAGACATTTTGGACAGTAAAATTGTTTGTCTCAAACTCTGAAATCCATAATCTTATTAGGAGCCCATCTGTTGGGTGACTTAATTTAAGCCAGGTTAAATCCATTTGTGTCGTGTTCTTATGTTTCTCTAGGAAATAGTAGGATATAGGGTTGTTGGTGTTTGTTAAGTGGTGTTATCCACATTCGGTAAGTTATTGGTTTTCTATGGTCTTATATTTACAGTCGGGTCCTCCACCTATTACCAATTGATTTTAAGTTGGATGCTTTAACATGGTGTTAGAGCCTTGGGTCAGTTATGCTGTTGATCCTACTGAACTCCGTGTGAGGTTGACAACCCTTGGTGCAGTTGTCCTCTTGTAATCCCTGTTAGCTTCATGTGAGGGGAAGTTTTAAGTGGTTTATCCACATCTGTTAAGTATTGGGTTCTTATGGTCTTGTATTAAAGTTGGCCCTCCACTTATTGCCAAAATGGTTTTTTTAGGTTGGATGCTTTCACTCATTTTTCTAATTGTTAGGTATATCTTGTTAAATATTGTATGAAAACCCTTTAACCGTGAATAGCTGTGTTACTCCAACTTTCCATTGTTTTTTTAAGAAGTACCTGTATTTGTTGCATATTCCGACATGGTTGTGGAGATATGATCCTCCATAGACTCTCTAAGCACATGGAAATGTTGAGAAAAATTAAGAAATCCTGTCTCAGGAGACATACCCCTCCCTTACACTCACACTCAAGTCCGAGTAGCATAGAACTTAAGATCCTTGATTTACTGTGAGAAGTACAAGAAACAACTGGAGACGGCATTCGTTTCCTTGTTTTTGTGTTTCCGGCCCTCAATCTCAACTCCTTAATATTTTTTCTCATTCAATTCAGCCTGAAAATGATACCGCACATATTACAACTGCATTTGCTTCTGCATGTAGTTTTCATTCATGGTTTCATACATGAAAATTTTTATAAGTTTCATTCATCACTACTGCATACAATTTGTTTTCATTCTTGGTTCTGGGATTTTATATTCTCAGGAGCTAGAGAAGCTGCTGCCGTCCGCACCTCCTCCCGAGCCAAAATATCAGCTTCGTAGAACATCATCAGCCTCGTTCTAACAATCCCATAGCAGTTAGTGTGAAAGTTTTGCACATACAAACCAGCTTCTGGCATCTGTTTCTGGTTTCAATTTAGGCATAAGGTTAAAGTCAATGCACCTTCCAGAGGCAGCCATTGTTTCATTTGCCGGTAATGGTTGCTTCCCTCTTGTAAGAGTTTTTTTTCCCCTTCATGTATTTACTTTTTTACTATGAAATTAATTCAACTGGTAAGCTTTGTCCCTAAATGTGTAGTTGTGCGCCTTTTTTTTTTTTTAATTTCCTTTTGAAATTAAATGTGTAGTTTTGTCCCTAAAGGTACAACTTATAATCATAAATAAAGACCAAGAGCCAAACCCATGTAGCAGGTGGCCACGACCAGCCCCCAAATCACCAGGAAGCAAATGAGATCCCACCAGGGCCTCCTCTAAGAATGGCAGCTTTTGCCAATTTATCTGCACTCCCATTAGCCTCCCTCTTAATGTAAATGATTTCCCGGTAAAATTTCAGTCCGAATGGTAATTGTTAAATTCATTAAGTTTTGTTATTTTCAAAATCTGATGCACCAAATATATTATCATGTGTAATGTCATGTTAGCTTATTATTTTTACATTACTCATGAAAAATCCAATTAAATGATTAATGATGATCATTTACATCAAGATTGAAAATTTAAAATTCGAAAAGTATGGTTTTAGGATGATCCAATAACTTTTGCAAAAAGTAGTAGAATTGAACCTTTAATAATCATTCTCAATAATCAGTCTAGCACCACTAGCCCTTTTAGAAGCAACGAAGATATCCAACGCTTCCTTTAGGAGCTTGGAACTCAGAGTTCAGAAATCAAAGGGTCGCAAACACCAATCACAATAGAGAAAGTAAAAAGGGTAGTACCATTATGATCACATAAAATACCTGAAGACCAGCTGGTCCAGGATTAACTATAACCGAGTCAACACTAAATTTCAAAGTCCATAGAGCGGACGACGTCCAAATGGAAGATAGAGACCGCCTTGTCGACTTGAGCATCCCACGAAATTTATGGCATAAAAGGAAATCATCCAAGGAAAGAATGGCTTTAGGCCATTTTGCGTTACTCCACCATACTATTCTCATCAAAGTAAGGTCGAATAAACAGTTAATATCAACGACCCTCCCCTTGGAAACAAATTCATTCCAAAAAAAGACAAATACACCAAGAGATCGTTAAAAAATGCCACCTCCCATACCTTAGCCCATCTGCTCAACCTACCAGCTTGGACTCAAGCTTCAAGGAAAAGCCGAGCGTTACAGGGGAGGCCCCAATTGACATTCCAAAGGGCCACCCATCGCTGCAAAATTCACCTCGAGATCTCACAATTAAAGCAGAGATGGACAACTGACTTAAGCGCAAGATGGCATAAACTACAAATGATCATTGCATAAAAAACAACCACACATTTAGCGAATTCCACTTTTGTAGGGAAAAGAATTCAATCTTAGGAGGGGTAAGACCAACCTACACCTTCCTCCAAGCAGTACAAGATACCATCACCTTTGAACACACCAACCTGCAATAATCTTTAGACGAATAAATTCCTATTGATGAATCGTACCACCTGATGCAATCAGCTTGCATGGACCCAAAATTGTACCCTTCTAACTAGAGCTTTAAGGCTTCCCACTTATTCAATTCCCAATCATAGGGAGTTCTTCTCAAACAAATGCCCTACTTCCAGCTTCCATTCTCCTACCTTCCTAACTCACAAACTTTTCCCACTAAAGAAGTAGAGAATTGTGGAATTTATTTGCCAAGGGTTTGGTAAACGTGTCTGCAAGTTGATCCTTGGCATGAACATGAACAATACGGAGCTGGTTTCGGTGTACTTTATCTCGAACATAATGAAAATCGACAGCAACATGCTTCATACGAGTGTGGATTGCGAGATTTTTACTGAGATAAATCACGCCGACATTGTCACAATATACTGTTGGCGGAACTGTTTGATGAACTCGCAATTCTAGAAGAAGATTGGTGACCCAACAGACCTCGGATACAGAGTTTGCAACAGCCTTGAACTCTACTTCAGTTGATGACCGAGCAATGGTTTGTTGTTTCTTGGAGACCCAGCTGATTGGGTTTGGTCCAAGAAATAGAATGTTGCCCGATGTTGAATTTTGACTATCAAGATCCCCGGCCCAGTCGGCGTCAACATACATGGACAGATCAAATTGTTGCGCAGATTGAAGTCTCAAACCAAGTGTAGTGGTGCCACGCAGATATCGTAGTATACGCTTCAAAGATTTCCAATGCAGCTCGGATGGTTGATGCATGAATTGAGAGAGCTTGTTGACAGAGTAATTAATGTCAGGCCTTGTAAAGGATAAATACTGCAATTTACCAAGCACTGTACGATAGCGTGCAGCATTAAATGAGGGTGCTCCATCACGTAAAGATAACGAATCAGTGCCGCTCATCGGTGTAGGAGCAGGATTACAATCCTGCATATTCTCAGCACTGAGCAGTTCGGCAATGTAGTTTGTTTGAGTGAGATATAGGCTGTCAACGGTTCGGGTTACCTCAACTCCCAAAAAATAGTGTAGATGCCCAAGATCCTTTATTGAAAATCGATTGGCAAGAGAGTTTATAACTCGGTCAATTGTGGAAGTATGAGTCCCAGTAATAATGATATCATCGACATAAACCAGAGCAATTACTTGGACTGCACCATTGCACATTATAAAGAGAGAAGGATCAGATTTAGACTTGGCAAAACCAAGCTCATACAGGTAGGTCGTGAGGGCAGTATGCCATGCCAGCGGAGCTTGCTTGAGGCCGTAAATTGCTTTATTAAGACGATAGACATGAGTCGGAGCAGTAGAGGATGCAAAACCAGGAGGTTGAGACATATAAACCTCTACAGTAAGATCGCCTTGCAGAAATGCATTGTTGACATCTAGCTATCGAAGCACCCAATTATTCGAAATGGCAAGGGATAGTACAACTCGTACCGTTGTTTGTTTGACCACGGGACTGAAGGTTGAGTGGTAGTCAATGCCTGGCCATTGGATAAACCCCTTGGCAACCAGCCTCGCTTTATAACGATCAATCGTTCCATTCGACTTGCGTTTTATCCTGAAAATCCACTTACAAGCAACAACATTTTTAGTGTTATCTTTGGGAACTAGTTCCCAAGTTCCGGTTCGAGCTAAAGCATCAAGCTCTTCTTTCATAGCATCCCGCCACTCTTTGTGTTTTTGAGCTTGTTTCACAGTGGTGGGTATGGTTTCAGGTGAGACAAGTGTAAGGTAACTAAATGGTTTTTTTGGTTTAAAAATATTGTTCTGAGAGCGAGTGACAACTCGTGGAATAACAGAGGAAGGTTGTGGTATCGGAGGGGAAGAGACAGTAGCTGTGGGGTTTGAGGACGAGACATGGGCTGCATCAGATGAGGGTGAGGCTGACTCGTCAATAGGTGTTGATAAAATAATTGGGTTATCGGGTAGGGCTGGGGTTGCCTCGGTGTGTGAGTGAGAGGCTTTATTTGGTGATGAAGGAGCAGTAGGATGAGAAGACATACCTGGGGTGATCGAGGACGCCAGTGGTGCGTGCAGGAGATGGTTTGGTGCCATCGAGATGGCCGTAGAGATCGTGGCCATACATAAGCATAGAAAATTGAGCTTTCCATGTAGAGAAGTTGAGACTCCTAGTGAGCTTGATCGGGAGCTGAGATGCTGGATGAAATTGAATTACCGACGATGTGGTGAGAGTGTTGTCACTATTAGCAGTAGGGAGGGCCATTGGAGGGGACGAGATTAGAGGAAAAAAATTGGATTTGGATCGGTTAAGATTTGGAAGCTCTGATACCATAAAGAAGCAGAGAATTGTGGAATTAGTTTTCTATATTCAATGATCAAAGTTACAGAGGAATATATACAAGCTATACACAAGCTAATCCCTATTCTTTAGGAGATGAGATTAAAGTTTAAACTACCTAAAATTAAGCTAACAATACAGATATAGTGAGTTTAAACAACCATATGAAATGGTCAAAGTTTAAGCATGTGTCAGACATGTGTTACACTGATACCCACCTTATTAGACACCAAAGCAAAAATCCTAGGCAAAGACTTAAAAAAAAGCTTCGGTGTGCTGGTAGTTTAACAAACAGATTATAAGAGGAAAGCAAGGCTAAGGGAAAAATCAACACATAATATTTGGTAACGCAATTCGAATTCGTCAATCCTACCCTACGGAACCTCACTAATGATTTTATTTAACTATTGTCCGGATCACCTATTAGCTAAAGTTCAATCTACACTTACAACAATGATAATTATAGCCCAACGAGTTAAAGTTTACTCTCCAAGAAATACCTAAAAAAAAGAGTGCAAAATTACATAGCAAAAAGTAACAACTACTACAGCTTCTCCAAGTAACTTGAAAAGATAAATCAACATTTAAAATAAAGAAATTATCTACACAAAAATCCCCTCTTTAAATTTTGAATTAATGCTTCCTCTCCAAGTAAATTCAAAGAGGCTTCAACACCAAGTAAGACCAAGTCATCAAGTAAAAGGATAAGGTTTGCTTTGAATCAATCTCTTCTCTTTCTTTTCCCATTTGAAAATTAAGCTCCCAATAAAAAACCAAAGTTCATTTGTTGATAGGAAGTTAACCAAAATTATCCAAGTAAAAAATGCCAACAAACTTACTGTACTTTATTTATCCCAACTTACTGTCCCAAGTGATATCCTACCTTATTGTCTTAAGTGTTGTTCGAACAAGAAATGGAACAATGACGCCCCAGATAGTTAAAGTCCCAACAATCTCCCTTTTAACATTTTAACAGAACATTTCAACAAATGATTAGACAATAGTCATCGATAACAAAATAAGTCTCCCCTTTTCGACATGCATCATATTATCCCCTTTTCAACAATGCTCACAAATGGGTTTGTCTACATTTCGAACACTAGTGACACTTGCTACTGATGTAGCTTGAGTCTTCGGGTAATTTTTTTAGACACATATTTTCTAGTATTTCCGGTAGTGGTACAGGCTGGCTTCTGAAATCCCTCGTTCTTTTAGCTGGGGGAGTAAAAAAAAAGTTCTAGCCATGTTAAGCTTCCTGGTATCCTCACTTTTAGCCTTAGAACATTTTTGGGCACGTTCGAATAATACCACAAACTCTTTTATTTCCAATACACCCACTATCATTCGTATGTCTTCGTTTAAACCCTATTCGAACCGAGTACACATCTCAGCCTCTGAAGGTATAAATTCTCAGGCATATTTACTCAAGCAAAATGAGTTTACACTCATATTCAGCATCTGACATATTTTCATGTTTCAAATCCATAAATTCTCGTTTCTTCTTCTCTAGATACATTTTATTGATATATTTCTTCTTAATTTCAATTTGAAAGAAATCTCATGTTACTCTGTCTCTCGAGACCACAAATGTCAAAGTAATCCACCATTGGTACGCTTCTTCTTTCAACAGAGTTATAACACATTTTAGACTATCATTGGAAGAACAAGCTATTCATCAAGAACTTGTTAAATTTTTTCCAGCTAGTATTCAGCTTTCACTGGATCATCATTATATAGACCTCGAAATTTTTCTACCCCACACTTGTGAATCTTATCTATCGGGGGTCGATTAATAATTATCAGACTTGAACTTTAAGGACAACAGGGTGCCAAGGGAGGCAAACGAAGGGGCAGAGGCTGCGGAGCTGCAAGGTTAGCTCACATAAACTGTGCAAATCATTCATTCATCATTTGGAAGAAAACACCACAGTCCTTACTTCTAGGTAAGTATGCTATGAATTGCTCCCTGTTTGAAAGTCAGAACATTACTATCTACCTCATTTGGTACGACACGGTTAGACTCGACTGACATTGTATATCTATAAGAAAAACAAAATCAGATTGGATAAAAATCATCATACTGTCACATGTTCTTGTGGCATATATTTTCTAGACTCGACACGTGCTACATTCAGCCTGAGAATCAACTAAATCATAGCTCTGATACCACTAAATGTAACACCCCTAGCTCGTCCTATTCGCCAGAACTGAGCTACAGAATTTTACAGAACAAAAAGAAATAGTTACAGACCTTTAACGAATAATTCAAATAAAAAATTATTATAAATCATAATATAAGTCATTCAGAGAAAATTTAAACCTTTTTTTAGCTTAATACAAGCTTACGTAAGTTCTAAAGTTGACCTGGGATCAAACAAGGATCAAATTGCAAAGTTTAAAAAATACAGGGCTAACGTTGTGGCGAGGCTCTCCCCATGTTGTGATGTCGCCAAACAGTCAATCACATCATGATGTTGGACCATTTGACATCTAAACGTCACAGACTGTTGGCCGATGTTGCGACGAGAGAAGCTCGACGCTGGGACGAGAAACCTATTTTTGGCCAAAAATATGTTCATTTTATGCTTGTTCTAATTCAACTTACCAAATATGCCTATGTATGCTTTTAACAACATTTAAAACATGTTCAAAACATAACAATTTACATGCCAAAACATATCACATGATCATCTAATCAATCCACAAAACCAATATACCACATTTGGCACCAAAATCACAACAATGATACATGAATCAAACCCAACCATTTTACTTATTTATGAAATTCCATATTACTTATTTAAAACATGTCATAAGTTAGTTCATATGTATAACTCAAAATAATTGCCCATCCATATATGCCAACATTATACCAACTATGAACATAAGCAATTAACATTACCATAAGTTACCATAGGTGTTAAAAATTAAGTATGTTATAAACTTATTTAATATTACAAATGCCTTGACACTTCTAAGTACATGCCACATATAACTGAGTTCAAAAAATCAAAAGTCTATCAAATCAGGAGATGGATAATGTGAGCTTATCATAAATCCGATCGCCATATTTTGAATATCCAAAATCTACAGGAAAAGTAACAATGACGGAGTAAGTATTACGAATACTTAGTAAGTTCATACGATACAAATAATTAACTTACCTTAACCATTCAATATATATAAATCATTATGCAAAAGCAAATTCAACTAACATGACATAACACAACAACATCAACAAGATGAGTTTTGATATATCATCGTACTTGTAATGCTCTAATTGTATCATATCAAATTCAAGCCAAACATTCTGTATATGTATCTCAATTCATCATTCAACCTTTCATTTACTACTTTCGAATTTTTATCACTTTACTAGACATTACAATTTCACATTTCAATTCATTGCCCGATGAATACTGTAAAAGAACTCGAAAATATTAGTAACAATCATGTCTAATGCTCGTCCAAGCTAATCATATACATTAGTGTTAGATTATCCATCCCGGCTAAACCTTTTTTGACACATCACATAGCCTATCCAGGGCTATATATATACATGTAAGGTTACTCGTTCGGGCTAAACCTATAAAACGAAAACAAGTTAATCGTCCAAGCTAAACCTATGTCACATGTATTTTTGAGTTTGCAACAAATTATGAATCTTGGAATCATCAAAAAACAACCTATAACCATGTGTATGAGAGTTTTACTAAGTTCATCAGAACAACTTCAACATGTAAGTTCAGAATCATTCCTTCACAATTTAGTCTAATTTTCACCTTTTGTACCAAATTGTAATTAATTTAAATATTCAATTAACATTCCTATATGCATTTAAGTACAATTTAAAAACAAAAATTAAACACATTTATATCATATAAACTTGGAAAAACAACAACGGATAAGACGTTAGGGACTATTCAACAATTTTCCCTTTTTCGCATATATCTTTTAGTTGTTGTAAATCTTGATCAGTTGGAAGAACAAAGCTTGAAAATGGAGAAACCCTATTTTATTTCTAATATTCAGCCAAAGAGATGAAGCATTGAAGAAGATGATGAAAAAGTGACATCTTTTCTTCTTTATTTTAACTTATATACTATGGTAAAATTGTAAATACTTTAATCTTTTAGATTAACCCATAATTAAACATGCCATTAATCATGTTTAGGCCTTTTAATGTGATTGAAAACATCATCGTCCACCCAACATGTAAAGACATTGGTCCAATTGCATAATTGGACCCTTGAAAATTTAAAAATTTTATAGTGATTAACTGTTACAATTTTTACGATTTAGTCCTTGAACCATAATTAATCATTCATTCAATAAAATTACTAAACTAAAAATCAATTCAACACTATAATTGAATTGTAAATATTAAATAATAATATTTATGAACTTGATCATCGAAAAATAAAGTTTCAAAATCAACATGTCCGACATCACTGAAGTCGAGTTGTTACAAGACCAAAAAGGAGACGATTTGGTACCTCATCAATAGATGTCAGTACCTCTTAAGTTGGGGTCCTATACCCTTGGGATTTGAAAGGACAATTTTGGGACTTAAGGTCTGGACCATAGAAGGCATTAGGTTTGGTACCCTTATAGCAATTTGCTTATTGCCAACTTAGGTATCGGTTCTTTTGGCCTAAGTACCGCACCCAGCCTAAAAATACTTATAAATTTTATTTAAAATGAATTTTGAAGCTTTTGAATTATTTCTAAGTATTAAAAATAACTTGAAGTAATTTGTTAAAACATAAGTTATCAAAATTGATTAAGGGATTATTTGTTATATCAAAAAATTAGAAAATCAAAGTTAACAATGCCTAGACGAAGAACACATACAATGAAATGTTGTCAAAATAGGACCTCATTTCAAATTCAATGAAAATATATGAAAAGAGGTATCTAGTCTAAAAGAATAAAATCAAAAGTTGTCCAAAAATGTTAATAAAACTCTGCTCTTATTAGAACAAAAACTTGAAATGTTGTTGCTCAATCCATTTTAAAGAAGCTCAAGCAAAAAGCTAGATGAAATAATGTCTATTGGTAGGTGAGATGCTGGTCATGAAGGATTGGATTATGTTAGCGAGTCTTTCACCTCTAATAGTTTAATTGTGTTTGTTAAAGCACAAGGTATGTCAACTCTTCCTTTAAATACTCAATAGTTATCAAATACCCATGTTCAAACTAATATATAGAGAAAATGAAGACTACCAATCTGCCATTATTGTAGGATTATCAAAAACATCATACCAAGATGCTATAGAATGCTCAGAGACCTGAGAAGAGGCTGTCATGTTGAAACAAATGTGGCCACATTTGGAACCACACTTAAGAAGATAATAAATAAATAAATAAAACAAGTGTGGAGAAAAAAAAAAGAATTGCCTTATTGTTGCTAATACTTCCTTGAAAGCTACTACCAATAATATGTGGTACTTTACTAGTGAGTGCTTAAAGCACATAACAGGTTACAAAGTAAACATGAAAGATTTTAAAAGCTTTTACTAGGGATATGTGACGTCTAGAGATACAAACAAAGGAAAGATAGTTGGGAAATGTCTTCCAAATATTGATGGATTTTTTAATCTAAAGAATGGGTTTTTTGTTAGGGACTAAAGGAAAATTTAATAAGTGTAAGCTAACTATGCGATAAAAGGTTGCATGTTAGTTTAACCAAAAAATGTTGTTGTTGTAGATGAAAAAAATTTTAGAGTTATAATAAGGAGGCGTTTGTACTCAACAATAAGTAACACTGATAGATCAGTAAGAGTGGATGACAAATGGAATTAGTAAAGAAACAGGAAAAGTGTTTGAGGTTACCAATGACAAGATTTCTCGAGACTTGGAATGTTCAGAAAATTGCTTGAATGCTAAGGATCATCTTGAATGTTTCAAGTAAGGGTGGAAACCTTGACCCGAAGCACTTGAATGCTTTAAGGAATCGAAGTTATAATAGAACCTAACCCGCTTAAACTTGACAAATACTCGAACCTTGGTATGCGAAGTTGCCACACTCTAGGATGGTGGATCAGAGTGATAAGACAATTGGTGAATGCCACAAACTCGTAAAAAGTTTGACAAGTTCAAGAAGTTCGGTTAAGAACCTTAGAGAGAAAATCTCACAAAGTATGTTTTTGATTAATCAATTTGTTAACCTCACAAATGTCTTATTACACGATTTATATAGGCCCTCAATGGCCATTCAAAACAAAAAAAGAGTTCACACTACAATAATTGTGTTCACACTTGACACTTAAGTTGTTCGTACTTAAGGCATTAAATTTCGGTGCATGTTTAAGGATGGTGCATGTTTTGGCTGAATAGTTATGCTCCTTCACTTGGTGCATTCATGCATTCTTAGCCTTAAAGTAATCTCCTTGTTTTATGAATGCTCAGCTATTTATTCCTTTAATCTCTCCTTAGCTGAATGTATCATTGTATGGGCATGCATGTTCTTAAATGATGTATTAGTGAGTTTGTGAATGCATGGACGGAAACATGCTTCTAGAAGTTCTTACCTTCACCGTCTATGTATCTCCATTAAGTGTTAGAACTCTTCCTCCTTAAGCAAATCTGGTGGCATGAATTGAGGTAGTATATAATCGATCACAATGAACCCACATTAAAGGCTGGGTCTAAGAGCTTCTTTTGTGCATGTATTCGACTAGAAGAAAGGTTATTCATGGGTCACTCGAATGGTCACCTGCACCATATAAATAGACATCAATTTGATACAATTCCACTCCACAATTTTGAATAACACACATCCTAATTCTAGGCCAATACACATAAAGGAATTAAAAACATGTTATGAACATACACACTCATACGCACATATGCAACATATTCAACACATATAAATAGACCTCTACATGTATAAGAACACATTTGAAGACTCACACATATGATCAAATGACATACTTATATAACTTAACTCATAACATATGACTTACATAAATATGATGCAAGATAAAAGCGATAGAATAAGCTAATTAGCAAACTTATTGAAATAAAGTAAACTTAAGTTCATAAAGTTCAAAGTGAGTGAATGGACACTTCAAGTCCATTAGAAAATTCGTTCTTCACGTGGACCAAGTGAACTAGAGTAGGATTTAGACTCGGCCCAATTTGGTCAAGATTGTTTTGGGCTTGACTCCAAAACCCACACATGAGCCCATTAAGAGCCTCTCTAAAGTGCTTGGCCCTAGCTCTTGTGATTAGCCCAATGGGAACTTGCAAAATGTCTTGTATGATCTTGAAAGCTTTGTACAAAGTTAGGTTATGATGGTTCGACTTGTGTTCATCTTCCATCAATGCATCAAGTTATGTCATATTCGATGATCCCAGATTCGCATCACCTAAGTTCAGGATGCAATAATGACGCCCTAGGGGTGACTTTGCAGAGTCATTAAACCTCTTGGACTCTTTGAGAGAAAGAAACTCCAAAATGAGTTATAGAAGATCTATGGACCTTAAAAGGATCTGTGGACTCTTAAGAATCCTTAGTGAAAGGATTGACGACTCTTGTAGTATTTGAGGGAGGCAAACCTTAAAAGTGTGGGAGAACTGAGTGAGGTGCACTATGCGGACTCCTCAAACTCCTCGAGGATGGAGGTCTTGAACTTCATTGGCCCATAGTTTTAAGGTGGAGGGAAATTACAGGTGGTGAAGGCAACTTGGAAAATTTTAAACCCAGAGTTAAGCATTGGAAAGCCTTATGGAGTGAAAAGGCAAATCCCATGGTTTCTAAGTGGCCAGGGACGTTATAGATTCCTTGATCCTCTAAGGGTTCAAGAGTCTTATGGCTATGGTTCCAAGGTTATTAAGGCTTGTAGACTCATTCTTTAAACCTGCTAGAAGAGAACCATAGTTAGTGTGTACTAGAGGTTTTACCTCTATGGCACACTTTGACGCTTATGTAAGTCATTTGGCGTAGGTTTGAAAGAAAATAAAATAAATGGGGAGTAGAGTGAGAAACCCTATGATTAGGTGACCTGTTAGAAAAGCAAGTTAAAAAATAGTGAATGTTGCACAATGGAAGTTTAAATTTTTTTATTATAAACTGAGTATTGTGTTGTTTATAGTAATAAACCTAAACTAAATTATTGCCTGTGCTTTGCGCATGGTGGACTAATTCATTCCCTGGATTTCTACTAAACGGTGTTCTATGTCATCGTTGAACCTCAACTTGCTTTGAGTGTAGGCTTAAACAACATAAACTGAATGCACAGAATGAAGACTTTGATTAACTTTTAATGGAAAAGTTAATTTCTCTATATAGGAACTAGAAAACTTTTAAGCTTAGTAGAAAATAGAATTTATTTTGTAAATAAATTATCACTATTTTTTTGACAGAGTAACGATGCTCAATTGATATATTAGTTAGGTCATCTGATAGTTCCTATTAATAGGAAAAATATATACGAGTTGTACTTGAGCAATGGATAATTAAATAATAATATTTAAATAGAAAATACAGTTTTCCCACAACTGGGAATACTAGGGGGAAAATGGTCTTTGGATTTTTTTATTTGTTTTAACAAGGGCAAAGTGGTCTTTTCACGTTGGCTTTTGATTTTTCTCTAGAAAACATGGTATAAAGTGGTTCTTTCATCTATAGTTTAGAACAATATCTTAATTTTTTATCTTTTCATAGTTTTTAAGCAAAATTATTCAACTCTCAATTTTCTTTTAAATTGTAGTAACTCGTTGGAGATTTATTTAATATTAAGTTTTCCTTAGTATTATTTTTTCCTCGTCCATTATGTTAGTTGCAAATCTATAATGAGCTAAATTGATTTTGTGGTTTGGAGATCTATAGGTCAGAAGTTTAGTAATTGAAATAGTATTAAAAATTAATTTAAAAAGATGGTTGTTGTTTAATTCTCTTGCTTTGTGCTAAAGTTGTTAATTTTAGATGACAGCTTGTACTTTTAAGCACTTGGCCTAAATTTGAAGATGCACATATGTCATTGATTCTAAATTAAAGTTAACTTGATATATATTATTAATTGCCGTTAACTATTTTACTTATTCAATCTCAATTCATAAATATAGTAGTTATGAAAAAAATACAAACTCACAACATTTATATAAAAATATCTAAAACAATAACTTAGATAACGTATCAAAACTAATAAAAATATATAAAAGGATATCCTAAGCACAATTATAACACGATAAAATGAAAGAACATTACACAAATACATAAATTATTTTTAATAAAAATGTTGTTGTTACAGACAAAAAAACTTTAGAGTCATAATACGGAGAGCGTTTGTACTCAACAACGAGTAACACTGATAGATCGATAAGAGTGGATGGCAAATGGAATTAGTAAAGGAACAGGAAAAGTGTTTGAGGTTACCAATGACAAGATTTCACGAGACTTGTAATGTTTAAAAAATTGCTTGAATGTGAAGGATCGTCTTGAATGTTTCAAATAAAGATGAAAACATTGACCCGAAGCACTTGAATGCTTTAAGGAACCGAAGTTATAATGGAACCTGACCCGCTTAAACTTGACAAATACTCGAACCTTGGTATGCGAAGTTGCCACACTCTAGGATGGTGGATCAGAGTGATAAGACAATTGGTGAGTGCCACAAACTTGTAAAAAGTTTGATAAGTTCAAGAAGTTAGGTTAAGAACCTTAGAGAAAAAAGCTCACAAAGTATGTTTTTGATTAATCAATTTGTTAACCTCACAAATGTCTTATTACACGATTTATATAGGCCCTCAATGGCCATTCAAAACAAAAAAAGAGTTCGCACTACAATAATCGTGTTCACACTTGACACTTAAGTTGTTCGCACTTAAGGCATTAAAATTCGGTGCATGTTTAACGATGGTGCATGTTTTGACCGAATAGTTATGCACCTTCACTTGGTGCATTCATGCATTCTTAGCCTTAAAGTAATCTCCTTGTTCTATGAATGTTCAACCATTAATTCCTTTAATCTCTCCTTGACTGAATGTATCATTGGATGGGCATGCATGTTCTTAAATAATGTCTTAGTGAGTTTGTGAATGCATGGATGGAAACATGCTTCTAGAAGTTCCTTCCTCCACCGTCTATGTATCTCCATTAAGTGTTGGAACTCTTCCTCCTTAAGCAAAGTTGGTGGCATGAATTGAGGCAGCATACAATCAATCACAATGAACCCACATTAAAGGCTGGGTCTAGGAGCTTCTTTTGTGTATGTATGCGACTAGATGACAGGTTATTCATAGGTCACTCAGATGGTCACCTGCACTATATAAATAGACATCAATTTGACACAACTCCACTCCGCAATTTTGAATAACACACATCCTTATTCTAGGCCAATACACATAAAGGAATTAAAAACATGTTATGAACATACACACTTATACGCACATTTGCAACATATTCAACACATATAAATAGAACTCCATAGGCATAAGAACACATTTGAAGACTCACACATGATCAAATGACATACTTATATAACTTAACTCATAACATATGACTTACAAAAATTTGATGCAAGATAAAAGCGATAGAATAAGCTAATTAGCAAACTTATTGAAATAAAGTAAACTTAAGTTCATAAAGTTCAAAGTGAGTGAACGGACACTTTAAGTCCATTAGAAAATTAGTTCTTCACGTGGACCAAGTGAACTAGAGTAGGATTTGGACTCGGCCCAATTCGGTCAAGATTGCTTTGGGCTTGACTCCAAAACCCTCGCATGAGCCCATTAAGAGCCTCTCTAAAGTGTTTGGCCCTAGCTCTTGTGATTAGCCCAATGAGAACTTGCAAAAAGTCTTGTATGATCTTGAAAGCTTTGTACAAAGTTAGGTTATGATGGTTCGACTTGTGTTCATCCTCTATTAATGCATCAAGTTATGTCATATTCGATGATCCTAGATTCGCATCACCTAAGTTCAGGATGCAACGATGACGCCTTAGGGGTGACTTTGCAGAGTCGTTAAACCCCTTGGACTCTTTGAGAGGAAAAAAAACTCTAAAATGAGTTATAGAAGACCTATGGACCTTAAAAGGATCTATGGACTCTTAAGAATCCTTAGTGAAAGGATTGACGACTCTTGTAGTATTTGAGGGAGGCAAACCTTAAAAGTGTGGGAGAGTTGAGTGAGGTGTACTATACGGACTCCTCAAACTCCTCGTGGATGGAGATCTTGAATTTCCTTGGCCCATAGTTTTAAGGTGGAGGGAAATTACAAGTGGAAAAGGCAACTTGGAAAAGTTTAAACCCAGAATTAAGCATTGGAAAGCCTTATGGAGTGAAAAGGCAAATCCCATGGTTTCTAAGTGGCCAGGGACATTATAGATTCCTTGATCCTCTAAGGGTACAAGAGTCTTATGGCTGTGGTTCCAAGGTTACTAGGGCTTGTAGACTCATTCTTTAAACCTACAAGAAGAGAACCGTAGTTAATGTGCACTAGAGGTTTTACCTCTATGGCACACTTTGACGCTTATGTAAGTCATTTGGCGTAGGTTTGAAAGAAACTAAAATAAATGGGGAGTAGAGTGAGAAACCTTATGATTGGGTGACTTGTTAGAAAAACAAGTTAAAAAAATAGTGAATGTTGCACAATGGAAGTTTAAATTTGTTTATTATAAACTGAGTCTTGTGGTGTTTATAGTAATAAACCTAAACTAAATTATTGCCTATGCTTTGCGCAAGGTGGACTAATTCATTCCCTGGCTTTCTACCAAACGATCTTCTATGTCATCGTTGAACCTCGACTTGCTTTGAGTGTAGGCTCAAGCAACATAAACTGAATGCGCAGAATGAAGTCTTTGATTAACTTTCAATGGAAAAGTTAATTTCTCTATATAGGAACTAGAAAACTTTTAAACTTAGTGGAAAATAGAATTTATTTTGTAAATAAATTGTCACTATTTTTTTTGACAAAGTAACGATGCTCAATTGATATATTAGTTAAGTCATCTGAGAGTTCCTATTAATAGGAAAAATATATACGAGTTGTACTTGAACAATGGATAATTAAATAATAATATTTAAATAGGAAATACAGTTTTCCCACAACTGGGAATACTAGGGGCAAAATGGTCTTTGGATTTTTTATTCGTTTTAACAAGGGCAAAGTGGTCTTTTCACATTGGCTTTTGATTTTTCTCTAGAAAACATGGTGTAAAGTGGTTCTTTCATCTATAGTTTAGAGCAATATCTCAATTTTTTTTTTTCTTTTCATAGTTTTTAAGCAAAATTATTCAACTCTCAATTTTCTTTTAAATTGTAGTAACTCGTTGGAGATTCATTTAATATTAAGTTTTCCTTAATACTATTTATTCCTCGTCCATTATGCTTTACTTCGATATATTTTATGTTACTTGCAAATCTATAATGAGCTAAATTGATTTTGTGGTTTGGAGATCTATAGGTTAGAGGTTTAATAATTGAAATAGTATTAAAAACTAATTTAAAAAGATGATTGATGTTTAATTCTCTTGCTTTCTGCTAAAGTTGTTAATTGTAGATGAGAGCTTGTACTCTTTAAGCACTTGGCCTAAATTTGAAGATGCACGTATGTCATTGATTCTAAATTAAGGTTAACTTGACATATATTATTAATTGCCATTAACAATTTTACTTATTCAATCTCAATTCATACATCTATATAAAAATATCCAAAACAATAACTTAGATAACGCATCAAAACTAATAAAAATATATAAAAAAATATATCTGAAGCACAATTATAACACGATAAAATGAAAGAACATTACACAAATACATAAATGGCTAAGTATTGGCACATTTATTCGGTAAAGTTGATTAACAGGATAAAATTTATTGTAAAACAACCATTCTCTGAAATTTTACATAATCTGATATTGAAATTATTTTGTATAGCTCATCCTCATCCAAACAGGATTTTAACACTACCACTGGGAATGTATAATTGATTGAATCAAATCTTTTAAACTCAACTGTTATAAAGATATGACCGAATTTGACTTAACACAAATAAAAATGGAGCCTTACATTTGCCTCCATTTTAGATCACTCTACCATATTTATTTAATATAATGCTCATCTTAACGCTATTAAATATCCCACTAAAATTCCATCAATAATCCAACACAATATATTGTATACATCAAAGATTGTTGTGAGGTACATGAAGCTTTGTAAATGACAACTAGTAAAAGAGTGTAAATTATGGGTTTAATATGTATTTTAATTTGATTAACTTTAGTTTATATACTTTTTCGAATTTTAAAATATTAGTCCTGGTCTAATTGTAACAATTAAATCTGTTCGGTTAAATTTTGTTATCAGTCCTATATTATGTGTAAAATTATAGATTTAATCCGTGTTAACCAATTAGATTTTTTTTTTTAATTTCAAATTTTTTTTATTTTAATGCTACTAACCGATTTGTTTTGAATAAGGCAACTAGTAAAATAGGATTGAAGTATCTTTCGGATTCTTTTATAAAAATATCTATTTGTAGATTTAAATTTATATTAAATTAGGTAAGACTTTTTTTTAGGTAAAAGTACTTGTTAGAAATCTTTTTATTATATGGATTAATTTGAATTAGTCCCTTTACTATAAAATGGATTAATTTAGTGTTAATATTTGTAAAAAAAATAAAATAAGGTTAATTTTAATAAAATTAACATTTAATATCTAAAAAAGGACATGAAATTTATTTTTTTGATTTTTCGTTCAAGAAAAAGATATCCTTTGCAAAATAATAAGTTTTAAAAATATTATTTTTGTTAAACAATCAACAACATCTTCTTAACAGCTTAAAATTTAACTTTATTTTAAATAATTCAACCGTCATATTTTGTACTCCATTTGTATACGTCATACATCTCAAGTTTGGCGTAAATTAAAATTTTATAAGTATTCGTTTTATGTAAAAAAAAAAAAACTTTCGACTCTTAAATATCTATATTAATATAGACAATATTTTAGATCTATAAAATAAAGATATTGGATTAATTCAAAATTTTACATTCATGAAAAGTAAAAATATCTTAGATAAATTCAACAAGTGAATTGTTAAAATATTAATCGTATAAAAATTACGGAAGTGTGAAAAACTTTAGTTTTACACCGGTGTAAGTTCATCTCTAATCTCTCCCTTCACTCTTATTATTCCACTTACACCGATATAAAATGAAAAAGGTTTACACTTTTTTTTTAACCTTTTATCACAATTAAATGTAGGGTTAAGATTTAAACCATTATTCTAATTAAAAACATGCCTTATTTTTATATTGGTTTAATGGTATAAAAGGCCCTCGAATTTTTTTGAAAAAAAATTAATTAAGACCCCTCAACTTTTTTACACTTAATTGAGTCCCTAAACTAATAAAACTGATAAAATAGGTTATTTGACCAACGTTGACGTGATTGTTAACAACACTGACGTGATGCTCCATGTCAACAACAGTTGCTAATGTGATGGTGCCACATCAACAAAAAATAAAAAAATCAATTTAAAAAAAATTGAAAGGAGTTTTTTTTTTTTTTACTGGAATGAACCTGGATTGTTCAGGTTCACTCGTTTCAAAGCTTAATTTTTTAACAAATTTAAAAATATTTTTTTAAAATTATAAATTTCTTAAACATTGTTAAAATTTATAAAAATATTAAATAAAATTCAGAAAGTTAAAAATTTAAAAGTTAATAAAACTCATTTAAAAGTTAAGTCCAGAATGACTTTGGACAAATGGTTGTCTAGATTTAATGTGAATCTGTACAACCAGTGTCCAGATTCATTCAAGATGATTTTTCCACATTATATGAAGTTTAAAAAATATTAAAAATTAATAAAATTTGAGATATGTATAAATTCTTTAATTCTATTGGTACCTTTTAGGATGTATAAAAAATAAATAAAATATTTCATAAAATAAATAAAAATAATTTTATTTTATTAATGATATGTGTAAAGTTTTTTTTAATGCATGAATATATCCAATTATTTAAAAATTTTTGCTATAAAATAATTGATACATTTTTAGGCTACACATGTAACAAAATAATTGATACAATTTTTTAATTGGATATATTCATACATTTAAAAAACTTTACGTGTACGATTAATAAAATTATATTTATTTATATTTATTTTATAAAATATTTTTTATTTTGTATACATTCTAAAAGGTACCAATAGTATTAAAATATTGATATACATATCATTTTTTTAAAGAAAAATAATTTTTAATTTTTTTAAACTTTATATAATTTAGAAAAACTGTCTTGAATGACATAATTATGGACTTAACTTTTAAATGGTTTTTTTTTAACTTTTTGAAATTTATTTAATATTTTTATAGATTTTAGTAATGTTTTATAATTTTAAAAAATTAAAAAAATATTTTTAAATTTTTAAAAAAAATTAAGCTTTTAAAAGAATGAACTTAGACAACCATATATTCAGATTCATTTCAGTAAAAAATATTCCTTTTAATTTTTTTGAATGACTTTTTACTGACGTGGCAGCTGACATCAGCAACTGTCATTGACATGGAGCACCACATCAGCACTGTTAATAGCCACGTCAGCGCTATAACAATCAACATTAGTCAAAAGGTTAATTTGAGAAGTTTTATTAGTTCAAGACCTCAATTGAGTATAAAAAAAAATCATAAAAACTTAATTAATTTATGAAAGAGTTGGAGAACCTTTTTATATTTTCTTTCCCTCTTACCGTCTTTATCTTCCCCCTAACTTTTGAGATCAATGTCAAAATTTGTTTAGCATAGACAAAACAAATATTCTCAACTGCTTCCACCAAAAAAATGGAGAAGTCCATCTTTAAATCTCTATTTATCTTATTTTACCATTCAAACTAAATATTCTAATTAAAATATTTAATTTTGTGGAGTGTATCTTATTTTTTCGATCAAAGTAGAGTCAACGTTACGACGACGTGACACAGGACTTCATGATGACGGACGACATCCCGACAAGGAAGCACAAGACATCACGAGAACACAATGACGACATCTCAACGCGGAGACATATGACTTCACAACGACGCGATGTGTTCCCCACATAAATGGGTTTCTTCTCTCAGTTAAACTTTACTTATTTGTTCTAGTTAAACTTTAATTTCTCAATAGATGTTTTAGTTTAATTAGAACTCTAAATCTTAGCCTATAAAAAAGGGCTTTAGTAACCTTAGAACACCATCTTCATCTTCATAACATCAGATTTTGAGAGAATATCAATAGAGAGTTTTGAGTTTTGAGAGAGCTTTTAAGGGAATTTTGTGTTTTAGTCAAAGAACTTTATTTTCAAGGTAAAGTTTTGTTTTAGAATTTCTCAATCTTGTGCTCTTCAATTATTTGTCTGTGATTTTTTATCATCTTCATCAGAAAAGTTTTTCCACGTAAATTTGTGTGCTCAATTTTATCTATTCTTTCATTCTCGTTGTCTGTACGAGTTGATCCCTAACAAATTCTTGCCAAAACTTCCTCTTAATTCATTATATTTTTTTTGGGTAAACTACAAAAATAGTCACTTAACTATACCTTTGGTTCCATTTTGGTCACTCAACTATTAATTTTTTTTTCAATTTAGTCAATTAACTTTTCGAAATTAAATATTTTACTCACTTTCACGTCAGTTGCCATTAAACGAGTGACAGAAAGCTAATGTGAGTCCTTTTTATTGGCTTAATAACAAATTTAACCTTCCAATGTTTATATATATTATATCAAATTGATCATAAATCTAAAAAACTTAACAAGTTTAGCCTTTAATATTTACAAAAATAGTTAATTTAGTTCTAACTCTAAAAATTTAAAAAGAAAAAAGAAAAGAAAAGAAAAATGATTAAAATAATTATTTTTTAATATTCCTTAACGTTTCTCCAAAATCCGTTGAACAAGAATAGTATAATATCATCCTATTGTGCTCATTTTAAACTAATGTCACCTTCATGAATATGGTAAAAAAAAAAAACAAGTTGGCATAAATCCAACTAAGTGTCTTATTTTAGATTAATATCATATTTTTTAATTAAATTCATCTAAAAAATTAACAATTTTTTAAACTATTACAAAATAATATTTTCATATTTTCTTATTTTAAAAATATATAGAGACCTAATCTTTCATGAAATTAAAAACCTTTTAAAAAAATTCACCTTCCAAGTATCTTGGTCAAACAACCAAAGTCCTAAAGAATCTAGTCCAAGAACTGAAAATATGAATTGATCTAAACCAAAGGAAATAACTTTGTGAGTTCCCTGTCCCAAAGGGAGATAATTTGAGTCAAGTCTTGTTTAGATCAAGGTAGTATTTAAATAAAACTCTTTTAACAATGCCAATTCAAATATTAAAAGAAGAAGGCCTCTTTCACTTTTTCCAATCTACTTGTTGGTACATATTTTTGTTAATAATATGCATTGAAGGATGTGTTTTTCAGAGGAGAGAGTCCCACTTGATGTACAAGTGTTAGGTTTGTAAAGGAAAGCCATGCATCTGAATAAGCTGGGCAAAGATTCTCATCAAAATGAAAATGAAAAAGAGAGAGGGAAAAGAAAACACTAAAATTATGACAAAACATATATTCCTTCAATAATCCAACAGAATATATTGTATACATAAAAGATTGTAAATTCTAGCAACTGGCAAAAACTTATTCCAACAAATCTTAATTGCATATATAACTAGGATTGAAGTATCTTTTGGATTCTTTTTCAATAATTTCTCTTTGGAAATTTAATTTCATATTCAATTGGGATGGTGAAAGCATTTGTTATAAAATGGACTAATTTAGTTAAAAAAATTTAATAAATTTATCATTTGATATTTTTAAAAAATTGGGATGAAATTTATTTATTTTATTTGTCATTCAACTCCAAACAAAATGTTTCATTTGTAAAATAATAAAAGTTTTAAAAATATTATCTTTATTAATAAATTACAAATATTAACTTAGTTAAAATTTATTCTTATTTTATTCTTTTTAATAATAGAGAGACTATAACCCAATCCATTTCATACTACATCCACTCTTTTTTATTATACTATTACTAAGGAAGGAATCCACTTATATATATATATATACACACTATAACAATGTGATTACAACTTTTTTGACACATGGCACTTTCTATTTGAAGTACTTATTTACAAATTGGGTAATAACTATTTTACTCCTCTTCCTTTTTTTTTTTTTAAGTTATTTTATGCCTTTTGTTTAAAGTTTTCTTTATAATTTTTTACATGTTAAATATAAAGTTGATTTTAAATAAATTATCTCTTTACTTTAAAATTTTACTTAATTGAAGTAACTTTTAATGTTGCCATATTAAAATTAAAGAATAGTAATTGTTAAGCTTAAATTATAGTCTTTAAAAAAGACACATATTAATATCATTTATCAATTTATATTTATATTTATATTTTTCAAATGTAATAAGAGTTAATTACCGTCATTGATTAAAGTAGAGTAAATGTAAATATAAAATTACAAAAAAATAAATATTAAAAATTTTGATATTAAAAAAAATTAATTTAACAATATATAAAATAAATAACGTGTAAGAAATTGTTAATAAAATTATTTAAATCATAATATTAATATTCAAACCATGATGAATTTTTGTATTACTTTAATATTAAATATTTTTAAAATTAAATAATATTAATATAATTGGTTTTAAATTTATTTTTAAAATATTTTGAAATTATATTAATTTTTCAATTTATTAATTTTTTTTAAAGAAAGTCACTAAAAATTTTAAACAAAAATTAATGTTATAAAAATATTATAAATTTAGTATATACAACTGACTCATACAACGCACGAGAATACAAACTAATATATACTATAACAATACGAGATTAAAAAAGAAAACAGTTTCTATGTCGCATAGCTTATAAACTACCATTTGTCACGACAATAATCTGGCACATATAAATATTGACTATATTTAAAAACAATAATTAAAGGTAAATTTTTTATAAAAATATGGCGACAAATTTGGAATAAAAATTCCATCTATTTTGTTAATATCTCTAGCATCGTATAATAAAAAAAATATTAGATTATATTTGGTATAAAATTTATTGCAAGAGTAAAAATTCCAAATTAAAGTTATAATTTAATTTTATTTGATATAAAGTAAAATGGAAACTATATAATTTTTAATAATTATAATAATACGAGATAACATAATATTAATATTATATGTTGCTTACTTAAAAAACCCATACATATTTTTTTTAATTCATTAGTTAATTTTAAAAATATTTACATTTATTGTTTACAATATCATAACTACATTTATTTTATTTTCGGTATATTATTATACGTTATATTTTCATTGAATAAAATCAACAATTTTCATATGAATACTAGATTATGTATATATAATTTTTTAAAATTATTAATTAATTTAAACAAAAACCAAATCTATAAAAACAATATTATAATATTAATGCACACAAACAACCCGAAAAATCCAAATTAATGTAAAACTAAAAATTTTTACATCATTAACATTAAGTAAAACAAAAAAAAAAAAGTTGCTGTGTTCGATAGTATGCTCCTTGTGTAGCATTTGGTTTTTTTTTTTTTCTGTTTGTTCTAGTGTTCCACTGTGAGTTTTGTGTTCTCGTTTTGTATGGAGGAGGCGCTAGCAGATCTACGGTTAACGGAGGAGGGGGACAGTAGGGAGATGGAGGCTTGGGAGATTGAAGAGGATGTGGGGGAGGGAGAACCTTTCTCAAATTTGTGCCTAGTAGGATGCTTTCTAACAGCGACGACAATCAATTTCCAGTCAATGAGGACCGTGATTGCAAATCTGTGGCACCCTTTGGCGGGAATCTCTATTACGGAGGTGGGGGAGAAACGATTTGTGTTTCAATTTTACTGTGAAATGGATTTTGACAGGGTGGTTAAGGGTGCTCCATGGACCTTTAACAATCACTTACTTGTCTTTCATCATTTAAAACGTGGTGATGACCCATTAGAAGTGGATCTGTTATTTACAGAATTCTGGATTCAAATTCATAATTTACCTCCTGGAATGTTCACAGAAAAAATAGCTAGACAGTTTGGAGATTTCATTGGTAATTTTGTGGATTATGATGGCAAAGCTATTGTGGGAGGATTAAGGAATTATATGCGAATCAGAGTTAAAATAGACATCCGGCAATCTTTGAAGAAGAAGAAGAAAATTGCTGTTGGAAAAAAAGAGTTCTTTGCAACTTTTAAATATGAAAGGTTGACAACTTTCTATTTTTTATGTGGAAAATTAGAACATAGTGAAAACTGTTATCCCAAAAGATTGTTGGAAGGGAGGAAGGAGCTTCCTCTAGAATGGGATATTTCGTTGAGAGCTCCACCATCGTGGGCTACGGCGGCGGGAAGTAGTATCTAGTTAAGGGATTCAAGTGAATTTTGGGGAGGAAATCAAGGTGTTGTTAGAAATGTGGGTGAGGAGGAAGGAAATAAGATATTTGGCAGTAATTTAATAAGGAATGATGGAGCAAATTTGGGCTTAAATTTATATGGAAAGTCTAAATAGATTCTGCATGATGAAGGATGCAAAATAGTTTTGATGGAGGTTGGTATCGCTGATGAAGTTGAGCCCATTATTATAGGAGACGGGAAAAAGAGACCTAGGCCCAATAATGATCTTCTTGGGTCTCTTATTGAAGAGTTGAGGTGGACAAAGGGGACTGAGGAAGGATAAATCATTCAAACGGCTAAACCTACTAGGTAGGTCAGCCGAGCATTATGAAAATTTTTAGCTGGAACGTCCGTGGGCTGGGGAACCCACGGTCTGTTCGAAGAGTTTAGCATGTGCTGAAAAAATATTATCCCCAAATTGTCTTCTTTATGGAGACGAAAGTGGAGAGGAATAGGATGGAAAGAATAAGAAGAAGGTATGGTTTTGAGAATGGGTTTGATGTTTCAGCCCAGGGCTCAAGAGGGGGCCTTTCTTTGAGCTGGTGTCAAATGGTGGATGTTTCTGTTTTGAGTTGGTCAGAAAATTACATTGATGCTGTCGTTGACAATAATGCTGATGGTACAAAATAGAGGATAACGGGGTTTTATGGTAATCCTGATAGTAGAAGGAGATTTGAATCTTGGAACATGTTAAGACAGTTGGGTGTGAATAACGACTTGTCTTGGGTTGTTATAGGGGATTTTAACGAAATTATGTTTAGTTCAGAAAAACAGGGAGGACGATTAAGGGATGATGGCAGATGGAGGCTTTTTGGACTGTTTTGAAAGATTGTGATTTAGTGGATATGGGATATAATGGTCGCTAGTATACGTGGGAAAGAGGAAATTTTGGGGTTAATAATATAAGGGAACGCCTTGATAGGGGAGTGGCGAACCAAGCTTGATCAGAGATTTTCCCATCCTATAGTCTTACTCATATAGATAATACAATTTCAGACCATTGCCCTTTGCTTTTGAATACAGAGTTATCATCTGGCTCAGGCACTTCATCCAGATTGGGTGGTCATTTTCGATTTGAAACGGCGTGGTTATTAGAAGACTCATGTTTTGAACAAGTTCAAACTTTGTGGGATTCTAATAAAAATGTGACTGTACCTGAAAGGCTTACTATGGTAGGGGAGGGGCTGAATAGGTGGATAAGTAGGTTGAAGAAGGAGAGAGAGGAGGTCATGGAGATATTAACAAGGCGTTTGCATAATTTAACGGTGGAAGAACCTTCAGATGAGACCATTGAGGCGACAATTTAAACCAAATTAGAGCTAAATTTAGAAATAGATAAGGAGGAATTATATTGGGAACATCGGGGTAGAGCGAATTGGTTACGATATGGTGATCAGAATACTAGTTTTTTCCATAATTGTGCTTTAAGTAGACGTCGTAAAAACAGGATTGTTGGACTAAAGGATGCAGACGGGTCAATGAAAGATAAGGAAGATGATTTGATGCGGATTGCTACCGATTACTTTAAAGGGTTATTTTCCAGTAAGGGATGCAGGGGGCACGAGGAATTTTCGAAGGGGTGCAGAAAACAATAACAGAAGAGATGAACAGTATGCTACTGGAAAATTTTTGAGCTGAAGAAATTAGCAAGGCTGTTATGACAATGGGAGGAACTAAAGCACCAGGATTTGATGGCTTTCAAGCGGTGTTCTTTCAAAAATTTTGGTGAATTGTTGGCGAGGATGTCACAAAATTTTGTTTGGGTGTGCTTAACAGGGAGGCCAGTTTAAACGAGGTAAATTCTACAATTATTGTTTTAATCCCTAAAGTCTCAGTGCCAGATTGTATGATGTTGTTCCGGTCTATAAGTCTATGTACGGTGCTTTATAAAATTATTGCGAAAGTTATTGCAAACAGGTTTAAAAGAGTTTTCCTGGTCGGCTTATTACTGATAACATTCTTGCAGCTTATGAAATCCTTCACTCTTTTAAAAACAGAAGAAAAGGGACGAATGGCTCTTTTGCTTTAAAATTAGACATGAGTAAAGCATATGATAGAGTCGAGTGGGATTTTATAGTGGGGATGATGAGAAATATAGGGTTTGCTGAAAAGTGGGTGGAGCTGATTTACCATTGTATCTCTTCGGTCCAGTATGCGGTTACGATTAACGGGAGATTGAGTGAGTATTTCCAACCAGGACGTGGTCTTAGACAGGGGGATCCGTTGAGTCCCTATTTGTTTCTTATCTGTACGGAAGGTTTTTCAACTATTCTGAAGGAAGCCATACACACTAGTTCGATTAAGGGAACCCATGTGTGTAGGGGAGGTCCGAGGGTAACTCACTTATTTTTTGCAGATGATAGCATAATCTTTGGTGATGCGAATGAAGATGGATGTCGACGGGTGATGGGCTTCATTGAGGCTTACGAGAAAGCGTCAGGTCAGAAGATTAACATGGAAAAGTCTCAAATTTTCTTTAGTTCTAATTGCCCTTTTGAAAGTCGAGATCTTTTAACTAATAGGATGGGTGTTAGAACAGTCTCGAGCATAGAAAAGTATCTGGGATTGCCTACTATGGTGGGGAGAAAGAAGAAAGAGGCGTTTCAAAATATAATTGACAGGTTGAGGAAAAGGGTGAACGGGTGGGGAAGTCGGATGCTTTCTCAAGGAGTAAAGAAGTTTTCATCAAAGCAATGCTACAGGCTATCCCGATTTATGCCATGTCCTGTTTTCTTCTTTCGAAGTCGTTATATGACGAAATGGAAAAAGTTCTGAATAGATTCTGGTGGAGCAAGGGAGGTAATCGCCGAGGTTTACATTGGAGCTGTTGGTCTGAATTATGTAAAGCTAAAGAGAGGGGTGGTTTAAATTTTCGTGACATGGGGAAATTTAATATTGCTTTGTTAGCTAAACAAGGATGGCGATTAGTGGTTAATCCAGGCTCATTGTTAGCTAGAATTTATAAGGCTAAATATTACCCTAGATCAAGTTTTTGGGAAGCTAGACTTTGGACTAACCTGTCGTATACTTGGAAAAGTATATATGCGGCACGAGGGTTGCTGGAATGTCAGTTGGGCTGGAGGGTTGGAATAGGTGAGAACATCTCGATTTGGCAAGATCGGTGGGTACCACAATTTGTGGGGAACAAGATTAATACACGACCCATTCATGTTTCAGTTCAAACAGTGAGTCAACTAATTGATCAGGAAAATTGGATATGGAAAGAAGAGCTAATTTCCAGTCTTTTTTCTAATGAGGAAATGGAGGCGATCAAATGTATTCCTCTATCTAAAACTAGATGTGAAGACTGTCAAGTGTGGCGTGGGGAGAAAACGGGTCAGTACACAGTTCGTAGTGGTTATAAAGAGCTCATGTATCAAAGCGACATTACGGAAATATCAAAGGATATCCAAATGGTGTTCAAAAAATTGTGGTCTTTATCTATACCTGCTAAGATCAAAATATCGATGTGGCGAGCTCTAAGAGGATTTTTGCCACAAGGCCAAGTACTGTTTAATCGAAGGATTAGAAACTCTGCAATTTACTCTCGATGCATATGGGTTCAGAATCTTTGTTACATGTGGTCGCAGAATGTAACAGTGTAAAAGAAATATAGGATGGTATAGGCATTTCCTGGGATAGTAATTTGAATTTGGAGACCTTTTGGCACTGGTTCATTCATCTGGTTCAACACAAGGAATAGAGGATATGGGAGAAGGTGGTCATAGCGATTTGGGCAATATGGTGGGCTCGTAACAAACAAGTGATGCAAGGTATCTCAACAACAAGGCAGAGTTCAATAGCAAAAATTCTAAGCATGGTTGAAGAATTGAAAGTGTTAAATGAGGAATTACCTGTAATAAAGGTGGTGGGTTCAGACTGTTGGAGACCACCTCAAGATCCGTGGTTTAAACTGAACTTTGGTGCATCCTACAAAATCCAAACAAACAAATCATGCTCAGGTTTTATTATTAGAAATGGAAGAGGAAAGGTAATGGGAAGTGGAGTTACTCATCATGGCAATATCTCAGACGCATTCATAGCAGAAGCTGTTGCCTGCTTTCAAGGGCTTCTTTTTGCTAAAGAGACGGGGTTTACCATAGTGGAGGTTGAAGGAGATTCTAGAACGATAATTGAGAAAATTAACCAGGAAGGTTTTGGTCGAGCAGACTTGGATTCTGTCATCTTAGATATCAAATCGATGGGGCGGCTTTTTCATCAACTTAGGTTTAAACATGTAAGAAGGGAAGCTAATCGGGTGGCACATTTTATTGCAAGGGAGGGGAATAGTAGATCGAAAAATTCCTTTTGGATGGAGGACTTCCCGTCGGCAGTGAAAGATATGGTGATTGCAGTAGAGACGAGAGACGTTTCCCAAACAGATGACTAATTTGGATGGGTTCATTCGGACTGGCCTGATTCTTTCATTGGAGGCTATATTTCAGTTCATCGAAGAAGATTCAAGGGTGCACTGAAGTTTTTTCTACCGGGTTTCCTGTTTTTCTTTGTTGATTTCAGATGGATTTGTTTTGATTAAAGCAGCACTTTGGTTTTTGTTTTTGGTTTTATGGAAATCACGGTTTTACCTTTCAAAAAAAAATTTTTACATCATTTTCTAGCCCTTCATCACAATTAAATCTACGATTAAGATTAAACCATTATTCTAATTAAAAACATGCTTTTTTTATTTTTACATTTACAAAACAAAATTTTTCACTAACTTCAGCCAAAATTTTATATTCACTATTCATATAATACTTAGAACTATTTATAACTGCTTCCCAACCTTTGAATAAGAGAATAATACACTTCAGCGCACTTAAACTCAAGTCATTTTATATTGACAAGAATATTAATACCAACTGAGTTGACTCAACCGACTAGAGAAGTCCACCTTTAAATCTCTATTTATCTGCTTTTACCATCTTTTTAATCCATATGAGAATTTAATTTCACTTTTTACAAATTTCTTAAAATTTCACATTTTATTTAATTTAGTCCCTAAATCGAAACAATCATATCTTTCACATTTAAGCCACGTTTTACAATCCTATTTCAGTAGCATCCTTTTGAAGTCCTCTAATATCTATAATTACAGAAATTTTATGTCAATTTTGAAATATTTATACTTCTCTCTGTGTTCAAAACTAACAATTTTCACTTTACAAATTAGTCTTTTTTTTTCATAACTAAGCTCAAAATCTCTCAATTTAGTACCAAAAGCTTCAAGATTCAATAAGGGTAACATTTAAAATCTTTAAAATTTTTTTATGAAACAGTACTCGGATTAACTAAATCAAGCTGCAAAATATAAATTTTATTAAAAACGGACTTCAAAATTACTTACAGGGCTGAACTTTCGAAAGCTTTTGAAGCTTCTAACCTTCTTCAATGTAGGAAAAATGGGTGGAGAACATGAGAATGAAGTCCTTCTCTTTCCTTCCGCTTTTGTTTTCTTTTATCAATATATTAATTTTCATTATCTTAACTTAATTTTAAACAAAACAAAGCTAAAATTTTATTCCAACCGTCCACCATAATAAAAAGTGGTATAATTTCCACCTAAATCCTTGAATAATTACTATTTAAACCTTTTTAATTAATAAAAATCAATAACAGTTAATTTTTATGATTTTTACAATTTAGTCCTTAGACCTTAATTACTAATTGTTCAATAAAATTACTAGACCAAAATTCAATATAACTCTATAGTAGACTCGTAATATTATATAATAATATTTGCAAACTTGATTATCAGAAAATGGGGTTCTGAAACCTCTTTTTCTGGCATCATTGAAAACAGGTTGTTACAACATTAATATTAGTTAGATTCTACATATAATGAATGGAACACTGAAACACAAAAATAATAGTGAGACTTACATAATTTAAGTGAGCACAACATTACTAGTTGCTTTTTTTGTAATTACAATATTGGAGAAGGGAGAAAAGTTAGAAGAGGATGACAATATTTGAATTAGTGTCATTTAGATGACAAACAGGAATTCTAACTGCTACTCCAAATAAGTCTTGTCGACATTACCGGTCCTAGAAATTAGATTCTAATGCTGATATATAATAAATTAGTAATATTTGATCTATATGTACAAGAAAAAAAAATTAATGTTTACTATATTATTCAAAAGAAGTGCTATATAAATATTTACTAAATATTGTATATAAAAAATACTTTTTGTTTATGTATTATATAGTTTTTAAAATAAATATTTACAAAAATGTTAATTATTAAAGTGCAACATGTATGTAGAAAAAACATTGTTTTTATTTTTAAATCAATTCAAATACTTTTTAAGTTTTAAAAACTTGATTGTTTCTATTTTTTATTTTAAAATGAAAAAAAAAAAGCTATACGAGGCTTTGACGTTTTTGGCAAAGATCAAAGCCTCAATTTTTGAAGGTTTGGGTTTGAGTTTCACCATCTACATTTGTGATGTATATATGTTTTATGTGGTTTTTGTTCAATTTCTTTTAAGATATTGTCTGACTTTGTATGGTTCTTCATCTGTTGTGCATTGTATTAATCGAATATTCTACATATCATTGTAGTTGGTTGAACTTTTAATTATACTATCTTATATTAGTGAAACTTTCAAATAAAAAGTGTTACATAAATATCTACTAAACATTGTATATCAAAAAAATTCTTTCACAATTTATATTTTCATATTTTTATATCATCTTTAAATAAAATTTATTTATTCAATTGATCGGAGCTCATTGTCAAGTGGTCTAATGAGTAACAATTATGTGTTTTTTTCCATCACAATTAATAATAGATGAGGAATGAGAATAATAATTAGGATTAAGAATTTAATTAAAGCTAAAGTAATAATAAAGTAAAGTTTAAATTGTAAGCAAAATCAAAATTAAAGACAGGGTTGTGTTTGTCGAGACTTGATTTTTATTGTTTACATAGATTTGTCTGGAAATACAATGAAAACACTTCAAACAAAACAGTGTTTCAGAGTCAAACATGTCCAAAGCACTCTCAAACAAATAAATTAACCCCCACAAAAGAAATACCATTTTTGAAACTCAAAAAGTAGTACTTTCAGCAAAGCTTCTATCTCTCTCCTCTTCTCCTTTTCGTGCTCTTCGCCTTTCCCAACAGGTAATCCCCCCCTCCCTTTCTTTCTTCCTTTCTTTTGGTTTTTCTTTTTCCTTTTCTTTATATTCAAGACAGAACCCCAGATCTATTTGTCTTTATTATTTTCCCTTTCTCATGTTGATTCTTTCGTCTTCTTTTCTTTTCTTTTTTTGTTTTAATTTTGCATAACAAAGTCAAAGATGGTGAGAAATGAAATGGGTATCCCTAAAAAGCTTGATTTCTGTGTTATTTTTGTTTCACATAGGACATTGTTGTTATGCATGAACAAGGATGGAGAAGAATGATATGGGTATTTGCTGGTTGTGGTGGTCTTTTGAGATGGGATTTGTTATATTAGGCTTTTGGGTTATGTTAGTTTATCAATGCCGGGTTCGGGTCTAGGGTTTGAAGAGCTTTGAATGTATGCATTTATTCTTGAAATCTGATCGTTTCAGTACTGACAAGTAGTGACTTATTTACTTTTGGTTCCATGTATCTTGTTGGACTGAAGTGAGTTGATATGGATGGCCAGGTCTAATTTCAGGTTCTAATTTTCGGAGTTGGCTGGTGAAACTTCAAGCTGCAGCTGCGGTGGGTTTCAGGTGGACTTTAGGACTGATATAGTTGTTTTCGTAGAGTTTTCTTTTCTTTCTTTTTTTTCCAGAATTTGTGAAAATAAAGTGGCTTAAGTAAGAGCAACTATATGGGAATTCAGACAATGGGGTCCCAAGGTGACAGTGGTAGTAATGGAAAACAGTTGCAATGTCAGCCGATAACACGGCAAAATTCGATGTATAGTCTCACGCTGGATGAGGTCCAAAATCAATTGGGTGACTTGGGAAAACCTCTAAATAGCATGAACCTAGACGAGCTTCTCAAGAACGTATGGACCTTGGAGGCCAACCAGACCTTGGGTATGGAAACTGAAGGAACTGCAGTGACCAATCAAACCTCTCTGCAACGTCAGGCGAGTTTGTCATTAACTAGTGCTTTGAGCAAGAAGACAGTTGATGAGGTTTGGAAAGATATTCAGCAGAATAAAATCGATGGGGAAAAGAAATCTAGAGAAAGGCAGCCTACCCTTGGAGAAATGACGTTGGAGGATTTTCTTGTGAAAGCTGGAGTTGTCACCGAAGCTTCTACTGATGAAAATGCCAGACCTCCTATTGCTGGGGTCGATCTTAGTGTTGCACCGCAGTTTGCACAACAAGGTCAGTGGATGCAGTACCCGCAACAACCACAATATCATCATCCACAACAAAGTATAATGGGGGTTTATATGCCAGCCCAACCTATGCCACAGCCTTTAGCCATAGGGACTACTGGTGTAATGGATGTCTCTTACCCGGAAAACCAGTTGGCATTGCCTTCGCCTTTGATGGGGACATTATCGGATACTCAGACATCTGGAAGGAAAAGAGGTGCCCATGAGGACATAGTTGAAAAAACTGTTGAAAGGAGACAGAAAAGGATGATAAAGAACAGGGAATCTGCAGCACGTTCACGAGCTAGGAAGCAGGTCAAATTTCATTTGTTTTATCTCTCTCAACTTGACAATCACATTGTTTCATTATGTATCTCTTTTTTTTCCTTGAAATGTTTTTTGATCTCGTTTTCTGAATTATCGAGTGAGCCTGAAATGTATTTATAAACAGGCTTATACTAATGAACTGGAGAACAAAGTCTCACGTTTAGAAGAGGAAAACGAAAGGCTGAGGAAACAGAAGGTTAGTTCTGCCTTATGACCCATTTACATTCAATTCATAGATCTCGAAACATTTTATTTTTAAAGTATAATAGCTTCATTTATTTCAACTTGTTTTGTCAAAATTAGTGTTTTTGTGTATTTACTCGTGTCTTTATTTTGATGACCTGTATGCAGTATGTCCGTATATTCTATATAAAATTGTCATATTTCATTGAACCATTTTATTGCATTCAGTACTTTCATGTCCATGCCTCTTGCAAATACGTAAGATTTTGAACTTAAAATATGGCCAATGGTTGCTTTAATGCCACGATTTTCAATTTTCCATGACTGATGGATGATAATTTAACACTCTAACAGCTTAGAGAATTGAGCCTTTTTATTCGTATATGATACCAGTTGTATCAAATCATATGATTTGCAGCTGTTCCTTGTTTAAGTAGATCATATTGTTTACTTGTGTTGCTCCTAACATAACCTAAATGTAACAAAATATTCCAGTTAAATCACTAAAAACCTGCTTTTATCATATATTACCTCGCATGGCAACTACAGAGTCTACTCATTCACCAACACTCCCATTTAAGTCCCAAAATGATAATTGAGACAAATTGTGGGCTAAACTACTGGTAGACACCATTACCATAAGTTGCTTGAGGATGAACTGTTTCTTAACAAAGTAGCTAGAGAGATGCTTAGATGAGTTTTACCAGAAGATCAGTAAATGCATCTGCAGGATAGTTTTAGCATATTGTAGAATATAAACATTTACCATAAGAAAGAAATTTTGGACTATAAAATTGTCTATGGTAGTTGTTCAAGATTTTGGCGGTTGGGTAGCTTTATTTCTTTCTTTGTTCTGTATGCAAAGTTGTGTCCGGAAGTTTGATGACTCTAAAATGAATTTTTGTTTGGTTTAGTCCTCTCGGTTACACTGTTGTTGTCAATGTGATCAGTATAGATCACAATATCTTAAATCAAGGTTTTTGAAAGGTACTGCTCATAGTCAATAAAAGAAACATTCTGGAACCGTCATTGATATGATTCGTAGCCTCTACCATGCTCAGCCGAACCTGCATGAACAGTTAATACTCTTGTATCAGTTATTTAACATTTCCTGACCTTTACCTTAATGGACCCCGAATCTCTCATCATCTTTTTATGCCTTGGTGCTTATGCATAAAATTCGTTTTCATTCTTGGTTTCTGAATTTGTATTCTTAGGAGCTCGATAAGATGCTGCCATCTGCACCACCGCCCGAGCCAAAATATCAGCTTCGTAGAACATCATCAGCCCCATTCTAACAGTTCCCGCAGTGGGTAATGTGGAAGTTATTGCATATACAAACCAGCTGCTGGCTTCTGTTTCTAAGTTACAGTTGAGGCATAAGTTAAAAAACCGAGCACCACAATCTGCAATGCATCGTCCGGAGGCTGTCATTGTTTCATACGCCGTTGATGGTTGATTCCAACTTGTAAGAGTTTACTTTTTTTTTTTGGTCTTGTATCTACTTTTTTTACTATGAAAATCAATTCAAACTAGCAATTTCATGTTACCTTTGCTTACTGTCCCTAACCATTAAAGTTGGTAAGGTTTGTCCCCAAATGTGTAGTTTTGTGCCCTTTTTTTCCTCTCTTGATATGAGCATATAGCCAAGTTTATGTTACAACATACAGACACACACGTGAATGTATGTATGTATGTTTGCATGCATAGTTGAGAAATACATGCAATTTGAAAATTTGTCCCCCAAAATGAATCATTTGTCGCTTTCTTAGAGCTATTTACCATCTAGCATTGCACTTAGAAAAAGAAATTGGGTTAAAAAGTTTATATCCTATTTTTATTTTTATTTTTAGGACTTTAGTCTTACTTTTCATATTTTAATATTTAGGTTTAACTATTAACATTATTAAAATTATTCTGTTAGATTCAGATTCATTAGAATATTACTTTTTAGTTACATGGCTATCAAGTGATTTTATTTTATTTCAAAATCTCATATCAACAATTTTAATTAGTGGACTTGAATTTTGAAATTTGAAAAGTTAAAAAAGATTAAATTTTAAAAAATAAAAATATAGGGATTGAATTTCGAATTTGTAAAAAGTATTAAGGATTTATTGGCTTGTTTACATAAATAATATAAAATAAATAAATAATTACCAAAATGAGATAGGTTAAAAATTAAATATGGAAATAGACAAAATACACAGTGTCCATTGGTGCTGCTTAACATACTGATGGCATCAAGCGTCACTATTCTCATTTTTCCCCATCATTTGACCATCATTATTTTAAAAAAAAATTTGTGCCGTCACGGTGTCAGACGGCACTGGTATGTATTTTTTAAAAAAATACTCGAGAAAAGATGGGTATACCAGGGAGCAAAAAATATTGTTTTAATAGTATCATTAGTGTGTTAGGTGGCACCAACGAAAATAAAAAGATTGATAGGAAATGAAAAAGATAAACTAATTTTTAAATGTTGAAAAAGATTAAATGTTTTCAAAAATACAAAGAGATAAAGGTTGATAAAAATATAGAATATTTTAAAAATTATTACCAAATCAAATTAAATATGATAAATAAAATTATTACTTTCAATAATTATAAAAATATCAAACCAAATTTAATACTCGAAACTATTTCTATTCTCGAGACAACTTCAAATTAATTGGCTCAAAGGTAAAAGTTAAATAACTTCACACGCATATATATGTGAAAATTACGGATTTAGAATATAGGTGTATGTTTTATAATAGCATACAATAAATAATAAAAACGTATAGTTTGAAACCAATTAATCATAATAACACATGAAATATGTACGATAATATATACAATTGGTGGAGCTAATAAAGTATGCATAATAAAATTAAAATGTCTAAATAAATCAAATTAATTTTTTTTGTTGAGTGGTAAATTTAAAATTTTCTCAATATAATCGGCATGAGTTCAAATCCGGTATATACATATTTTTATTGTATTTTTTAGCTTAAAAGACTAAAGTGCTCTCGAATGATATAATTTATGTTAAATATGAAATAGCATTTCCGTAATTTTCTTAATTAAGTTAATGTCCGCTTAACTCTTGATTCCATATAGATTTTGATATTTGTGTTATACATCAATGACTACCAACCTGAGTCTCAAATAGGATTCAAGTCACCTACCTGTACTGCGTTACATGTAATTTACACAATCAATTTTTTTATTAATTTTTAAATAGTGTATATTTAATTATTATAATTAATTTTAATTTGTTATTCGACTTGTTAAATATAATAAAAATATATTAACTTATTTAACAATTCAAATAGAATAAAAAGAAATGTTTAAATACCATATTAAAATATTGATATTTTACATATCAATAAATTTTATATTAATATTTTAAATTTTTCAAATCATAATAAAAATACTTATACTACTTTCCACATACAATATAATTTTTACATCATGTAATCATTATTAAAATGTATTAATTATTTTGATAATTCAAATATAGTATTAGTAAAAAAAATCATATTATTAAAGCATTTGTTAAAACAATAAAAATTTGATATATAGTAAAATAAACTCTTCACTATTCAATTTTATTTTTTTATTTTCTTAATAGTCAATAAATTGACTATAATTATTTATAATTAGTATATAATTAATATGTAGCAAAAATATAAAACCAAGTAAAATATTTAAAGATGTTATAAAATAAATAAACAGAGAGTAAAGAACAAAAAAAAAAATGGGAGAGCAAAAGAGAGAGCATATTTTATTGATCAATCGGAATATTTACAAAATTTCTCCAAAGTCTCTATTTATAGGCATAAGTATAAATGAAGTAGAGATCTACTTCTAATGACTATAAAAATTTAAAGTACATCAAAACTTATCTTGATCTTGATGGACATCCACTTCATAACACTCCCCCTTGGATGTTCATTGGTGGATAATGTGCCTCGTTAAAACTTTATTAAGATAAAAACCCTGTGAGAAAAAAAATCCTAGTGAAGGAAAAATGGTACACATATCTATAATACGCATAGTATGTTGACTCATTAAAAACCTTATTAGGAAAATCCAATGGGATAAAACATCGGTTAAGGAAAAAAGAGTACAACGCGTATTTACTCCCTTTCATGAAAACATCACATATTTTTTTATATTCTACGTATTCAATCTTGAATACTAGTCTTTCAAATGACTATTTGAATGTATTTGCTAAACATTTATATTATTATTCTTTTTTGAAAGTCATGAGTGAGGGAAAATATTGGGGGAAATATATTTTGATTTCTTTAGGAGTTTCAACAATAATCATAGCAAACTTAATCATGATTCTTCTATAAAAACACAAATAGGTACTTTGGATCATTTTATAATCCTCTTTCAACTACTATTTACCACATATGTTCAAATAATTTCAATTCATATAAATGAACAATTTCCCGAGAATTTCAATATACTTTTAGCATCCTAAATCCTTCAAGAATTTTAATATAAACTTTATTGTATAGTGGTTCATAAAAGGTTGTAACAATAACCATTAGATGCAAATTAAATCTTTTATGAATTATCAAAATAATATATCTAAAGGTTATTGCATCCACCACAAAAGAATATTATATCTTTTCATAATCAATGCCAGGTCTTAGCGAAAAATTTCATATTTTTATTCCGCTTTTGCAAAATTACTTCATTTGCACCCTCACTGGCTTTATATTTTTAGATATTTGGACTACTGGTCCAAAAACTCCACGAATTTAATTGTACTTGAGTTGTGTCTTTCTATTTTGATCAATTTATTCCATATCTATATTTCTCAATAGATTTATTCAAGATCCTCCTTTTATTTCATTATTTTAATAATAATATTGGATGCAAAATAATTGTCGACCACTTTTATTATTCGGTTCTAAATTTTCTCGAATTGACATAACTTATCGAGATATCTTATTCTCAATATTTTAATATTCAGTTTCAGGTATCTAAATCTCTTCTGGAGTTTTACTTATTAGTTATGTCTTGGGTCTCTTCTGGAGCACCCGCCTTCAGTATATGACTATCTAGATTTATTATTTTCTTTTATGAGAATTTTCATATTTGGAACTTGTAATGAATTATCCTTGTTGAACTTCTGGTTCAAATTATTCTCCCCCTAACTCATTACAAGTTATTATTTCTCTTCCCCTAACGTCGAGAAAACTATCAAAATCAAAATAGTAATAACAAATCATGTCATAATTGAATCTACAAAACATTCAAAACATAATATAAAGAGACTTATAATTAATATATATTCCCAACTTTCTTTGAGGATTCACTCATCTTTATGTGTTGTGGTGGACCAATTGGAACATATATGCACATACAAAAATTCAAAGATGAGAAATATTTTGCTTTTGATCAAAAACCAATTGTAGTGGGTATTATTTATAACTTATTGGCTTAATGCGTATAACACGTAAATCAACATAATCTCATGTTAAAATAGGAAGTTTAGTTCTCATAAATAATAGTTTAGACATTAATCAAAGGCGTTCAATTAATAATTTCTCTAAACCATTATGCGCATAAATAACAAACTTTTACAAAACTTTTTCAAACTCAATCAATAAAAGACTGAATATAAACTCATCAGTATTAGTAAGATGAATTATCTTAATTGCATGATCTGGAATTAATTATTTAAACAAACAATCTTACAAACGACAGGTTCCAAGTTGATAACACAAACATGATTATTTTGTAGATGCATCTACCAAAATTATATAATATCAAAACCATCTACATGGTGGATGAATGGGCCCATATTCATTTTAGAAATGTAAGGCATTGAATCTCAACTTTAGTTAGTGAGTTTCTAACAATCAATTTTCATTGGGAACAAGCAACAAATGAGAATTCTTTAAATTAAAGAATCTTCTGGTTCTTTAATAAATGTCCATATGAATTTTCAATTAATTTTCACATCATATATGATCCAGGGTGGTATAACTGGTCACGCTAAGTATTAAATGCATTTGTATCAGCAAACTTCTGGTTTACTTTAACACGTGTTTCAATTGTACTAAATTGTAACAAATTGATAATTTTACTATCATTCCTTTTACTTTGTATCACATATAAGTACTATTGTGACATTTACTATTGGAAATTTCTAAATCAATGTGAAGTCTATAATACCACTAAGTCAATAAATATAATTTTCAAATAATTATATGCAATATTCGCTTCAGGGAATATGCCAAAATTTTCAAATGCAGGGCATTTGGTCTAGTGGATGATTAATCTTGCTTCGGATGCGAGAAGTCCCAAGTTCGATTCAAAATGCTTTTAAAACCCTTTTAGCAAAAGTTTTGCATAATCAGTTAACTATTAAGAATAACTGCCTAGGTAATGTATAGAAACAAGCCTATATTAAATATATCAATAAAAGTCACATCTCAAACATAAAAATATGACATAATGAAAAACTAGTAATTTTTTTCATAACCATTATCATAAACATGCATGAAATTTAATTCAAAATCCAACCATTCATACTCATAGAACTTTTCATTTTCAATTGATCATGTCATTTCTCTAAATAATTAACAAATGGAATAATATAAAATGTATGAACTACTACTTTTAATAATTCTTTGAACTAAATCAAATCCGAATAACCATAAAATCTATTGGTTTATTAACACAAATTTGCATACTAGATATATTTTAATCAAATATATTATTTAATTATAAAACCTACTATATCAACATAAATAAATCAGTTAATATTAATTTTCATGAACAAATGAGATGCTTAAAACAATATGTAACCCATGTAATCAAAACTTAAAAAGAAGACCATCTCATATATTTAAACCATATATCAAGTTGATTTAATATTTAAAGATATACCCTTTTTTTCTGCGTTGAGTCTTGACGATTTTATCAAGAAGTAAGAAAATTAAACTCCAGTAGTAGACTTTGAATCCAATCAAAATCTATTAATAGTAAACTTTGAGAGTGGATCTTATTTTCTAAGTGTACAATAAATACATAACGAATAACTCTTCATAAATAAATTATTTCTCTTCTTAAGAAGTTCTTGGAAATTCTTGTTCTTTTCTTGCTTTCTTCATTTTTCCACTTCTGGTGGTGAAAAAAATTATTACGACAATCCCCCATGACTATTATTATAGTTCAATTTACTACATTCACGCTAAAGATTAAGTCTTTCGAATTTTTTTACATATTGTTACATTCTCTTCAATGAATGGTTAGGTTTCGTGGTTAAAAAACTTCTGTTCAATCATAAGTAAATTTTTTTCATGATATTGCTACTGTAGGAGCACATTTGAATCATGAAAAGTTGAATAAGTTCTCTCTTGCAAGGTTCTCATCAATAATATTTTTCCACGTAATTTTAATTGAGAACTTATTTTGAATACTTTAGAGTTATACTCACAATTTTAAAAAACTTGCAACTTCAGTTGCATCCAACCATAACGAGCTTTAGATAGATTTACCATATTCTATTACTCATAAGTAGATTTTTCACAGTCAAATGTTTTGCTTTCAATCCCTTAATGGGGATGATGACAAAAGAAGATTACAAAGATAGCCACAGTCAATTCAATTTAATAACAAGAGTAATCAATAACTCAATCCTCTCTTTTTTTTCATCCTTTCAGAATAGATATTTATCTTTATTCACAATCTCAATTTGATATCCATTATAAATATATTTTAAAACTAATGGATTAACCATCACAATATATTAATATATTAGCTCTTCTGGAGCTTTCGACTAATTTTGTACTACCAAATATTGGAATAATATTGGTTTATATTTTCTTTTGCGTTCACGTCCCAAAAAATTCTTTATTTCATAATCACCATCGCAAACATACGTGGATTTCAAATCAAAATCTATTTATTCATGTTGTCATGATTAGTCTCCAATTATAATAAATATGATATAATAAATAAATCATAGTAAAATATACCTGAAGATCTTTAACATCATCGTCATCACCTTAGCTATTATCACAAGCACTATTGCAAGTAGTAAAACAACTTTGTTTTCATAATAACATTTATAATCTAATAGTAAAAATCATTTAATAAACAATCAAAATTTTCGTGTACGATGCTTGAAAGTTATCTAATACACATTGTACTAAATTTCTATACCACATAAATGTTATAAAATCTTATGAAACTTCTAATCAAATATTTATAAATTCAATTTAAAAGATATAACACAATCATTCAACATTAGCAAATTAATAAGACTCAATAGATTCTATCAAATTTCCCTTTAATCAACTATGGTAGGTTAATAACACTTTCCGCTATAATTTTAATCAAATTACAAGAATATTTAATAAAAAGAATTTAATAACCAAATATTTAAACGTTTAAATATTATGCAAACTATAATTTAATAAAAGAATCTTAGTTTAAAAGAAACCTTAAAATAATAATATTTTTCCATAAAATAATTTTACTAAAAATTCAATCAACAAAGGAGAAAAACATACCACGTAAAGATTATATAAATTTCTTTGCATAAAAGGGCATAAAAAATTTAGAGATTTATATATACTTAAGTGGTTAAAGGCTCTAATGATTACTCGTAGTGCACAGGCCTCAATTGAAATAGCAGCATCTCTAGGAGGCAATCGACAATAGTAAATTTTGAAATGTTTTTGTGAATTATGGAGAAAATTAATTAAAAGAGAATTGTGCTAATAACGTGTTATAAAATAAATAGATAGAGAGTAAAAAACAAAGAAAATGGGAGAGCAAAAGAGAGCGTATTTTATTGATCAATCAGAATATTTACAAAGCTTCTCTAAATTCTCTATTTATAGGCATAAAAAAGTATAGATGGAGTAGAGATCTACTTTTAATGACTATTAGAATTTAAAGTACATCAAAATTTATCTTGATCTTGATGGACATCCACTTAATAAAATATTCATAACACAAACTCATATTTATATATATATATATATTATAAATAAATGAATTAATGATTAAAATGTTGTGACTTAAGGGTAAACTTTTGGCAATACTATGGTGTTTTATTAGGAGGATGATTTGTAGAGATTGATCACTATTCAAAGGGCTTATAAAAGGGATTTGTAGTACACAACTTTGAGAGCACCAAATCCATGTTATAGGAGTTGTCTTGTCTGATGCATTAATGAGATTGTTTTCTTATTGAGAGAAGTGCTTACGCCCTTCAATAGGAAGGTGTATGGAATTTGAGTGATGTGAACCCTGAAAAGGTCAATTTAAGTTCAAGAATGAGACATGGATAAATAGAGTAAAAATTATTAAATTAAATTCACTAAATTTGATGTTTTAGTGAATATGCATTAGTAGAAATTTATGAATGAGTTTAATATAATTTTTTTAGTTGAAGACCTTGGATCAATATTTAAATCAGGTTGGATAGCTTGAGAATCCACATTTCAAGTCAAATTTGGCCTCAATGAGCCCAAAGAGTAACCAACCATAGAAGGATTACTTAGTCATAAAGAAAGCAAGAGTTTCGATTGAAATATAACATAGAAGGATGGTTTAGTCATAAAGAAAGCAAGAGTTTCGATTGAAATATAACATAGAAGGATGGTTGAACTTAAGACTCTTCATAACTCCATTTAAACACTTAATTTTCATGAATTATTTCTATTGGTTGTGACACATCATTAAAATGTTTAGAGAGATTTCATTGGTCCATAAGAGTTTTATTTACATAAGTATTTATATAAATAGGGACCTTGGGCCACCCTTTCTAAGCATAAAATACAATTGAATAAAAGTTGAAGTTTGTTTTTTTTTTTTACTTTGCATGAATTAAGCCTTCTTTGAGAGTTAATGATTATTCTCTTATTTACTTTTGGAATTTGTTACTTTCAAGTTTTCGGGGAGTCGTAAATCTTTAAGTTTCAAGTTCGATTATCGATGTTTCTAGGAATTCTTCTAAAGATTTCATAGGGGTTCAAGTTCAACCATTGGGGTTTTTGGATACAAGATATCAAAGGGTTCTATAAGACTAATTTATCTTTATTTCAAATTTGAGTTTGGTTTCTTATACTAAATCTTGGGTTTCCACATCATTGAGGTTCATGTATAAGTATACTTAGAAGTGCACAGCACCAACGTTACAATAATCTTAGGATTGATTGGTTGTTAGTGGAGTATTTCTTTGAATTGAGGTTCATATATTTATTATTTTTCATTTCTATCTCAAATAATAAGAATAAAATGTAAAAAATAATAAAGTATATTTAGTTATTATTTAATCACACTTCTTTTAGTCACTGACATAGATCCATCTTTTGTACATGTTGAGTCACCTTGTAGATTAAATTTTTTCCTTTTAAAATCTTTACTTCTTGCCAACATACTAATGGTAATCAAATTAGAGGTTTTAAAACCAACTTTTAAGGGAGTCATTAGGAGTAAATAAGGAATTAGTGGGGCAAAATGGGTAAATTACCAACACTCTTTTGTTATGAATAAAGGCATTATGAAAATTTAAATATAATAATATTTTAAATTATTATTAAATCACTAATCAAAATGCAACTATTTTTATATAATATCAAGCGAGACATTTCATTTTTCTTTAAAAAACAATAATTTTCATATATTATATAAAACCACCTCCTAAGATTAAATTCTCAAAATTAACCGTTGACTTTTATAGAATTATAATTGTTTTTATATAATATTAAAATGCAATTATTTTTATATAATATCATGCTACAACTTTCATTTTTCTTTAAAAAATTATAATTTTCACACATTATAACTACCTCAAAATGGATCTTTCACTTTTGTACAGTAATTTTTTATTAGAATTATAATTGTTTTTGTAAGGAATTAATCCGTGTAATGCAACGAACAAGTGAATGAACTAAATCGAAAAGATCGAATACACAAAATTTAACGTGGAAAAACTCCTCAAATGAGAATAAAAGACCATGGGCAAAAAGAGATTTCAATTTTTTATTACTTTCCAAACAGTTACATTTTTTAGTATAAAAAAGCAAACAACTATATTTTTTAAATGCTTGATAAATACTTTAATTTGTCCCTTGTTACATTTTTAAAAAAATTTATGTTATTAATTTCGATAGATGTTACAATATTTCTCCGTACATATATAAGTATATTAAGAAGAAGAGCTTACCTTGAAACGGTGTTGCCCCAACGTGTTGAAGTTGACATTTAACACTTTGTTTCAAAGTTTGGGAGGGAAAGTGTGAGTGAGTAGGAAATCAACATAGTTGAAGAGCAATGGCTTACTATGCCCAAAGTTGAACCATTAGATCAGCTCCTTAATTTATAAAATTGTTTGCTATTTGTTAATTTCTTTATTTCCAGTTTGCTTTTTAGTTTTTATAATTCTTCATAAAGAATGTTACCTATGATTTTCATTATTTTCTACAATAAAGAAACGTGCATGGATGAAAGATTGTACATTGATATTCCTTGGGTTGGTGACAAATTTTATTAAGGAACTGAGTTAGGATATGAAAACTCGTGTTGTTGAGATTATGTTTCTTGGTGTTGTTTTTTGATCTATCTATGTAAGATGTTGCATAAATATGTTATCAATGGGATAATGAATAAAATAATATTTTCATTGTTTATATCTATCCATGTCCTCTTTAGTTATTTGTAATGAAAAAAAGAACTTTAAAATTAATTTGAAAATCAAGATATAATCTAGGGGCTAATTTGTAAATAAACCAAAATTGTATTACTAAAATCCATGTTACATGTTCTAAAATTTACTATAAATATTACTATAAACATTAAACAACTATAAATTGATAGGTAATTATTTATGACGTTATCATCTATTTAGGATTTAATAATGATGTTTTGAACTAAGTTAAAATTGACAATCAAAGCAATAAATATGTAATAACTTTTGTTATTATATATGATTTTTTATCATTTAATAATAAAAATAAATTTCATTATTATATAATTAATATGAATTAACTAAAAATAAACAATTACATAAACATATACTAAATATTGTCTAATAAATTCTTACCATTATTATTTCAAATTAAAACCACTAACTTCGTATGATAACTTGTTGAAGAGCATTAGATTTTACATTTGCCTATTATTCTTTAATTACTCTAATTAAACACTCATAAAATTTCGGTTTTAATTTTTTTCAGTTTTCAATTAAATTTTTGTTTTGGTAGAAAAGGACAGCATTAAGCGATTAGATTAGATAAATCCATAATCAATAGGAAATAGACATGTTGCGATCTCTTCCCAACAAGTTCATGACCGAAGTCAGTGGGGATCTAAATAAACGTATCAAAGAACTACCTATATCGACACATTTAGGCATGTGATAAGCAACACCGTTAGTAATTCTCGGGAAATGTCAGATACAAATATTCCATTTTTGACGCAAAGCTTAGTGTAACAGCCGCAGTTCCACTAAACTACTACTAGCTCCTCCACCAGACAATAACTATTACTCAATATCTCTCATTATTACTCATTAATTTGCATAACGATAATTATTTCTCAATGTCTCTCATTAAACACTAATTATTTTGGTTCTTTTATTTAATATTAACATACCAAATCTTTTCTACCTCAACTAGTTTAGTAAAACATATTTTTATATAAATTATGATTTGATATATTGACAATTGAATTTTTAATTCTATAAATGAAATTAAGAAACCGTCATGTATCCCATTTATTTATTTCTTATTATTTTAAATATAAATTAAAGATATAAATTTTTAAAAATAAACATAATGTTATAATATTATTTTTTTCAAAATTTTAATTCGTTAATTATAGCAAAAAAAATTTGTGGTATTATTTTTGGATTTTGTGAAAAGAGAAATCACATTCCATTACATGCATAAATGGTATGCAGATTATATATGGTAATAAATATCCAGAGAGGATTTCTGTAGAAAGGGGAGCAAAAGCAGTTTTAATAATTGAAATAGAAACACAGTGGCAGTCAAACGTGTACAAAGCAGTGAACACTTCTCCTAAAAAAAGACACATTTCGAAACTCATAAAGTTCATACATCAAACTTTCACTCTCTCTTTCTTTACTTTAGTTTCCTCTTCTCCCTTTCTTCTCTGCTCTTCTCCTTCCACCAGGTAATACTACTCGCCCCTTTTTTTTCTTACTTTTGTGGAACAATCATTTTCTTTTCATATGTTCAAAGAGAGAAGAATCTTAGATCTATTTTTATTTACTTTTTGTTTTCTGTTGATTTCTTTTATATAATTTGTTGGTTTTTTTTTTTTTTTGCATAACTAAGTTCGAAGTTTGTGAAAAAAAAAATGAAGTGGGTGTCTCTTGGTTCTAATGAAGAATGGATTTTTGTTCCCAGAAGGCTTGATTTTTGTTTTGTGTAATTATGTTTCACATAGGGAATTGAATTTGTGCTTGAACAAATTAAGGTTGGAGAAAAAATGGAATTGGTATTTTCTGGTTTTGAATAAAAGGGGGGAATTTTTTGTTTGAAACCCTAATTTTTGTTTAAAAGGGAAATTTTTGGTTAAAAATCCTGATTTCTGTGTAATTTTGGTTCATTCAAGAGGTTTCTTCTGTGCATAAAAGAGGGTAAAATGGTGGAAAAGCTTGATTTTTGTGTAATTTTGTTTCACATAGGACATTGGTTTTGTGCCTAAACATGTCAAGGATTGAGTAAAATGAAATAGGCACGAGGTAAAAGGGAAATTTTTGGTTTAAAATCGTAATTGTTTTATTTTTGCTTTATACAGGAGCTTGGTTTTGTGCATAGAAGAGGGAAAACTGGATTGATTTAAAGAAAAAAGGGGGAAAAAAATACTTTGGCTGAAAGGCTTTAGTTTTGTTTGAAATGGAAGGAGGGTTAGGTGGAAACACCGGTCCAACAAATCCCAGTGATAAATCTAAAGTTTTGGATGTAAAGCCACTACGGACATTGGTTCCATTAATCCCCGAGCCACCTGAGGGTCCTCCTTTTGTCTGTGTACCTCCTAATGGCCCTTTCCTGTCTGGGTTTTCACCATTTTTCCCTTTTAGTGGACAACAAGTATCCCAACCTACACCTGACCTTAACCAAAATTACTTAAATTCAACTGCTGTTCCGCTTCGGTCAGTTAGAGCCGAACCTGCACCAGCTTCTGGCAATGGCAGTCATAAACACAAGTCAGCCGGACCAAGTTCTGTGAAGAAGAAAGCAAAGAGGCGAAAAGATTCAGAGTTTGTATTAACTTCTCTTATGAATTTCAATCCCGGAATCAGTTTATCCGAACGAGATGATGGTAACAGGCAATTGGTCGAAAGTGTGCTTTTGAGGTTTGATGCACTTAGGAGAAAGCTTAGCCAAATGGAAGATGCTAAGGAATTACATTCCAGTATTATTAAGCGTTCAGACTTGAAAGCTGCCAACATGATGTTGACCAAAGGGGTGCGGACTAACATGAAAAAGAGAATCGGGGTTGTTCCGGGTGTTGAAATCGGGGACATTTTCTTCTTCCGGATGGAGCTATCTTTAGTGGGGTTGCATTTTCCATCCATGGCTGGAATTGACTACATGGCTATCAAGAGCGGCGATTTAGAGGGTGAGCGAGTGGCTTTAAGCATTGTTTCATCTGGAGGGTATGATGATGATGCTGAAGATCCTGATGTTTTGGTATATAGTGGTCAAGGTGGGAGTGCCAGTAGAGATAAAGAAGCATCTGATCAGCAGCTTGTAAGGGGCAATCTTGCTTTGGAAAGGAGCTTCCACCGAGGAAATGAAGTACGAGTCATTCGGGGTTTGAAAGATAATGTCCATCAAATGTCGAAGGTCTATGTGTATGACGGGCTTTACAAGATCCAAGAATCGTGGATGGAGAAAGGGAAATCGGGTTGCAACATGTTCAAGTATAAGTTGGGAAGGATCCCTGGGCAGCCAGCTGCTTTTGCCACATGGAAATCAATTCAGAAGTGGAAAGAAGGTCTTCCTTCGAGGGCCGGACTTATTATTCCCGACCTCACTTCAGGTGCAGAAAGCACACCTGTTTCACTCGTAAATGAGGTTGATGATGAAAAGGGGCCTGCTTACTTCACATATTCCCCAACTATCAAGTATTCAAAACCATTCAAATTAGTGCAACCTTCTTATGCTTGCAGCTGCCATGATGCGTGTCAACCTGGAAATTCTAACTGCTCCTGCATTCAAAAGAACGGGGGCGATTTCCCTTACACCACCAATGGGGTTCTAGCGTGTCGAAAACCCATGATTTATGAGTGTGGTCCCACATGCCCTTGTATTCGGAACTGCAAAAACCGAGTTATACAAACTGGTTTGAAAGCTCACTTAGAAGTTTTCAAGACAAGAGATCGTGGTTGGGGTCTACGGTCATGGGACCCTATTCGAGCAGGTACATTTATTTGTGAATATGCAGGTGAAGTTATTGATGAAACCAAGGCAAGGCAGGAAAGTGGAGATGGTGAAAGCGAGTACATTTTTCATACGAACCGTCTCTACGAATCCTTCAAGTGGAATTTCGAAGCCGAAAGTAGCGAAGATTTCGATATCCCATCTCCCGTAATCATAAGTTCAAAGAACAGTGGAAATGTAGCTAGATTTATGAACCATAGTTGCACCCCAAATGTTTTCTGGCAGCCAGTGATGTATGAACATAACAACGAAGCGTTTCTCCATATTGCTTTCTTCGCAAAGAAACACATCCCTCCTATGACAGAGTTGACGTTCGATTACGGTATTCCGCAATCAGGGGAGACCGAAGCTGACAACCCTCCGGCAAACGGAAGGAAGAAATGCTTATGCGGATCACCGAAATGCCGAGGCTATTTCTATTGAACTTCGGTTGCGAACTTTTTGGCCTCTGGAAGGAGGTATTGGATCTAGCTCATCTTTGTCTAAAAATCATGCAACTCTCTGTAGTGCATTATATATTTAAATGTTAATAGCTTGTTGTCATGCTATATGGCTGCCATTAAATTGCAGAAGAACTGGAAAACCATGTTTGATGGTGATTTTGTAGTCTATCTTGTAGAAATGGGAATCAATCAATGGTTCAAGTTAAATGGGAAATTACTTGGTATTTAACTTAAATAAAATTAAGTTTTTTTCTTGGTAAAGAAAGATGCGGTCAAAACTTGGCATTAAATATTTAATGAAGTGAAATGACAGTTACTTTGAACGTCGTATCATAACATTACTTTTTCCAGTTAGGAGACAAATCAAAGTTTTTGACATACTTTCTGACCAAGTGGTCCTATCCATCACTTTTATATTAACATCAATTACAAAATTAACACATGTTCAATTAAAATTTTGATGTGCCTCCAAGCATTAGTCCAATTGCACTCCAAATTTAGTCTATCTACCTTAATTTAGTCGTAAATTTAGTCTATTTAGTCCTAATTATTAACACTCTTGAAATTATTTTATTAAATTCAGGTTTATTATAATGTCCTGTTTTTAATTATATTGTTACCAAGTGAACCTTTTTATTTCAAAATGTCACACCAATAAATTTAAACGTCATGTATTTTTTTAAGAAATAAATTATATTAGGATCATCCTAAAAAATATAGTTTTTAGGCACCAATAAACTCGTTAAATTTTAAAGATAACGAAGTATTATTATACGCTCACCTATATCTAATGTCTTCTCTAACTTAATTTAATTTTAATTAAATTACTTAAAATAATTAATTTTTTAAATTATAAACGAATATTTTCTTCTTTTACAAATCTTAATCATTTTTTATTTTTATGCAACCAATTTTTTAAAAATAATAATTTTTATGCAATTTTTTTCATGTCATTAACACATAATTTTAGTAATTATTTCACCTTAAATCCAGAACCTCGAATCTTGAACCTTAAACTTTGAAACCCGAACCCTAAGGTTTCGGGCTTAGGATTTAAGGTTTAGGGTCTGAGATTTGAGGTTTAAGGTTTAGATTTAGGGTTTAATGATTTAGAGTTTAGGGTTCAGGTTTAAGGTTCAAGGGTTCAGTGTTACGAGTTACAGGTTCGGGATTCAGGATTCGGGTTCAAGGTTCAAGGGTCCAGGGTTACAGGTTCAGGTTTTGGGGTTCTATATTTTGGGTTCAAGGTTCGGGATTATCAAAATCACGTGTCAATGACATGAAAAAAAATTGTCTAAATGTAATTAAATAATTGGAAAGGGACCATGAATAATGTGGTGGGAAGGGTTCATAAAATAATTTCTTTATGGATGGGTGTATAATAATAATTTCATGTCTTTAAAATTTGACGATATGACAAATTTTTATTGGTGCCTAAAAACCTTAGTTTTTAGTATTTTTTTTTTATTGTTAAATTTAACAATAAATTTAATTAAATTGAATGACAACTGATTTATTACAGTAGCACATGTCAAACACTAACATCAACTTCTCCATTCTAACAAAAACAAGATTCAATTGCAATTAAATTTAAACCTGTTATTATAACATACTTAGCAACCAAAGTGAAAATACTTCTTAATTCTTGCTTAATGAGACAGCATCTAACTGTACCTACTATGTAATAAAGCTCAAAATTTCGGACACAAAACCAAAGCCCAATAAAGAAAACCCACTACTTCCTCCAAAACATATTAATTAGACACAACCAATATCGGTAAGAATATCACAGAGAATCTTGTATTAAGAGTTAAATTGTATTTTATCTTTTCTATTAAAATTTGATAAATTAGCCCATGTACATTGAATTAAAGGGCAAAGAAGTCCTTTCTGTTAAAAAGTTTATTCATTTGTACTATATAAAATTGACGTGATTGATAGAATAACCAGATATTGATACGTGGCGTGCCACGTGTATCTTATACTAATATACAATGATCAGTTTTTAATCGTAGAAATAAATTAAATTTTTAACAAAATAATTAATTTACTTTTAGATCTAATGTATATAGATTAATTTGTATATTTTTTGAATAAAGGGATAAAATTCTACCGGCCCCTTGAAAGCAGGATTAAAATGAGTTGCTGTCGATTGAATACCAGAAATCAAACTGACTCCATCTCTCGCTGCCGTAACATCACCAACGACGTCAGGAAGCTCTTATGATTTCCTCAACATCCACTAGCTGGGCTTGATGACTCCCACCAACCTTCACAGCCTGATCCAACAAAGATGGATTCTCTCCCTCAATAGCAACACTCGGCCCAAAAGATTGGCTTGGTTGTTTGTCCAAAAGAACGTTAGCATGTAGCGTTTTACTCATCAAAGCAATATCCCCATTTGGTCCTAAAGACCCAACAGTAACACGACCTAATTTCTCCAATTGGCCTGATGAGCCAGCAGCACCCTTATAACCCAACGCATTGAACTTCCCAATTTGGCCCCCATGACCCTCTCTGGCCAGTTTTCCCAAATTAAAACCCTCTCCTTGTGAGCCTCCTGTTAGGGTTTCTTTTCTATGGTTGTGCAGGGTTGAAACTCATAACCCAAGGCTGCATCGTTAGATACTATTCATAAATAATATAGGGGCCTTCAGAGAGCACTTTATCCAAATCACTCTTGCTTTGAAACCTGGCCAAAAAGTACCTGTTTTCTATGTACATCAATTAAAATGGTGAAGAAGGTTTCCAAAGGCTACAGATTTTGTTTTGCAATGTTGAGTGTCTTATATTACGTCCCAGGAGCTTTAAAACCACTGTAGTGACCATATCCTTAATCAGAATCTGTTGAATCTTTTCAGAAGATTCAATGGAAGGGATAGCATTAACAAGCGATTTCTTGATATCCCCTTCCAATCAATCTAAATCTTCATCCGCATTAGCACCAAAAGGAGCAACCAATCTCCTTGAATCTGGGTTTGAATTTCCTACAAGCAAATCTTTCCAAGAGACTGAGCGCATAGTAGGCCGATCCACTAGCAAATCCCTATCCAAGCCCTTGGTTTTATCCCTAAATCGAATTTTCTTGGTGGTCAAACCTTCCGTAGAGGAATCGTCAGACCCAACACCTTTGCAGAGAGAAGTAGCCATTTCTTCTGATTTTTGAGTTAAACAATTTTTCTTTTTAAAACTATTTATGTGGAAGTAGATGTTTTATAATAATGGTTAAAAGAAATGGGAAGGTTGAAGAGAAAGACAAGCTAAAATAATATCTACTTATCCCTAAATTCTGATTATTATCACAACTTAATATTTAAAATTATTATCATTATCTATTAAAATATATTTATATCGTGTATACATGATTCTTAAAAAGTCAATCCATCCCCTCTTAGTAGTTGCTAATTGATTAATCGAAATACCAATTAATTATGAGCTAATGCATGATCTATATTAAAAAAATTAATTTCTTAACTCGATTGACATAAATATATAGATTTGAGTATGCGGAGAATTTTGAAATTAATTTATGTTTGTTTGAATTATGGTAATTTGAAGCGGGAATTTAAAATAATTGGTTAATTCACGGCAGAATGGCATATGCTATTAAATTTAAATTTCAATAGCGCCAGCTAGCTTTCGGAAACGCAGATGATAAAATTCAATAATGCAATTATTAAAAAAACTGTCTCTTCTTTTTCTTTTTTCTTGTCTTTTTCAGCGATTCATTCTTGAAGATAAAGAAAGTAAATCTTTGTTTTTGCTTCAACTCTCCATTTTTTTCTATCGACTCTTCCCATTCTTACGTTTATTTCCGCAAGAGGAAAAAAACCGTAAATTTCAATGGTGGTGTCATCAACGTTTGAATCCTCTTTACGAAGAGGGAATCCGACCTCGAGGAAGGCAGCACCGTCATCGTCGGAATCTTCGAAAAGCGCTGCGGCAGCTCCTCCTCGTAGATCCAGAAGTGTAAGTGCCTTTTCAAGAACCTCTAGTTCTGACTTCTCCGGATTCTCCATCAAGCGAGACAACCCTCTCTTTGTCAACACCACCAACAACAATAACAGCAACAGCACTAGCAACGACGAAGACGACGACGATAGCGGAGCTTTGTTCCCAAATTCCGGCTTTAAATCCGACCGAATCACTTCCAAAACGAAGCCCAAAGCTGTTGCTGCCGACGATTATAATAATAAGAGAGGCAGACCTGTTTCCAGAACTGGCTCCGATGGAAAACAGTTGTCGGGTTCGGGGAATAGCATTAGCAAGGAGTCGTCTCGGAGCTTGTCCGTTGTGGATACAAGGAGACGTGGGCGCTCCGTCTCCCGCACCCCGCTTTCAAGAACCAATGTCGCTACTTCTGAGGTTTTGCCAATTTTCATTTCCATTTTTTGAAATAAGATTCTCGTTCAATTTTATTTCATATAGAAGAATCTGGAATGAATATTTTTCTTAGGGCTGAGGAGAAAATAATCAGAAAACCGAATATTGATTATAATTTCGGCTTTAACTCTAATTTTATTGAAATCATTTCGATTTTGATTCAAGTAAAAGCATTGTTTCAGCTTTTGGTTGATAAGTTAAATACAGTTATTCAAACTGAACCTCAGTTAACTGAAATTTCTTTATTTTTAATTTTTAATTTTTTTTGTAACATTTTAAATTACGAGTCGAACTAATAGAATTTGTGTATATATGCTTCGATAAAAAAAAGAATGTGTATATATGCTGTGTTCATGTATTTATATGGATCTTGAAACATTTGTGCAATGTTCATGTCGTGTAATCCTCTTATGTGTAGTATTGTCCAAGTCCAAACTTTTTACTCAGTTTTTGCTCTCTTTTTTTTTTTTCTTTCTCATTGAAATGGAAAGGTAACTAGTAAAAGAAACAAATTACGTTTTAGGAATTAGTTCTAATGTAAGACTGATTAATGAAAGCCACTGTTTCCTTCAAAAAGAAGTGCTACATTTTCTATGTGAATGAAAAATCATACATTTTGCTTTTCATAAAGTTAAAATTTTGATTATTTGTATGTGTCCATTTATTATTCAAGATATTCTTTGATTTTTGCTTGTTTATTATCTGTTTGAACTGATAATTGGGAATGGGTATTTATCTCTTTTAACTGATTTAATCGGTCGATCAAATTTAATATTTCGTTTTGGTTAATTTGATTCTTTTAAAATTGATAACCTAATCTTAAATATATTTTTATATAATATATCATTTATATTGCCTTATTATATTTTATACAATATGTCTATATGATTATACTGATTGAGCTGGCCAACTTAAGTTGGTTTGAGTTTTTATGGTTAATCATAAGCAACTTGATTTTTCTTTAGTTTCTTTTTTTTTTTCCTTTTCTGTTTACTTCTTTTATACTGACATTTCTTGTTCTTGATTTGGGCAGAGTGAGGTGGAGCAAGAAGGTAATTCCTGGATGAAATCCAAGAACAAAGGTAATCTAAGTGCTACTTCGGGTAATGGCCAAAAGGGTAATTCAGCTCAAAGCAGATCTAGTTTGACACGGTCAGGTCATCGGAAGCCTACTGATCCTTTGGACGCTGCTCCTACAAGTTTGGTATTAACTCTACGGACCATTTTGTGTTTCTGAATCAAAATTTTTTGAAAGATTTGTTTGATATTGAGTGCAATAAGGAGGGATCTTTCTTTATTACGATGTGATAAACTTTTTTTTGGTTTAGTCCCGTTTAGAAACTGCAAAATGGAATGATTCGGTCTCGACGAGTTCTTTTTCAGAAGCTGAACTGATGGAGGTGAGATTTTGGGTAATTTGAATTGGTTTATAGTATGTGGAAGTTTTAATCACAGCTAGAGCTGAGAAAACTGAAAACGAGCCATAGTGTTTGATTTCAAGTCTTGTTTTATTGAATTCTGTTCATTTTCAGTCTGGATAACATCTAAACATATTTCGTTCGGTTTTTGACTGAGAAGTTAAAAAAACGAATGGACCAAATCTATCCTAGCCAGTGGAATTTGGTTACCTATGACATTCTATTAATTTTTGGTTCAGTTTTTTAACAGGTCAAAAGTACTGAATGGTAACTCTAATTTCTTACCATAACCGAACCATTATTACTCTATCTCAGGCGAAGCATTTAATTCCTAGTTTAAGAAGTGCTTGATTTTTTTTAATTTTGAAGCTGATCAATATTATTGTTTTACATGTGTAAATCTTCTGAAACACTTTGTTTGTCATGCTTTATTTTTCAAGTCATTCCAAGGGGAGAATTTGGTCGGAGATGCTACTGCTGCTAGTGACATATACAGAACTGTTAAATCCGAAGTGAGGCGGGCTATTTCCGATATCCAAAATGAGCTTCAGGGTGTAAGTTAATTTGGCTTCTTGGATTTGAAATTATCCCTTGGATCTCTAGATGAGTTAAGTCATTGGACATGAGGATACCTTAATCTTCAAAGCTGCTTTTTCCACATACCTGTATTTGACACTTGTATCTGGTCCAAGTAGCATAGTTTGTAAACAATCTGGAGAAGAAAGTAAATACTTGATTTTGGTATTAGTTATTTTTCTCACAGCTTCTCTGACTGTGTTCTTCAGATTTACCTTGTAAAGAGGTTGAGCTGTATGCCAGTCAATGATTTGTTATTGCTTATGATTTCAGGCTATCAGGAGTAATGCAACCACCAATAGGGTTGAGCTAGCTTCAGACATACAACATGAATATGCTACAAAGCTCGAGCAGGTAATTTTATTCTTTGAAACGTCTTTTTATGATCTAAATACGTTTTACCTTTATATGCTAGACACATGGACACATACGTGTTACTTTTCTCTCTCCTGAATCCCTGATCTACTTTTTTCTCTCAAAAAGAAAATTGTGCCAATTCTTGACGGCCTGGTAGGTCCAAAGCAGATCAATGGCCCAATGGCTTTTGCTTCTCCTCTCCCTTCACTTACCCTCCCTTGCTCTCCTTTTTTTAAGAAAAAATTTCCAGTTCATTTGTTTCAGTTTTTTTTTTTTAATAGAAACTTTAAAAAAACAATTGCTGATGGCTAGAGCAATTGATCCACAAGACAATCTGGCGATGACTAGGATTTTTATACCATGTGTCCTGATTTGATTGGTTGTTCTGGCCACTTCAAGAATTAGTAACTGTCTTTAGTCCCAGAGCCAAACTTTACAGAATGAAAGTTCAAGTTACATAAGTACACATTTTAGCCTTCTAGGTACCAAATTTACTGATGCGTATGCTGCAACGGCTAAATCAAATATTTAATCGTATATTTTCCTATTTCCTTACATTTGCAGTCCCAAGAACGTGCTAGACAACTTCGAGCTGACCTAGCTGTAGAGGAACACCGGGGCATGGAGCTTAGTAGGATTCTGAAGGAAGTGCTTCCAGATGCAAAGACTCCTAGCACAAAGAAATCTCATCCACGTAGAAAAGTAAGCATTTATAGTTTACTAAGTTTCCCGACACAGTTTTACATTTTACATATAAAAAGGCAATTTTTGTACTGATGCATGCCTATAATTGTTCAGATGAGGATTGTACCAGTCCTGTTGCAAGAGAACTTTTCAGATTCTTATATTCATTTCAAATAATATTCTTGCAGTTTATTGGGAATTTAATTCGTTCTGTTCTAGAACTACACACTTTAATTTGTATAAATCTCATTTCCAGTTCAAGTAAGTTTCACCGCAGTTTACACATATTGCATCATTTAGGAAGTTTAGATGACAGTGTTTATGTAGGATTTCCTATTTTGTTAAAGTGTTAATTCTAAAGGTACAATAATGAGTCCTTTCATTGCATTAATGTTCTATGTTATTCAGACTCAGATGTTAGTGTCCGATATGGATATGTGTCTAATTTGAGTATGTTTAACTTTTTTCAAGTTTTTCCATGTATTTGAAGGATCATTTGAGGGTCTTATCCTCACGCCCATATCCAAATATGTATTGGACATGGATACTTCAAGCAAAATGAAGAATCAAAGTAGCATAGTTAGTGTTTGCAAAATATTATGCATGAAAGTTGTTTTGATTATTTCATTGATCCTATTGGAAATTTCCAGATAATTTGCATATATGTTGGTCTTTGAGTTTGCTTCTTCGCTTGCTCTCTTCTCTAAATAAATTCTACTTAAATATGGTGACAGACTAGTATTGAGAGAAGGAAGATATCAAAATGCCTGACAGATGATGCCCTTGCCTATTTCGATGAGTGTGTATCACTATCAACATTTGACGGCTCTGACTTCTCATCAATAGAAGATCCACCACTCAAATGCGTGGACACTGTTGATGTTGATGGAGTATCGTTGCCTCATGCAAATTCAAGCATTCCGTCCACCAATTTCCCTAGCAGTTATCTCCATGATAAACAGGTTTGTTTTTCATATATTCATATTTCTCATAGTGTTTTTCTTTCATTATTTTTAAATCTAGATGCTAAAACTGATGGGCAAATCAAGTAACTTTAGGGCTTGTGGTTGTCAAAACTGGTGTTATTCAGACTCGGGTGTAAGTGTTGGATACGGTATGCATCTGATGTGGGCATGTTCCTCTCTTTTAAGTTAAAAAGAATCTCGGAGTTGAGGCTTGATATGTACTAAGAAAATGCAGTTGAAATCATGCATGATTGAACTGTTGTCTATATCTCTTTTAATGTTTGCAGGAAGGTCCATTCACATACAACCATGATGTTTCGGATTTAACCAGCGGTGACGGCAGCATGGAGCAGAACAGTATTGATTGCGAATGGAATCGGAAATTCCAGTTTTCCTTTTCTCCCAAACCAGGTTCAATATGCGAGCTCCAACAAGACATTAAAAAGTACGTCAAAGGTTTCGAGAAAGATACTGGGAAGATTGACGTTGATTCACGGATTAAACAAAGAAATAGTTATGATCGGGAAGAATATAATTTGCTGGGATCACAACAAAGCTTGTTGTTTGATCATGTGTTCCTCAAAAACAGGTTAGATACTGGAAGTTTGCATCTCTGCAACGGTGGATGTTTTTCAGCTTCATTTTTGCCTTTTGCTTCTTTAATCTAAACCTAAGGGCTTTAAGCATAAATAAATATAGTATTATACAAGTATTTGTTTTCAAATGCATGAAAATACCGGGTTTATTTATTTATTTTTATACAAATTATTAATGTAAATATTAATTAAAATATGTATTGGTATGTAATTTGCTATTTCTTTTTGGTGCTAATCATGTCGAATTAAAATAAAGTTCATTGTTTTTATTCATGAAATTTTTGGTAAATTTAAATATTAGAATAATATTTGATGCTGATCATCCATGCTTCAAATGTATTTTAATATTGTTTGTAGAAGAGGTAGGCAGTATGCAAGCAGTTAAGGTTAATGACCTAGTAAAGTATAAAGCATAGAAACACCTAGTCCCATGACGATAACAACTGCTAACCCCATATTCACCAACATTGTCTTATCATCATCTTCCTTCCTCGTTTCTTTATTTTCCTTCACTTTCTCTTCAACCACCTTATTAGCAGATGATCCCTTGCTTTCATCCTTCTTCGCAGCACCCTCTCCTTTTCCATCGACTTCCAACTTCCCTTCCTCGCTTTCATCTCTCACTGAACCCGTCTCTTCCATAGCGGTTGTTTCTGGTTCAGCTGCTTTTCCATCATTGGCCATCTTTTCATCGACGGAGTCCGCCGTTGTTTCTGGAGGGAGGTTGGGGGTTTCCTCCACCAACTCATTGGTAGATGGTTGTTGAGAAACGTCGTTGGAAATTCTGGGGAATTTGAGGGTAAGAATCCCTCGTCCGAATACTTTCTCCATTTTAGACAAATGGAGTTCTGGTGGAATGTAGAAAACTTCATCGAGTGGCAAAGTTTTGTTATTAGGAAGCCGACGCTTTCCTTCTATTTTTAGAGTTGCCGTGGAAGAGTCGGGTGTTATTGTCAGTTGATCCACTGCGAATGCTGCAACATCAGGCACGGAAAGCAAAATGAATAACCAGCGAAAGGAGTAATACAAATATTCGAAAACAACCGTATTCAACTAAATTGATGGTTCATTGACTTGTGTTTTAGAGTATAATATAGATAAATTTAGTAATTGTTATGGTATATAAAACTACACAAGCACAACATGAAAACATGAATTGTACGGATGTTGAAAAAGAAAAACCAAAAAGATAATATGATATGAAGTAAATAATATAAAAGTAGCACGTCTAGTCAAAAAAAATAACATGGGTTATTAATGTATTAAAACTTATATAAAATTAATGTTTTTAGAATCAGATTGGTGGTCAAACTGATTAGGTTACTAGTTTATTGATCTGATTAGCTTGACTGGTTCATTCAGTTTGATTAAATAAATTATTAAAAATTAATGTATCAAAACTTATATAAAATTAATGTTTTTAGAATCAGATTGGTGGTCAAACTGATTAGGTTACTAGTTTATTGATCTGATTAGCTTGACTGGTTCATTCAGTTTGATTAAATAAATTATTAAAAAATAAAAGATATTAAAAATACAGTTCAACCATTCCATCCAAACATCTAGTTCAATAAAATTTTTATCCAGGTCAATCGGTTTGTGCTAATTACCAGGTCAACTTATTCAAAACTCCTCTTCCTAATTCAATCGATCTGACCGACCGATCCAATACAGTTCAAACAACCTTGCATAAAACCCTAAATATAATTAAGATATTGAAATGAAACACATTAAAAAAGAAATACCAAAAGGATGATATGAAAAAAAAAAAGTATGATGTCGAAACCAAATCAATAATATGAGTTATTAATATATAACTTGTATAAACACCAATGTTGTTTGAACCAGATTAGATTAATCGGTCGGGATATTGGTTTGAAAAGTGCTTTTGAACCAATTAGACTAGAAATTATTGAATTGGTTAAAAACTGATTGAATCAGGATTTTTTAAAATTTTAATTTTTTAATTAAATTGATTGGACCAACTAATTTTGGTTTGGTTTTAAAAAATTGTAAAATACTAATGACAATGTGAATGGAAAAAAAAATTATGTAATACATTTATAAAAAAAAAAATCATATAAAACTTAAATGTGAATTGAGTTGAAATGATAAAGTTAGGATAATGAAAATTTTGATATTTTGGATTCAAATCATATCATGTGTATGCATTTTTAAAATTTTTATATAAAAATATAAAAAGACAAAAATATCTTTAAAATAATATTTTTTACTCTATAAAAATAGTAATTTTTTTTAGTAATTTCACAATTGGATCACAATTGAATTGAGATCCAATTGTTGCATAACACCAACTCAATCAAACTTTTAAATAATAGTATAGACGTAACACCCCTTTAAACTGACATAATATGGCTGATCTCAAACAATAGTTAGTGTTGTTGTAACATGCAAAAGGACATAGGTTTGAACACGCTTAAGCGTGTATAATCTTTTGATTTAAGAATTTGAGGAGTTATGAGTAATTAATAGAAATTATTGAAACGATTTTTAATGCAAGGTTGTTTGAACTGAATTGGACTAATTGAAGTATTTGTTCGAAGAATGACATTGAAACGATTAACTTGAGAGCCGATATGGATATGTTGGACTGTATATTTAATAATTGTTTTGGTTGAATAGGATTGAATTATTGAAGCAACAAATAAAAACCCTGTTTTAAGGTTTATTTGATTTACACGTGGAAACCTTTGATCTGAAATCTCAATCCTCCTAAAAAGCTAAGCCTCAAGTAAACATGATAGCCCTACAATGACAGGTTTTTTACGTATATATTTTAATTATAAAATTGTATTAATATGAATAAAATAATAATAATATATTTGTCTCTAGAAACTAAATTTGGTCGGCCTCATAAACAGAACTTATAATAACACCCATGACCATGTAAAAATAAATATAAAAAAAAAAAAGGAAAATACCAGGAAGATAAATTACTAAAAAGCTAGCATCTTGTTGATGCTTCCATTCAGATTTAGGCTTGAAATTCTGGGATGGCTGCTGTTGTGGAGCTGGTGGCACATATATCCCATTTGGCCTTGGCCCTCTATTCATCTTTCTTTTCCTTTTTCTTCTTAAAATAATATTAAAAGTTTTAAGAAAATATGTAAATAAAAAATAAAGAAGTTCTGTGGGGTTCATTTTTGAAGGTTTATTTATAATGTGGGTTTAGGAATATGTGCTTTGGTTAGGTTATAAAGGAATAGGAGAGGTATATTCTTTGCCTAAATCCTAGGTAGTTTTATCATTTTAATATACCTTTTTACGGGGTTTAAGTAAAAATATTAAATCTGGAAAATGAGTTTGGACAAAAAAAAAATTTGACCCGTTTAAAATATGGGTCGGGCTCAGACTTGAACATTCAAGGCCTAAGCCCATCTTGGCCCGACCCCTTTTAAAGTTTATAATATTTTATATTATGTTATTTTTATATATTATGTAATTTAAAATACATTAAAAAAATAAATCTATACTAATATATAATACTACTCTAATATAAACATTAAAACAATGTTAAGATGATTATATAAAAAATTTCATTAAATAAAAATATATAAAATTATTAAATAATAATATAATATAATATAAAAAAATTAAAATATAATATGGGTGGACCTAAAATGGGATTGGGTTAATCTTTTATAAATATGAGCGGATTTAATAAAATTTTAAACTCATATTTCGGGTCGGACTTGAATAAACATAAAGTGTGTTAATATCATGCTTAAGCGTGGCCCACAAGTACTTGTATCTTTTACCAAAAAATAATACCATACTTTTGAAGTTGGAAAGCCTTTTTAGGAATCTGACCTTATATAAGTTTTAAAATTTATGAAAATGAATCAACTTCAAAATTAATTATGGGAATGACCTGATTTCTACAGTAGAGTTGGGTGCAACCATTTTCCCAGGTGGCACCACCCTAAAAATAAAAATAAAAAAATAATTTTTTTGGTGCTGCCTAACAAATTGGCTGCCTCAGACTGAAGTGTGTAGGGGCAAAACGTTTAGAGACCTGATGCAGTAATTTTTTTTTTAGATTGGCTAAAAAAAGAGAGCAGCGTGAGAGTATGGCGACATCTAATTAAACTTTTGGTTTATTTGCATATTAGGTCTGTCCCAATTTGAAATTAAATTTAAAATATGTTAGGGAATAAATTGAAAATGTTTAAATTTAGATACATTGAGGAAATATTTTGAGGGACATATTGGATAATTTAAATAAGAATTCTATATAGTTTTTTAAGTTTATTGTTTTTTAAAAATAAAAATAAAAATGAGAAGAGCTTATTTTTGTTATTATTATATCTTTTAAGAGCTATTTAAATTTAATTTCAAAATGGGACAAACCTAACATGCAAATAAATCAAAAGTTTAATTAGGTGTCGCCATACTCTCATGCCGCACTCTTTTTTCAGCAAATCTAAAAAGGGTAATTACTTCATCAGGTCCCTAAACATTTTGCCCCTGCACGCTTCAGTTTTGTATCGCCAATTTGTTAGGCAGCACCACAAAAATTATTTTTTTAAAAGATTTTTAGGGTGGTGCTGCCTACAAAAATAGCGATACTCAATTCTACTGTAGAAATCAGGTCATTCTCATAATTAATCTTGAAACTAGGTTACTTTTATAATTTTTTAAATTTATAGTATCATATTCCTAAAAAGCCAAGTTGAAAAAAAAAGGTTCAGTCTAATATTAATCTATCTGGTGTAAAGCAATGGAATTCATTGCTAGTACAAATCTCCGGTGAGAAACATCTAGAACACACAAATGGAACTCGAATAGAAAAAAAATAGGACAAGACTCCAAGGCGTGTATCAAGCCACTATCTTTAAGGTTATATTCGCCCCTACCTATCTTCGGTGTGCAAATGAGTTCCAAGCAAATTAACCTCGAGGATACAATGAAGCCAATGACTATTTGCGTTTTGCACTGACGAGAATAGTCTACTAAGCACTAAGCAATGTATAGCAAGAAACTCAATTTCTACAAAGAATTTATGCAGTAACTCTTCATAGAACAATCTAATAATATTAGAATGTGAGGAAGGATAGAAAGAACTTTTAGAACTTGTTGGTGTGATTTCCAAATGAAATCCTAATTCTATTTATAGAAATTTTCATGTCTCTTCGTAGAGACATCTTTCAATAGGTGTATTTATGTATAAATAAATAACTATTATTCATTTAATTTTATAACTATTCAAATAATATTGTTTGAATAGCTATAATTTTTTTCAAAAATGAAATGATATAACTTTTGACCAACGACCAAAAAATTTATCTTTTGATTAATTACACCCATTCATTTATAATTATTGAAATACTATAAATATTTGAAAATGTTCCAACATTCATTAATGTTTACTTCTTCCACACTTTGTTTTTTCTTGTTGCTTCTTCCAGATTTCACTTAAGTCCTGTTTGTTCTTATTATGATTTCATAAATTTCTTATTTATAAATATTATATTTTAATATCATTAAAAATGAATCTCTATATGTCAATAATAAATGGATGTAGTTGTATATTTTACATAAAAATGTAAACGTCAAGAGTTAAATTTATAGTTAAATTATGCTATTAGTCTCTATATTTTATGAAAGTTGTGGATTTAGTACTTTTCAAAATTTAAAATTTCAATCCTCACCAAATGATAACTATTAAATTTATTAATTTAAGTTCTACTATTTCCAAAATTTGATGCAACAAACATATTATCATATATGTAATGTCATGTCAACTTTTTGTTTTCACATATTTCTCACTAAAAATCCAATCGATAGATTAACAACTCTCATTTATGTCAATATTAAAATTTTAAAATTCAAAAAATATATAGGGACTTAAAATGATCCAATTGAAGAATATCTAGTAACTGAATTTAACTAAACAAATTTAACTGTTACTATTTAGGTTAGGACTAAAATTTCAAAATTGAAAAGTACAAAGATTGAAATTGAGCAATGCGAGAAGTATAGGGACTAAAATTGATCAAATTAAAGTATAGAGACTAAATTCATAACTTTTTCAAAGTATAGGCACTAATAACAGATTTAAACCTAATTTTTTTTTTCTTAAAATATGAAATACCAAAATTGTTAAAAATCACTAAAGATGTTAAGAATAATATAATACATTTAGATAACATTTTTATTTTGACCCATAATAAACAATATATATCACACCATTAGTTAATAATAAGATGACACATTATCATATGTCTAAAATAGAAAATATTAAAAGGCTTAAAAATAAATATTAATTATGATCATCAAACATAAATTTCAAAATTCGAAGTTCAAAACCTCAAATCTGCAATCTGAAATTTAAAACTTCAAATCTAAAATTTGAAATTCAAAACTTAAAACCCAAAAAAATTATAATTAATATTTAATTATGTTTAATAAAATTAATAGTATTTATTTTCAAGTCTTTCAATCTTTTTTATTTTATATAAATGATGATGTGTCATTTTATTATTAACCATTGCTGCGACGGCGCATCAAATATTAATCATTATTTTAAATATTTTAAACAATGTAAAATTTTTTTAAACTGGAGGTTAAATCTTGGACTAGCAAATTTTTAGAGTTTAATAAAGTAGGTTAAATCGAATTTAGAAAATATTTTATCAATCCTTCAACATGGTTAATTTAGTAATTTTCTTTCTACTTGAAAAAAAAAAAACATTTCCAACAAAAGTAATTGTATGGAAAGTTATGACGTAAAAGTAAAATCGAAGTATTAGTTTTAGATGGTATTTGTTTTTTTATTTATTTAAAAATAGGTAAATTAGTTTTTATATATTAAATTAAAGGATAAATTAGTTTTTTTGTTAAAAATTTTATCCATTTGTACTAGTGTGGTTGACGGAGTAAACAATGACACATGGCATGCTACTTATACCTCATGTCGATACGTAGAGATTAATTTTTAATAATAGAAATGAATAAAAATTTTAACAAAAAGACCAATTTACTTTTTTTATTTAATATGTAATGATTAATTTATTTATTTTTTTATTAAAAGAAGTAAAATATAATCCAAGACATAATACAATTTCCAAGGTACTTTTACCAAAATAGTGAAGTAAAAGAATCTATCAACAAACCACCCCACTGTTGGTGGAAAGCAGTCGAGTGACGGAAAAAGCCCGACGTAGGGAGGAGAAACCACCTGACATGGGGGATACGTATGGTTCGCCTTAGGAGGTCATATGTCCTTTTAAGGATATTTTACCTAATAATATCAGAAACTCAAAATTTCCCGATATTCAAGAAGAAGAGTAGTATGGTTTTCATTTACAAGATGGAGATATGATTACTGATTTGATTGATGGAATTTCACCTCATGGAGAGTAGTACGGCCAAGACCATCATCGCCAAGCTGCTTGGGAGAGAATTTGGGTTTAATGCATTGCAGAAGACAATTTTCACTCTCTACAAACTTTTATGGACTTTTCAGCTCATGGTCCTTGGGAAGGAGAGTACTACATAGCAAGCTTTTCCCTCGAAGGTAGTATCTGAGTTGTAGAATGTCATGGTCCAACGTAACATTTTCGTCGTAATGTTATTATGTAGTTTGTCAAAGTCGAAAAGATTTAAAAAAAATTAATCATTCATCGCTACTAATAAATAATTTTTTGAAAAGTTAAGGGTTAATAATTCATTTTAGAAATAACACAACTACTAATAAATAATTTTTTGAAAAGTTAAGTATTAATAATTCATTTTAGAAATAAAATGGATTCAGTCGTATACATACGCGAGGAAGGTAATAAAAAAAAAGGAGAAGATAAATTCTTCTCTTTATTTGTAATATCGAGATTGAACACAAGTTACAAAATAATTACGTTTGTATAATCTAACCTATTATTTCCTAAATCTCAAACAAATTGACATATACAAATCAAATGTTTGTTGGAGTGGTAAAGTTCAAGTTTTATTTTGTTGATAGAACATGTTCAAATCTCATTATTTATAACTTTTTATCGGGTTTATTTAAAATGCAAAGATAAAGTACCGTGTAAGAATATAACTTATTTAAAATATATAAGGATAGCTTAGTAATTTCTCCAACTGAGTTTATGTTTGATTAACTTATGATACTTAGTTAAAGATTTAAATAATAATATTGATTCTTTTTAACCAAAATTTGATATTGTTTGAATAATATATAGTGAAGTAAGATAGGAGGACTGAAACACGCTAATACTACATTTAGTAGAGGTATTATTTTTTACACATATTTTAGTATATGAGTTAACAATAAACTAATTTGATTGATAATATTTAGCCACTCTCATGAGTTATTTTTAGCAAAGAGAATGAAGAAATTTCGCTTGTTTTGAAGAGGTTTTGTTTTTACAAGTCTTTCTGATTTCACATGTATCAAATATCCTTTATTTTATATCTAACTATTGTATTTTTCTTCTTCATGTTATTATACTAATAACCAACCAAACGAGACATAAAGGTCAAATATATTGCTAGAGGTTCAAGTTCCCTTTGGATGCAATTCCACCTTTAAGTTTTACTTGGTAGAGCGAAAAGAAAATTTAGAAAATTGAAAGGGTAGAAAAGTAAAAAGATAGAAAATATAAATTTTCTTTTTGTAGGTGTGCTTGGTAGGAAATATAATAAAACAGTTGAAAAATGCATAATTTTAAATTAATATACTATTCTGTTACATTTTTTCTCCTCTTATCATCTCAATTTGACATTAAAATAAAAAATAATGTCCATTTGATTTTTTTTTCTCACATTTTCTTTTACTAAATACACTAAAAAAAATTAAAAATTCTTTATTCCTTTTTTTAACTTTCTATTTTTCCACTCAACCAAACAAAATTTATTGAGATTTTAAAAGTATAAAAAGAAAAATCCACTAAAAGGCAGTACCAAATTAGTATTTTTGAAAAAAAGTTGTCACTGAACTCCAAAATTTTGGGTGGAGTTCAATGCTATAGTGAGTAGTGAATACACCTGAAGTCTAAAAATAGGAGTAATTATTCTTTTACCCCCAGTCCTTTTTATGATTATTTATTTTATTTTTAATATAATTTTTAGCATTACTTCTTAGAAACAAAAAAAAAAAAAAAACACTTTTGTGCAAAAGTTAAAATTGTCTAACTCTGCTTTTGGCCCAAAAAGTGTTTTTACAAAAGTTCAAAAACATTTTATTTCAAAATTACTTTTTGTCTCGTGCTTATGCGAAGTAATGCATAATTTTAATACATTATCATCTAATCTAATATAAATAACTTGTTGAATTTAATTTTTAATAAAATTTCTATATTTTTTATTTATCACTTAGCATAAATATAAATTATATTTTATTATTTAATTTAAATATAATTTGTAAAATGTTTTAATATTTTACCATATATACATTTTTCTTTAATAATTATTCTCTATTCTCATTTTACCACCACGAATCTGATTAGTGATTTTAATCTCATTACTACTCTTAATTTCACTTGGTTAGAAAGCATTTTTTTTTATTGTTTTATCTTTTATTTAATTTTTTTCTTTCCCTTTCATTAAACACGTTTGAGATTTTTTTTAACTAGCAAATAAATACATAATAAATTATTTTATTAAGTAATAAATCAGGAAAAAATTATATAACAATTATATGTATAGCTTCACTATAAATTAATAAAGATAAATATTACATTAATAAAATTATTATAAAAATAAAAATAAAAAATTAATTTCATAGATATCAACTAGAATTTTTTTTTTTTTTGTTTATGTATAAACATAGTAATGAAAATAAGGATAGTTGGCATTCAAAGAAAATGGGCAAAATAAAGACGATTGGATCAACTAATCCTTAGAGCCAATCAAGATTATGAAAGAAATGGAAACCCCCCACTTTTCAACTACACTCATTTACTCAGCTCCCACGTTTTTTAAATAAATATAATTTTAAATTATCAATGCTAATTTTTTAAAAATCTTAAATAATATTACAAATTGGTAAATTTTGAATTTAAGATTCAACGGATCCGATTTTTAATCCATATTTTTATCTCCCAGTGGTAATCAGAATGTTTATTTATTTATTTATTTATTAATTTTTAAACTTTTTAAATGTGTCTAAGACAAAAAAAAGAAACCGACCCTTTTAATAATTTATTTATTCTGTCTCCTCTGTCAAGTTTTCACCTTCAAATAAAAGAAAATGCCAAAAACCAAAAATCTAGACTTTGCTGCAAATTTTCACTTTCCGAAAGCATAAATTAAAGCATTTCACTGATATATTACTTTCTTTCTCAGCTAAAAGGGGTATCATTATTTTGCTTTCATATGTAAGATTTCTTCTTTCTTTTTTTCCCTTTTATTTAAGGCAATGTAGTAGCTATCGTGTTCTTGGTTTCTTAACTTAAGATGCTAACCATGTTCCTACTCTTTCACCCATCCTGTTTGGATGCCGAGAAAACTTCAAAAACTTTGGTGTTTATATCCTCTGAAATACTGGGTTTTTATTTTTTTTTTTTTTAGATGGGGATGAGTTTGGTGAAGCTGGTGGTGTGGGTTTCATGGTTGGCAATGGCGGTGGGAGCTGAGTATGTAAAGTACAAAGATCCCAAGCAACCAGTAGCTGCTAGAATTAAGGATCTAATGTCCAAAATGACACTGGCTGAGAAGATTGGTCAAATGGCCCAGATTGATAGAAGTGTTGCTACTGAACAGATACTCAGAGATTACTCCGTTGGTAATAATAATTTTCACCATTTTTATTTTTATTTTTGATCCTTTGTTTTAGTTCTGGTTACTGTTTTTGGCAATGATTTTCATCCCTTTTTTTGTGGGTTCTGATTATTGTTTGTTGATGGGGTGGTCTGCCACAGTTTGTATGCAGTAACCTTAAAATAGTAATATTATGATACCACATATTAGAAAGTAATGCTCATTATTATCTACTCATACTTTTATTGCTTAAAGTTATAGTTTGGGTATACTTGAATGTTGGTTCATTGTCAATCTTTTGATCTGATATGTTCGGATTTTTCTTTCTCTTTGACGATGTACACATGGTAGGGACATATTCGGGTGATCCTCTATATATATTAAAAAAATTGAGTATGCCTATACTTGGCAGTCAACCCGAAGGCCGGATAACATAGTTGTATCAGTTTACAGTTAGTATTTGACAGCATTTGTTTCCTTCACAGGGAGTGTGTTAAGTGGTGGTGGAAGCGAACCTCTTCCAGAGGCCAAGGCTGAGGATTGGATCAATATGGTTAATGCTTTTCAGAACGGATCTCTGTCTAGTCGTTTAGGAATTCCTATGATTTATGGCATCGATGCTATTCATGGACATAACAATGTTTACAATGCTACAATATTTCCACATAACGTTGGGCTCGGTGCAACCGGGTAAGCATAGATTTTGATTCAGTTTCTGCTGATATTTGTCGTAGAATCATTAAATTACGGTACTTTTTCACTCTTTAACCTTCCATTCTTTAGTTGAAAGCTTAGAAACGATGTTGCCATCAAAAGAAACAAAGAGGATTACATTAGTAACAGTTTTGGGTCAATTAAATGATGTCACATTTATATCTTCATTCGAGGAACTTCACTATCATTTTCCTGAAAGGAAAGATAGAGTCAAGCTAATATTGCTCCTCAATTCAACCATAAACTCCATTCGAATGAATATGCAGAGATCCTGAGCTGGTGAAGAAGATTGGTGCTGCAACTGCTCTTGAAGTGAGAGCTACCGGGATTCCTTATGTTTTTGCTCCATGCATTGCGGTAATTTACATACTTTTAATAAGATCAGACTGCTGCGTCTAGTAATTTCAACTCTTCTGCATGCTTGCTGCATCTGAATTCACCACGCTGCAATACAACCCTTTTTTCTTGGCGTTTTCTTTATAGGTATGTAGAGATCCAAGGTGGGGTCGGTGTTATGAAAGCTACAGTGAGGATCATAAAGTCGTGGAACAGATGACTGATATCATACTTGGGTTGCAAGGAGATCCTCCTACGCCGCGCAAGGGGGTTCCATACGTTGGTGGGAAGTATGAAACTTGTCCGAGTTAACGTACTTTCATATTGTAGAATTGTATATACTCTTAGAATTCCTTTGATAATGGTTCTAACTCCAAGGAGCTACTCTTCTAAGTTTCTTTTTCTAATGCCATAGATTCACACTCCTCGTCATACTCTTCAAAGTCCAGTGATCTAGATAAGTACTAGATTCAATCTTGCATTGCTTTCCCTTTTCATTTGCCTTGGATGCTCCCTGAATATCATGGTTTATCTAGTCTTCTTGTTAGTCACGGATAGTACAATCTGCAGCTTATATTTGGTATGGCATCACTAATGATGCCTCGATATCATATACTGTGTAAATAATATAGTGTGTGCCATCATGTTTATAGTGCTTGTTTTCCCTCTTTATTCTGTTCTTCCTTTCTGTCAGGGGCAAGGTTGCAGCTTGTGCGAAGCACTTTGTAGGTGATGGTGGGACAACTGGGGGCATCAACGAAAACAACACCGTGATTGACATGCATGGGTTGCTTAGCATGTACATGCCTGCCTATTCTCAATCTATCATCAAGGGTGTTTCGACAGTCATGGTTTCCTACTCCAGCTGGAATGGGCAAAAGATGCATGCAAACCGTGAGCTGATTTCTGGTTTCCTTAAGAACACTCTTAAGTTTAAGGTTGAGCCTTGTTACAGGTCTTTATCAGTAACAAAAATTTGCAAATTTAGAACATAATGGAAATCCCATTATTCTTTAAAATATTGGACCAAAATATTGATATATCCGTATTATCTTAAAGGAAGAACTGCTAATTTTGTACTATGATATTTTCCTGTTAATGCAAATTGTTGTTTCAATGGATTTTCAGGGTTTTGTAATATCAGATTGGCAGGGAATAGACAGGATCACCTCACCACCACATGCGAACTATACATACTCTGTTCAAGCAGCGATTCAAGCTGGGATCGACATGGTTAGTAGCTTCTGCATAGACATGTTTCAAACAAAATCGAAGATAACTGCTTTCTTGCGATTATTTTGCTTAGTGTAAAACTCGGACGTTGACAGCATGTGGATGCATTCTAAGACTTGGGAGTCTCTTGATCCGTGTTCTGCAGGTCATGGTCCCCTACAACCTTACCGAGTTCGTAGACGATCTAACCTATCTAGTGGATAGCAAAGTTATTCTGATGGATCGTATTGATGATGCGGTGCAAAGAATTTTGCAAGTCAAATTCACTATGGGACTCTTTGAGACACCTATGGCTGATTTTAGTCTAGTTAATGAGCTCGGAAGCCAGGTTAGTTAGTATATTGTAACATGCGAGATTATTTTCATCTCTGTCCAGTTTTCTTTGGTTGTATAAATCCAAAATTTAATATCCATTACCTTGTTTTCTGTATATCAATCATTATATTTGTTGGTCTTTCTAATTTTCTGCAAACCATTGTCGATGTGCTCTTCTGTAAAACTTGTATGCTTTAAATGATTTGATATCCCATACTTACTTAGGCACATAGAGACTTGGCAAGGGAAGCTGTGAGAAAATCACTTGTATTGCTGAAGAACGGGAAACCTGGAAGTACACCTCTACTGCCCCTTCCAAAGAAAGCTTCAAAGATCCTAGTTGCTGGCACCCATGCTGATAATTTGGGTTATCAATGTGGTGGATGGACAATTAATTGGCAAGGATTCAATGGCAATAACTCTACAAGGGGTATGCTTTACTTTATTTATCTATATGCTTTACTTTATTTATCTTTCGAAACACCGCCAGCTCACAAGATTTCGACTGCAATAAATTTACTAATATTTCTTTCCATGACTAGGGACAACAATCCTCGGTGCCATAAAATCTACTGTTGAACGGAGCACTGAAATTGTTTTCCGTGAGAGCCCTGATGCCAACTTTGTGAAATCTAACAAATTTGATTATGCAATTGTTGTTGTTGGTGAGCCCCCTTACGCTGAGACTGCGGGGGATAGCACAAACCTTACGATGATAGACCCTGGCCCAAGTGCCATTAACAATGTCTGTGGAACTGTCAAGTGTGTGGTTGTTATCATTTCCGGCAGACCAATCGTGATTGAACCATATGTTTCTGCCATTGATGCTCTAGTGGCAGCATGGTTACCTGGCACTGAAGGCCAAGGTGTGACTGATGTCGTTTACGGGGACTACAGATTCAGTGGAAAACTTCCGAGAACATGGTTCAAAACTGTAGATCAATTACCGATGAATGTGGGAGATTCACACTATGATCCACTCTTCCCCTTGGGATTCGGACTTAAAACCGAGTCGGGCGCCAGCATTGTTTCAAGGTATTCACCATTAACTTATTTCAATAACTATTCATGCATGCATGTGAAAAACTTACTGCCTGTGGATGAAATGTCATGGATGCCATTAATTAGCGATGGTTTCGGAATGAACTATCTGATTAATTGCATGTATGTTCCATACATACATGGTTGATGGTGTTCTCGATAGGTCGACATCATCTGCAACTCCGAGAAGGCCAGGCTTGTTTATCTTTATGATAACCGTAACTCTGAGTTTCTATATCACAGGTAATCTTCCATGCTTTTGAATGGATTTCACTTTTAAAGCCGTCTATTCATTCGAGTTGTCGATGAATCGGTTCGATAAATTTGGCAGGGAAATAGTTGCCAAATTACTGAGAGTTTTATGTTGAAGACAGCTGCACCCGAGGCGGTAGGAGTCATTCGGACCCGAGGCTGGACCAGTTTAGGCATTGCTCAACGTTCTATCCGGTCGAAGTGATGTTAAATGAAGTTGGTAGTAGCAGTTTCAGCCCATTCTCTATTGTAGAAACCATTGGTACTTCGAACATCTTATCAATGTACTGAATCAGCTTTATTTTTATTGCGATCTCATTTATTTAAATTATTTGCAATTTCTTGTCTCTTATTTTTTAGATAAATGTTAGGAAACAATTTAGGAAAAATTAAAGATTCTCATTATCTTCCCAAGTCTATAAAATATGATAATCTAATTTATGAATCGAAATTTTAATCCAACTATTTTTTTAACCAAAATCAAAGAACTTATGATTAGCTTCTGAAAATTTTTCAAACCAACAATTTCAACGAAATCTTTCAATTTTTTATTTATATTTAACTGATATAACCGATTAATGTTTTATAATATATAATAATTAAATATTAAATATTAGGACAGTTAAAGTCAATCAGTTCGATTATGAAATTCAATAATTGATAACCGACTGGCATAATAAAATTAACCAACCCTACAGTCAATTTAACTGCCAAAACCATTTAAACTGAAACCGACCTAACCGAATTGATTGGTTAAGTCGGTTTTAACCGACTTATGCTCTCCCCTACCTGCTCAGGTAGGGGGCTTAGAGAAACCAAACAATTCGGGGCTTTGTTTCCAAACCATCCAACCATGTCTGATGTATGTGCATCCATGTGAAGCCTTCTTCAGCTTGCTGAAATCGAAGAGCATACAAAAATATCAGTTAATGACTGTTATCAAACCTGTTATTTTTCTTGAAGTACTCAAATTTAACACTTGCGTTCGATATATGGGCATAAAAACCTATGTTGGAGATGTATACAAGCCCGATTAAACCGATAACTAGAAATGAATTAAGTTAATGAAGGGGAGAGGGGATACCTTTGTATTCAGTAAGACTGTTGTAAGACAGCAATGTCTTTCCTCACCTGAAAAGATGATTAAGAAATAGCTCATGAGAAACATCTACAATTTTTCAATTTTTTATTTTTCTTAAAAAGAAGTTGGTTGGTAAAAGAGAATACAAAAAGAACTCAGAGCCCCCATTCATGCAGCTATCTTTAAGAGAATATATTTTAACAAATCTAGGTGTTGGATCACAACATTATGAATTGATGAAGCCGCCTTTAAGAGAAAGCATTCAACAGGTCTAGGGTTTGAATCACAACCTCTGCTGTACTGGGAAAAAAAATGGTATACACGTAATGAATTGAACGGTAAGATGTTGGCCACTTAACAATTTTCATGAAAGCTATTTCCAGGAGGCTCTGCTTATGTGCTAGCTCCAAATCAAAATGTTGAGCTACTTTCTTGTTTTACAGGTTAGAGAGAATCACAAACAGAAGAAAACTATTTCCAGGAGACTCTGGTTATGTTATTTTGACTCCTGATTTTTCTTAAAGCACTTGTGTCCGACATTGATACCCGAACATTTTTGGGTATGAACCTTCAAGGACCTCTAAATACATGAAAAACTTTGAAAAAGATTAATTATATCCCTGTTGGATATATATCTGTATCCAACATGAATGGTATAGCAAAAAATGCTAATATCCAACATGAATGCTAAAACGGTTCGAACTATTATTAGATACTCGAACTATGTCATTGATCAATTTGCATATTTGACCCAAAGAAGCCAATGAACATGCACTGTTTCTAAAAAGCCACATTAGTTCCCAAAACAGAAAACTTATTATTTTTTAAATCAAACCTCAAAATAGAAAAGAAAAAAGAAGACCTGATAAAATAGGGATTATAAAGACACCTGAGTTCGAGTAACATAGGTCATTCCTGTGTTTCAACATGTCAGATATTTTTTCTATTTTTTGTGGTCTTGTGTATCCAGTATGTATCTTATCATGTCAGAACCATATTCACGTCCGACACTTCAACACTTCCCGGTCAAAGGTGTCGGTGGTTCATAAGGAAAAAGATGTGGGATTATAAAGAGTAAAGATCAAACAAATCATACCAGTTGACTCCCATTTATCAAACTTCACAAGCCATGCATCTGAACCAATCTGTGATGTTGAAACGCGATCCAGCCAAATACAATATTGTTTTCCTTGTTTATCCCCATATAATCTTTCCATCATATCTTTGCACCTGCTCATTGGTTGCTCAGTTCCAGAGGGATGGACAAAAGTACCTAATGGATACTAAACAGAAAAGACTTGATCAATTAACTATCAGCTATTAGAGTTTTTTTTTTTTTTTTTTTTTTTAAATGAACATAAATCTATGAACTCCTAAATATATGAAAATCTTTTAAAAAGTTTAACATACTTACGCTGATCACATATCCGTGTTCAACACTTACATCCAACTAGCATAGCTGGACAAGATCAAGCTATGGACATATAGATATCCAAGCAGAGATTATCAGGTCATTGCAAATCATAGTTAGAGATGACAATGGGTTGAATATCTATCTATCTATCTATATATTTTTGTAATATTTGAATTCACATTACTTTAAAAGTTGAATCCATTTATTATCCATATCAAATCCAAGTGTCACTATCCGAATTCAAATAGCATTAACCTATCAAATATCCAAATTCATTAAATATCTAAATCTAACAAGTCAAAAAATTAAAAATTAAAGTGGACTCAGATAATGGACATCCAAGAGTTAATATTTGCATCTGTTTTGGATAATATTAATTATAATATCTTAATCCGAATATTATTCAAATCTGTAAAAGAGTTTTCATAAATAGTTGAATCTGCACTATCCCATCCCTATTCATAGCAAAACAAATATTAAATCAATGAAAGAGAAGAGAAAAAAGACATACAAAGCTTGATTTAAGATTCTGCAAAATCTGATCAGACTTCTCAACTTCAGCACGTCGCCATCGCTCGTAAAGCAAATAGAACTTCACAACTTCATAACCAGGACTCAAAACATTTACTCTGCATTTTCCCCAATCTTTGATATCTCTGGGAGACACATTTGGCCCAATAGAGAATTTCCCAATGGCTTGTATTATTCCAGAGGCACATCTCTCAGTCGAATGGATTATGTTGGGATTGTTTCTCGCATTTTCAGCACACCACTGTAATAACTCTTCTTGTGCATTGCCAACCTAAAGAATGGAAACGATAATAGGTTGAAAGCTGCATAATAAGCAATGAAACTGTTCAGTTTAGTGCAATTTTGAAAGAAATTTGTGGTTAGTTAATGAAATATCCTAATCAAAGCAGCAAAACTGCTTTAAATTTTAATCCGATTATTATCTAGACTAAATTCGATGACTACCATCCAAATCCATTTTAAGTAACATCATCAACCTGATATCTGAATCTGCTAAATATCTGAATTTACAAAGTCAAGATAATTTTAGAAACAAAGTGGATAATAGACTTAGATATCCAAATTTGAATCCATTATCCACAATAGCATAATGGATTCAAATAGTCATTTCAGATATCTATATCCATTATCTGCAAAAATAAAGCGGATTCAGATAATGGATATTCACAAATTAATATCAGCATCCGCTGTAATTAGAATATCCGAATTTGGTTATTATACGAATCCACAAATATCAAATCCACACCATCCATTGCCATCCCTAATTCAATACCATTAATAACTGAACCAACCAAAACCAAATTTCACTGATTTGGTCAGTTAAGTTCATTGGTAAACTATTTACATAGTATTTTAAATTTATTTTAACTAATTTAGAAATAAAATATTCATTTTAATATTATTAAACATTAAAAATTAAATATAAAATAAATTTTGATTCGGTTCGATTCAATTCAATTCGATTAATTGTAGTTTTTCAACTTATGAATTGCAAACAGAATCGAATGCATTCAAGTCATACCCAAATTGAAACTGAATCAAATTAAACAAAAATCTAATCAAAAACAAGCCAAACACTGAGATTTGATTTGATTTTTGCTTTTATAATTTTTTTTCCAACCGTATGCTTACCATCACACCATATACGTCAGAAACAGTGAAAAGTTCAGCATCATTTCCAGAGTCACCACAAACAAGTGAACTAAGTGGAACTCTTCCATTAGCTTTAAACTTTCTCTGCAAATATGCAAGCGCTTGGCCTTTATCAGCACCTTTTGGTAATACATCCAATGCTGTCCCATGGCTATAAATTATTTTAACATCTAGCTGCCAAAAGAGGATATTAAGATCAAAAACCATTTATGAGACACCATTAAATATCTATGATGTCAAGATTCTTCATTTTTCTTAAAGCATCCACGTGTGACATATTCAATATATTGGTGTAAGAACTAAGTTGCTTTGACTTGAGTGTCTATCAGATATGGATATCTGTTTGATACGGGTATCATAAAAATTTTCTAAGTTTTTCCATGTATTTAGAAGATCTTTGGAGGTTTTATTTCATATCCATATATCGGACATGAGTGTCAATTTTCAAATATTGTATGTCAAGAAAAATGAAAAGTAGAGTAACATAGTACAAGGTAGAAGTGTTCCCAGACCAGGCAACCGCCCGAAAAATTTTCAAATCCCTTACCCAAACATGCTTTCTCATGCAAATTTTCTTATCTCATGAATAAGTATATTTCATTAAAAAGAAACACACAATCTCACCTTGTGTTTTTCTAGACTTTCTGAAAGTGCCTTGATTACTTCTAATGAATTAGGCTTCTCCAAGAAAAAGCTAACCTTGTGAGGTCGTTGCTCGGTGCCTGACTGCAAAGAAAACACGAAGTTGTTAGCTTTTGTAATGATTATCTATCTTTATATTACTTGAACCCGGATGTGAGTGATAGGGCTACATATTCAACATGGGTACACTTAATTTTCAAAACCTTTTTCATGTGTTACATCCAGATATATAATATATAAATCAGACAGAAGAACTTCAAGAAAAACAAAGAGTAAAAGCAAAATAGATTTTCGAACATACTCATATATGACTCTCCAAATACATGAAAAAACGTTAAAAATTTGAGCATACACATACCATATACATGTCCATATCTGATATACCTGAATCCGAATAAAATAGGTGTGCACTCTAATATAATTACCATCTATAAACTAAAACTCTTACACTTTGTTATTCAAAATTGTCAAGAGTCACTTCCAATGAAATATTTTCTTTAAAGGAAAAACGAGTTTTGTTAGAAAAACCAAAAACAAGGGGTTTCAAAATAAAGGGGGGAGGGAACTGATACAAATAAAACTAATTCCAAAGACGAATTAGCCACTAGCAAAAACACCCAACCTGAGAAAGGTGCTCAAATCTCCTACAAGAGACAAGCTTAACCTATTTCGTTCAAGTTCGAATTCAAATTTTCAACACCTAATTAAGAATAAAATACATATACTAAAAAGAACTCGATTAGGCTTTTAAAGCACTCCAGTCAAATATTATGATACTCGAATTGAACTCATTCGAGCTATTCGAACTTATTCGAGAAAGACTGAAACATATTTCTTTTTGAATCGAACTCGAATAGCTTATGAGCTCAGGTTCTCATTTAGAAGTAATTGTACCAAAATTCATGTTTGACAGGTAAGTGTCGATCTTTGAAAAGTTCGTATACTATTCGAGTCTGAGTTCGATCCTCAGCTGAACTAGAAACAAAAGCTAAATTGGCATTTTTTCTTGCGAAAATATATAAATAAAGAGTAAAGAAACATGCCTGAGGAATAAGCTGAGGAAACTTAGCAGTTTCCTGAGTAATAATATCTCTGTCCCAATTGAGATTCAAATGTTGCTCCCAATCATAATCAGGCACCATTGGTTCACCATAAGCAATCTCGGTTCCCACGGACATTATGGTTATATCTGGGGTCAAAAGGGGCTTCTCATTCCTCAGCTGTTTATAAATCGTCGGCGACCTTCCAGTGGAATACACCAGCAAAGAATCGTGGCGATAATAGGCTTCCCAAAGAGCGTTGAATCGAAGAAGAGAAAGGTTCTCTGGGTCTTCATGATCGACCTGGAAATTGAAAAACAGAGATGAAAATCACTTGGAATTCAATGATTGATTTTAATTTATGAAACGTGGATTTTTTTTCCTTTTTTGAATACCATTGTGAAATCAAGATCTGAAACTATCATGAGGCGGGGAGGGCCATTGAGACGATCCATGGGTGGTGGTTTAAGTTAGTTGTTTCACTGCAAATTCACCGTGTTTGATGAGAAATTTTGGTTTAAAATGGAAAAGAGAAAACAGAGGAGGGAAAATGTGGGGAAGAAATTACCAGGCTATTTCAATGGAGATATGTGGGTTGAGGACAGAAATTGCCATGAAAATGGAAGCAAACAGAGAGAAGACTCCACTATAGTCTCTATGATACTGTAGGGACGACTGAAAAGGACTACATTCCTCACTGTAAATGTTTGTTTACCTATTCGTCACTCAACCTTCATAAATTTTCATTTTGGATATTGAAAATAAAAATTTTACAGTGTGATCACTGTTGTTACATACTTTTATCATTTTAGTCAACCCTTGTTAATATGTCATTATATGCACACAATTTTAGTCACCCAGTTTTATTAATTTTTTATTTTATCACTTATTTTCCTTTTTAGAATTAAATTTATTTTTGGGTAAACTACATTCATGGTCACTTTTGTTTACCTTAGGTTACATTTCAGTCACTTATGTTTGAAATGTTACGTTTTAGTCACTTATGTTTTTGTGTTGTAACATTTTAGTCACTGAGCCGTTAATTGTCGTTAATGGTGTAATGGTAAGCTGACGTGGCACGTTAAATTATCATTTCAAACAAAAACTTTAGGTTAAATTATACAATTGGTCCCCATATTTTTTCGTTTTGAGCAATTTAATTCTTTTATATTCTTTTAACTTTCTTTCTTTCTTTTCTTTCTTTTCCATTCTCTTTTGCTTCTCCCTCTGTTTTCCTACCTTCTTTTTTTCTTTTAACATACCAGGAAATCTAATTGGTAGTGAAGAAAGAAGCATGGTATGGGTTTATGGGTTTTGGTTATAGGGTTTTGGTTATAGGCAAATGATGACAGTCGGCTTCCTAATTATTTTTTCACTGCCAATTCGACTTCCTAATATGTTAAAAGAAATGAGAAATATATGAAAACAGAGGGAGAAACAAAAGAGAATGGAAAAAAAGAGGAAAGTTTAAAGAACATAAAAGAAAAAATTAAATTACTTAAAACGAAAAAAAATGAGGATCAATTGTATAATTTAACCTAAAATTTTGTTTGAAATGATGATTTAATGTGCCACGTCAGCTTATCGTTACACTATTAACGACGATTAATGGCTCAGTGACTAAAATGTTACAACATGATAACGTAAATGACTAAAACATAGCATTTCAAACATAAGTAACTAAAACGTAACCTAAGGTAAATAAAAGTAACCATGGGTGTAGTTTACCCTTTATTTTTTTCATAGAATTGAGTTATTTAGTTGTTGAGATGAAACTCAAGTTTTTCCTTTATAACTCAGTTTCAAAGTAAAAACTCAAGTTTCTCTGTAAAAACCCAAGTAATTCCTTATAAAGTTGTAAGTTTTCTACAAAAGAATTAAAATTAATTCTAAAATAGAAAAATTAAAGGAAATTTAAAAATAAAAAATTTTTCCTATAAAAACCCAAGTAATTTCTTATAAAACCTAAGTTTTCTCTTTTACTAAAAAAATTAAAATTAATTCTGAAAAGGAAATGAAAAAGATAAATTAATTTTTCTTGTAAAAATTTAAGTTTTTTTCTTAAACAAACTCAAAATAATTCCATGTAAGATCCGAATTTTTTTCCCTTCTATTTTATTGAGAAAAACAGAAATTAATTCTAAAAAAATTAAAAAAATGAATTTTCTAACCTAGATTTTCTCTGGGTTTCCTTATTGAAAAAAAAACTAAAATTAATTCTTAAATAAAAATAAAAGAAATTAAAAAGATAAGATAGTTACCAAAATGAAAATTCACTAAAGTTAGTTGACTAAAATGAGTGTATGTAATGACAAATTAACGGTAAGTGACTAAAATAATAAAAGTATATAAACAACAGCGACTAAAATAATAAAAGTATGTAACGACAGTGCCCATATTGTAAACTTTTTATTTTCAATGTTCAAAATAAAAAATTATGAAAGTTGGATGATCAACTGGTGAGTTTATCCTTATTTTTTTTCTTAAAGGATTAATTGAATAAACACCTCAAACTAGGCTTTATTCGCGTTTTAGCCCCTAACATTTTTGGTCCAATTGCCCAACAATATTAAGAAGAAAAAAAAGAGCAAGGTGAATAGGACTTAGACATGTGTTTTATTTTTTCCCTTTAAGATATTTGATATATTTAAAAGGAAAATTTCAATTTATATATTTAATTTTGAGTACCTTTTGATGCATTGACTTATAATCGGTATTCAACTGAATAAAATTTACAATCAACCAAATAATTGAATAGGTCCACTATATTATTATGCCAACCAATCTTAATTCGAGTTGAAATCACTCATTTATACTTAAATTTGATCCAACTCGAAATCTACCTCTAAAATCTATTCTAGGTATGACTTGAGTTTGAGTTGCGCTAGTAATTAAAACAATAATTTTAAAAATGTTGGCAATCATTTTGTAGCTTTTCACAATCGGATGACTAAAACAATAATTTGCACATAGTTGATTGACCGGTGGTGTAATTTACTTTAAGGGTGTGTTTGAAAAAAGACCTAGTAATTAAATTTGGGTATAATTGCTTGTAATTACTTACACTGTGACATGTTTGGATAACATTGTAATTAGTGGATTCCATTGAATTAAGTGTAATTGAAACACCTCAATTACGATCTTCAATTCTTGAGGAGAAAATGAGAATTGTGATAATTACGCGAATTGTTATAAACAATTACACTCAAATTCAATTATCCTGTGGCTTCCCAAACATGCCTATACTTGATTTAAGTTTAAAAAGTTGTTTTTATTTAATAATAATGTATGTTAATTTTATAACATACATTGTATTTTTTTTAAATATAAGTATATGTTATTTACAATAGATAATTTGCCATACATTTTGACCTATGAAATATTTAACTGAATTACATCATATTTATTATTAGGCATGTTTAAAGATCAGGCTACTCACTTATGATTCGAACAAAAAAATATTAAACTCATTTAAAATATTAGTCAAACTCAAGCTTTGAATTTAGAGCCAAAGCCGCACAACTAGATTTCAAGTGCACGATATGTTGCTTATATATATATTATAGTTTATATCCTAAGGAAAATTAAATATACTATAATGTAAATATTGAAAATATGTTAAATTGTAGGGTTTGGCAAGGGCCCTGGTCCCCTTAAAATGGAAAATTTTTCATTCGAGTTCTTTATAATTGATAAATTTCTGAATTAGTAATAGTAAAATTACAATTTAGTCTCCCAAATGATAAAAACTTGATTTAATCTTTTAAAAAATATAAAGATATAGACTATTAAAATAGTAAATTTACCTTTTTACTATCATAAAAGATATATAATTTAATCCAACCCCTCAAAATTTTTTTTTGAGATTGCCGAAGATGAAGCTATGATCTACTTTGAGCTTTGTTTAACGAGGATGACCGGAAGGCAATATCCATGATTCCAATTGGAGGTGTTGATAAAAAAGGTAACACTCATATGGCATTACTCTTCGAATGGAAGTGACATATCTCGTGCTTTCGATCATCCTCAACCAATGGGCTCTTGTGTGAAAACACCATGGAAGATCCATGAACTATATGAGACGTAGAGCGGGTTGCAACATATCCTTTTCTTTTGCCCTTCTTCTCAAGGCGCCGTTTGGAAGGCTTCCTCCTTCCACTACACTCTGGCTTTCATGGGATTCGGATCCTTTTGCAAGCTGGTGGATGAAGATTGACCAAAAGCTGCCCAAATTTGGAGCTTTCTATAGTATCAATCTTATTGATGCTACAACATTTGGAAATCTTGGAACCAGTCTTCCAAGATATTAATGACAACCCGATTCACTTATGGAATGCTACTTTGGACGGCTTCCTCGTGTACATAGAAGCTACCAAGTCCCCAAGTTACAATGTAAATTGAACTAGTGACAAAGATGTTGTTTGGTACCCAATACTATTAGGATTAATCGTCACACCTTTTTCTTGAATAGTTCGAACCCGGTTGATCTTGTGACTGTTGCAAGGAATAGCAACTATGATGTTGTTAACAGAACTAACATAAAAGTAAGGTCTTTAAATGTGCTTATGGCTTAAACCTTAACGACAAGGATAAGCTTTTTGTTGATAAAATCGCAATGGATGGCAAAACATTACAGCCACAAGGTTATTAGCAAGATCCGAGGCAATTTGAGTTAATTTGATTTATTTTGAACATGTTATTTGTGTTGGCCGATTGAGCAGCAAAAACAATCATTAATGACTCTTGCCCCCTTTTCGGCAGCCCAACCTGTCCAAATGACTTATTTTACTCTGTAGCGTCAAAATATACCCTAAATAATAATACTCAAATTTGGTGTGCATGAAACATTAAAATTTTAATAGATTCTGTAATGGTAGTTTTTGATTGTGCATGTGTGTGCTATAAATTATTTAATAGTTTGAAAGTGAATCTTTTTTATCTTTCACACATTATACATGAACAGAGGTTGAAGGAGTTTGGCTTTGTTTTGGGAGATGACAAAATTAACATCTCTATAAACATCAATTGTTGGGCGATGAGTAAACCTATTCCAACATCCCATCCCAACTGAGATCTAGCTTCCATTATTATTTATAATAACCTGTCCCAGCCACAATAAATATTGTTTCTTATTTGCACTAAATCACAACTTTTAAAATATAACTCCTAAATATTGATCTTCATATACTTTATCTATACCAATTTCTTTTAATTCTAAAGGTATCATATGTAACAAAATCCAATGTTTTGCTTCTGCTTAGGGCTTAACGCTAGTTTATTAAAAATTATTAAAATAACTTTTTCCTAAACATTATAAAACGATAATGCTTACAAATGCTCACAACATTTTAACCCAAAAAATTTAATCCGACATTAATTTTTTTTGTTACATGCTACTAAGTATTTTTTTAATTTAATTTAATAAAAAATTAACAATGTTAATAATTTAACATAAAATTTAAAATCTAAAAAATAGAAAGATTAATTTTCTAAAAATAAAAGGCTTAAATTTCAAATGCACGAAAAATACAATGACTTGAAACATATTTTAACCCTAAACAGAATTACTATTTAAAAGATAAAAATTAATTTATTAATTTTTAATTATAAAAACATACAAATACTAATATAAAAATATTTTCAATCTTTTAATATGAATTTCAAATTTCAGAATATTTCAAATTCATAATTTAATTGAATTTTAAAAATAATCATCGATTCACACAACTTATATATTTAAAATCTGAATTCTTATTCTGAAATCCAAATTCTCAAACATCACCTTATAATCACATTTAAAAGCAATATATTGTTGCTTCTACTTTTCATTTTCTTGAAGCACAGCCATGCCAAAAATATTTTCAGATACAAGTAGAGGAGATATATGACCCTCCAAATACTCTCCAAATACATGAAAAAGAATTTTTTTTTTTTTTAAATAAAAAAATTGAACATACCGGCATCAAATATGTACTTATATCCAACACTCACATCCAAGTTCCAAGTCTGAGTCTATAGTTCAAAACAAAATTTCCAGATTAAGACAACTAAAAACAGGTAGTGTAGTTGTAACTTCAATTGAACTGATTATAATCATTATTCCATATATCTGACTTTCATCAGCTCAAAAATGGATGACTTGGTAAGGCATTGAAAATGGATATGATCAACAATAATCATGTAGTAAACAAAGTTCATTCTTTCTAAAAACCCTAATTCCCAAATCCCCAAGTGAGAAATGGAGGAGAATAACTCTAAGATTCACATGCCAAAGTGACAGGTTAACTATAAAACCAAAACGGTATAGGGTGCCATTATTCATACCTAAGGGCTGAAGCTCCATGCTCCCTTTAAATGATGGTCAAACCTCATCTCTTGAATTTGCAATGTCATTCACTGTGAAGCAGACGCTGAAAAACAGAGCTAAATGGCTTTAACAACGGTATATTGAGTTTGATGAGAATCAAACATTTAGTACTATGAAAGTGTACCGATTCTGAATTGTATGCTATGCAGCAGAAATTGCAGTATAGCCTTTCTCCTCGAGAACTTCAGCTAAGGAGCTATCTCCTGTCTTTATGATTCTTCCATTCTCCTGGAAATATCACATTAGATCATAAACCAATCAGAGCAAAGATATTTTCTTATAGCACCACAACTAATTCCTTTTAAGATTAAATCTGAAGGATATAAAAGTTAGTAGTGGTGACTAAATAGAAAAAAACATGCGAAGAACAAAGCAGAACAAGTTCCCAACTAAATTACGTCCGATACTGTTTCAAAATGCTCCCAATGCCTAATTAAAGCATACATAGATGATCCTCATTACCAAATCTAGGAATCAAATCCAAATAGACTCATCCATTAGGCTTAACTTCATAAATACCAGTTAGAAACAGAAGAGGAAGGTGGAACCATGAAACATAAGTTAACTTGCAGATCACTTGAACTCATGAATGTCGGCCAATCTTCACATAGTTTATAGTTCAGCCAAAATCTCAGGTTGCTATAATGTTAAGTCATTGGCCTATGTCAGAGTTTGATATCTTTCTAAGAAAATAATGGATATAAAAACAGACGAACCATACATGTTATCAGGAAAGCAAGCTATGTTATTTCGTGTGAGAGTTTCCCCCAAGGAGAAGCCACATTCACTAGTTTCAATGGAGAAGGCAATCAACAGGCATAAAATATACACTAGATCACTGCCTTGAATTTTTAAACAACTCACCATAATATGGATGAATGTCGGCTTTATAACTTCCAACAGTCGTCGATAATGAGTTATCATCAAAACTGAGTTTGTTGGAGTCAAAAGACCATTCACTGCTTTCGCTACATCTTGAAGGGCATCAACATCTAGCCCAGAATCAATCTCATCGAGTATAGCCAAGTCTGCTCCAAGAACCTATAAGTAAATATAGAGATTAGAAAAAAAATTGATTTTCTTAGCTTCGATGCATTAAATAACCAACAAACCTATAAGTAAATATTCCCTAGATTTCAGAACTATAACTCACTATCTCTCTCTCATAGGGAGCAGCTCAGATTTGATCCCAGGGCATCCAAACCTAGCTGGCCAATATTCTATATTTTTGGCATGCAAGAAAAGATCCATAGTACATGGTATGGTTCAGGGAGAAAACAGCAACAACTCAATAGAACTAAGGCTGAAAACGAGTAAGATAGAAGTTAAACTCTTTTTTGGGGGGGGGGGGGCCGTAGGGTTGAAAACCTCTAATTTCTTAAGTCTATTAATTAAAAGAAAACAATAAGGTGGCTGTAAATCTATTTTACAGCTAATTTATACCAGGATTCCAGACTTTAATCCTAGCCCTGTATTAAAACTCTAAAGAAAACTTATAATCCTAGCCATCCATCCATATCTAATAATTATTAATAAAGATGAAATATTAAAATAGCATATAGTAATAGCTCCTGCAATAGCATGTAAGCATGAACAGCAATTCTAAGTTCAAACAAAAATCTTTCATTGCAACTATCAAATGAGGACAAAACAATTCCACAATGAATTACAGAAGACATTATATCATATTACCGCAAGCTGCAAAATCTCATTGCGCTTTCTTTCACCTCCACTGAATCCTTCATTGACATTTCGGTTAAGGAAATCAATCTTCATGTTCACAAGATCGAGTTTAGGATATATGTAAGCATAGAACTGCAAGAGTAAAATGACAGAAGTATTATAATCAATAAGAAACTTAGCATGACTATTATTTTTTCCGTATATTTATCAGTTTACATATTTGAAGAATAACCGACTATGGCAACTTTTGATCTTTTCATTGTTATTGATTAAACAGGGAGAACAAGAACATCTCAACAATGCACTAGAAAGTTCTTTCCTAAAAAGACGGGGAAGGCAGTTCATATACCTCAAGTGGACCAAGCTCTGGCTCACCAAGTTTTTTCCTTCGAGCATTATATGCCATGTGCAAAAAGTCGATATTGTTCACACCCGGGATCTCAACCGGGGACTGGAAACTCATAAAAAGTCCAGCAAGAGATCTTTCCTCCGGTTCCATGTCAAGCAAATTCTCTCCCTTGAAAACAACATCTCCTCCAGTCACCTCATAATCTGGATGACCGACAAGAACCTATAATACATAAATTAGATCAAGACCTTCCAAAAAATAATTCATAAACCAGTATGATTTCACCTAACTAGTTCAACAAATTCAAATATCTGTATGATTAAACAAATATTACTAGGACTATTATTCAAGATTAGGGGTGTAATCGAGTTGAGTTGAGATCAAGTTGTGAGAATCTAGCGCTTGAGCATGACTTGAAATTCAAAGCAAAAAGCTTGGCTCAAGCTAGACTTGAAATTCAAGGCTCGAAGCTTAGCTTGAGCTCAATCAAGTTTCACTTTTAGAGCTCAAGCTCTATCTAGGATAAAGATCGAATTACTCAAGCTCAGTTAGTTATGCTCGATTACTCGATTCTCATGCTCTACTTCAATCTGATTATTTATGCTCAAGCTCACATTATTATTTTTTCAATACTAATTAAAAATAAAAAGGCTTGATTAGCCCCATGGCTCCTGAGCTATTCAAGTCAAATATTAGGATATTTAAGTTAAACTAGCTCGATATTTCGAGCTGAACCGATAATGACTGAGCTCAATTTGAGGTATTTGAAGCCAAATCGAAGTAACTAGCTTGCACAAGTCTCCTTTACACACCCATTCAAGATAAAGGAAAAAGATTACTATAATCAACCTGGGATTTAATTCAGTTGATTTATACAGTCATCTCATCCCTTAGCCTATTCACAATCTATAAACTCCTTTATAAAAAAATAAATAATAATTTAAATTTAAATACATGTGAAAGAATACTAACCTTAGAAAACGTACTCTTCCCAGAGCCATTCTTTCCCATTATAGCATGAATCTAATAAAAATCAAACAAACAAAATATAATTGGAAAAGAAAACAGAGTCTAATGTAACAAAATTCATTCATGCAAATTAAAGTAACAGAAATATATATATCTTCTAATTGACCTCTCCATGGTGAACGACGAGGTCCACGCCTTTGAGGATTTCCTGCTTGGTTTCAGCAATCACGGCAGTTAAACCTTTGACTTCGAGAAGAGGCGTCTTGGAGTTGCCAAGACCGTCGGTGGAGGTGGTAGATTCAACGGCGGAGAAGGAAGCGGCGATGGGCCTAGGAGACGGCGCGTGAGTAGAGCGGAAGCGGGAAGAGCGAGTGAGAGGGAGAGGGAGAGGAAGAGAAATGGAAGAGGTAGATTTTAGAGTAAAAGGGGGAAAAGAAGGGAGTGGTGGTGGTGAAGCAGTGCACTGAATTTGCCAAGCCATTTGCCCTGCCCGACAATAATTTTTGTTTTCCTTTATTCGGTCACTAAAAAGAAAATTGGATTTTCAACCACATCCCATCCCATTCAATCAACTCAACAAATAATTTATTTATTATTTATATAACCTCTATAAATAAATTTCCAAGCAATTATTTAATTAAAATAATAATATGCCTGTATATAAAGTTTTAATAAAGGAAAATTATTAAAAATTAAATTAAATTAATATAAATATTTTGCAATAATTTTATAATTTTTCATAATTGAATAAGTAAAAAAAATTATAAATAGGTAACTACTAATATATTAAAATATATTAATATAAAATAATTTAAAAAATAGTATAAAATATTTATTTTTATATTTTACTATACCAACACTTGTTAACCCCTTAACATTACTTATAGAATTTAAAAACTTTACTAAACTTTTTAATTTTTTTTAGAGTCAGTTTGGATAACACAGATTAATTAAATGAAAGTATAATTATTAGGATAATAATTATTTTCTTTTGTAATTACAAATAAATTGTAATTCTTTAGATGTGTTTGGCTGATAGAATGTGATTACAACCTTATTCTTTAGGTCATGTAATGTTTGGTAGTACAAAATATAATTACACAATTACATAATTTATATATTTTTTAAAATTATTAGTATGATAAAAATATTTTATGTAACAAAAGTTAAAACTAAATCATCACATGTATTATGTTAGTCTAAAAAGTAGTTGATAAGACGATTACTAATAATAATAATAATAATAATAATAATAATAAACATTATATGTAATTTTATCTAATTGCTCTAGTACATATTTGTCGGGTTATTCTCTGTTTAATAATTAACATATACTCATTATCAATCATTTGTTGGTCCTTGATCGAGTTCATCATCATCTGGATTTGAATCTACTTCATTAAAATTATCGATATATATTTCTTCCAACTACACTTATGTTCGAAGTTATGAAATATGTAATATTTTAGTATGATCCAACTTTATTTTTTTATGTAATACTAAGGTGATGTTGTTAATATATGAAAAAAAAATTTAGAACAACAAATGTTTTTTCAACCACATTTCGAAACCTTAAATGTCTCAAGTTAAAAGAGTTCGTGAGTTGTCTATTGTGCTTGCGTTTGGCACCATTATCTCAAATGGTATCATACCCCATGATATGGTGAAAGAAAACCTTTTGGATTTACATAATTAATATCGACCTTGTAACATTTAGGTTCATAGTCCAAATAATCTATATCTTTAATTATAAAAATTTATATAAACTTAATTTGAAGAAAAACTTATGACATGTTATATCCCTTCTTATAATACGTAAATTAAGTAAAAAAATAATATAAATTTTATAACATATGACATTTATAAACAAATCTTTATAAATTATCTAAAAACTTTCGTAACTTTTTATGAATAATATATATTTTTTTGCTTTAATTTTAAAATTATATTTTTTAAATAAGTTATGATATAAAAACTATAATATTTTTTATGAATAAATATATTATTTTTATAATATATAGTACAGACACATAAATTTTTTTATAAATACTTCCTGATCATACTTCTTAATCATAATTTTTTATAAATAAATATATTATAACATTTTTATAGCATGTAAATTATTTTTTTATAATATTTTTTTTGCTATAACTTTAGAATTTTTTAAGATTTAAATAATATTTTTTTTGTTATAACTTTATAAAATACATAGATTTTATTTTTGAGTAATATACACAAATTATTTCTATAATATATATTTTTAGAATTTAGAATATAAGAAATTTTTTATCATAATCATCCCAAACACTCATACGTGTTCATGTTTATAATATAATCTTTATAAATTGTATAAAAATATTTTTTTAAATTGGATATTGGTGTAATTACCTATACAATTACTCAAATTCTCACTCTTCTCTTTAAGAATTGGAAAGTGTCCAATTACACTCAATTCGATGAGACAAACTAATTATAATGGTTATCTAAAAATGTTATCCTTATGTAATTATTATCTTATCAAAAATACACGAACATGCTATAAACCAGAGTTGATCATGGGCTGGGCCGAATTGGGTTCGGGCCAGTGTAAAAAAATTAGGCTTCAGCCCTACTTGAGAAATGGGCTTAAAATTTTGTCCAAACTCGACCCGAATAAAAATGCTAAACTCAAGCCCAGCTCACCCGTATTAATTTTTAGATTATTTTTATATAAAAATTTAAAAATATAATTAAAATAGACTAAAACCATAAAAATAAATGTTTCATAACAAATTGAAAATACATATAAAAAGTCTTTATACTTAAATAACACAAACATAATTGCAACTTAACAAGCAAAATGCCTTTAAAATAGTAGCAAATTTAACAATAAAATAAGAATTATACAATATCCAAATAATAACAACAATATAATAGCGAAATGGTAGCAAAACAACAACATAACGGTAACAAAACATCAATAAACAACAACAAACAGCAACAGGATTTTTTTTTTTCAAATTCGGGCTAGGCCAAGCCCGGGCCAAAAAAGTATTACCTAAGGCTCAACCCATTTTCTAAGCAGACCTTATTTTTTTGTCCAAGCTAATTTTTCAGGCCTATATTTTTACTCAAACCCTTTTATTTTTCAGGCTGACCTTCGGATTTGGATAGACAGCCCGGCTCGGCCAAGATCAGTTCTACAATAAACTACAAATTATTATGTTATAAAAAATACATAATCAAAACAATATTTTAAATAATTTATCTATTCATTAGACTTTTTTAAATAAATTTAGAAATATTTTTATATATTTATATTATTTTAAATAAAATTAAGTTAAAAATAAATTTGAATAATCAAAACAATCTACTTAAATATTAAAACTTTTTTACATAATATTTTTTTTAATTTATAAAAATATTAAAACGATCCCATTATTTGAATAATTTATTTAAAGGTAAATGTGACATAATTTTTTTATAAAAATATTAAAAGTTTCCCATAATTTACATTATTAATTTGCAATATTGTATATCTTATATTTCAAAAAAAAATTTTAATTTGCACAGGTTCTTACAAGGTAAAACTTTGTCTCAAAGGAGCAAAAAAGACAGTGACAAGTATGCAATAATTGAATATGTAAGAAGGATTGATTTCACAGGCTATTTTACCAAACTAATCTAAAAAAATATTATATTTATAAAAATAACCCAGATTTAAAAATAATCACCAAAACAACCTAAAAGGAACAGTAAAATTGGGTTGTGGCCAGTCAATGGCCGGAACCCACTCGTATTTTGCACCCATGTTTGCCTAATAATTGTGTTAGACTTAAAAAAATTAATTTTTTGGGTTTTGACCTGTCAATGGCCGGAACCCATGTATTTTTTTTAAATTGTATAATACTGATATACGAAAAAGGAAAAAAATGAAAAATAAAAAAAAATTTGGGTGCTGGCCTGTCAATGGCCGGCACCCAGTACAATTTTAAAAAAAAATTCTTTTTTTTTGTGTCAGAGTCAGATATCAGTATACGAAAAAAAAATTTAGGTATTGGCCTGTCAATGGCCGGCACCCAGTACAATTTAAAAAAAAATTTTCGTGTAAGAATCAGATATCAGTATACTTAAAAAATAAAAAAAATTTTGGGTGCTGGCCTGTCAATGGCCGGCACCCAGTACAATTTAAAAAGATTCTTTTTTTTCGTGTCAGAATCAGATATCAGTATACGAAAAAAATAAAAAAAAATTTGGGTGCTGACCTTTCAATGGCCGGCACCCAGTACAATTTAAAAAAAAATTCGTGTCAGAATCAGATATCAGTATACGAAAAAAATAAAAAAATTTTGGGTGCCGGCCACCAGTACAAATTAAAAAAATTCTTTTTTTCGTGTCAGAATCAGATATTAGTATACGAAAAAAAAAAAAAAAAATTTTGGGTGCTGGCCTGTCAGTGGCCGGCACCCAGTACAATTTAAAAAAATTTTCGTGTCAAAATCAGATATCAATATACGAAAAAAATAAAAAAAATTTTGGGTGCTGGTCTGTCAATGGCCGGCACCCAGTACAAATTAAAAAATATTTCTTTTTTTTTGGTGTCAAAATCAGATATCAATATACGAAAAAAATAAAAAAAAATTTTGGGTGCTGGCCTGTTAATGGCCGGCACCCAGTACATTTAAAAAAAAAAATTTCGTGTTGAAATCAGATATCAGTATACAAAAAAAATAAACATAATTATATATAAACGATAACACAACGGTAACATATAGAATTTATCAACGGTTATTAGCTCTCTATATAAACATTTTAATAGAACAATTTATGTAAGGTTAGATTAAATTAATGAAAAGTTGACAAAGAAAATTTTGTTATCAAGAAACATTACATGGAAATGTAACTTTTTTAATCTTTAAAACTGTATTGCTAAGTGGACCTTAATCGAAGATGCAAGAATTAAAGAAATCAGATTTAAATTCTGTCATAGAAATTCTGAAAAAAATTTAACCTTAATGTATCGAAAAATATGCGCTATTAATCACACAATTATCTAGAAATTGCAAACATTTAGATTTTGTTCACATATTAATTGCTTTTTTTTTTCTATTTCCTCCTATTTACTATTACAAAATTAAAATCCCCCAAGTCCTATATATTTTTTGTTAATTTAGAATTTAGTTTGTATATTTTTATTTTTAAGAATTTAGTCCTTATATTTTTAAATATTACGAAATCATATATTCAAACAAATAATTATGTTATATTCATTAAATAAATATTAAAAAAAGAAAAAATGTAAAAATAAAAGAAATATTTACATAATAAATTTTAAGAAAGTAAAAATTAACATAAAAAATTAAAATTGTCGCGATCCTGGGGACGTCCCCGGCGCTGGCGTGTAACGATCCGGATGCCTCCGTCGGCGATGCCGTGCACCTTGCTGAGGCGTTTGATAATTGTTCGGTCTAGAGTCCTGTGTCCCTTCCGGTGTAGTTAAAAAGGTGGAATAATTATATTCACCATAATCGGGACTTAATTGGTATTACGTGACCAAAGGTGCCGATGGAAAAATATCCTCAGTGGTGGGTGTACGTGCTTCGGGGTGGAAGTCTGGGTGGTATGAGGATGACGATCCGGATCGTGTCGGATGTTGACGGTGGAGGTTGTCACCAAAAAAATCTTCAAATGATGGAGGAACTTCATGCACTGGATCCGGATCTATGAACTGTGATGATGAGTCGGATGCTTCATTTTCGGCCCCGAGTTCGACCCCGAATGGCGGAACTCGGTTACTACGCGGTTGGGCGTTCCTTGGTTGCCATCGCGAAGAATCAGGTCACGCGTCTCTTTGGATCAGCATGTATTGACCCTGGAATATGAAGGGTTTCCCATGTGCCATATACCATGCTGCGTACTCGGGCGTAGGAGAGAACCCTCCCTCTAAGACATACAAGGGAGGGCGCATCAAATGTCGTTAATTCCACAGAAAGATATATGGTTCATGTTTCTGTGCCCAATTTAAAGAGTTCCGACTCGGTTCCTTTTTATCCATTTCGTGGACATCTGAGATGTCAACGGGAGGGTTCGGGATAGGCTGTGCGCAACCGAATTGCCTCAAAACCCGACCTCCATCGTGCCACTCCACCATATGAAAATTAATCAACGGCACATTAGACACGAACACGTGTTGCTGCTCGACCACCCATGACGGTATGAGTGCCGCGAGATCTTCCTGAGTATATGGCATCCATATAAACTGCAAAATAAAGACAACACGTTACTCTATATTTTTATTTATATTTAAAAATTATATTTGGAATCGTAATTTACGCCATCGCTGGAATGAGTCTCTATCATCATACGGTACATAGGTAGCGACGAGGATCGTCCAATTCCTGATACAGTTGCCCATCTAAAAAAAAGAAATAATCAAATTATTTTTCTCATGCAAAAAATAAAGAATATTTATTATAGTATAAAAAAAATAGATGGCAAAATTTAACTACATATTTACCTATTAACAAATGGCCAGACATAGGGTTGATGGCCAACTGATACAAGAAATGGCATTCGATATAATGCCCAAGACTGCAGTAGAAGGCAGCAACCGACCATTGTTTTCGTAGTCAGCTTTGTCGCTCGACAAAGCTCGCGGTATAAGCCTGCCAACACTGCCGAGCCCCAACTAAATCTTCCAGCATGCTCGAGATCCTCTAACAAGGGGAGATACATTATCGAGACTTTATTTTGATTGACATCGGGCAAAAGTATCCCACCTATAAGTTGCAGAATGAACACTCTTGCAGCGTACATAATGTCCATCTGCGTTGGACTGCTCGAAAGATGCTCGAAGTTTTCTTTCAACCAACTAAATTTAATATATGTTAAACGTTCATCCTCGTTGCTCGGGGGCACCCTTCCAAGTAACCGCTTGCAAGTGCCCCACTGATAGCGTACTTTTCCAAGCCCGGTCACTGCTTCTCCATTAATAGACAGCCCTAGTTGGACTGCTATGTCTTGTAGCGTAATGCTTACCTCCCCACATGGGAGGTGGAATGTATGTGTCTCCGGGTGCCATCTTTTAAGTAATACCGATATTAAATCGGCCCGTAGCTCAGATGTTTGAATGTACGCGGCAACCCCAAAACCCGCGACATTCAAATACGGTATAACTCTTTGGTCGGGAAAATAACGGGGATCATGCAATCGGGGTCTAACAATTCTGTACAAATCCTACAATTATAGTATATATAATATGTTATGTTTATCGTTTTAAAAATAATTTAAACGAATATTTAAAATTAAAGAAGACATTTTATTTCTCGATTACCTTGTGCATAATGCTTGCAATGTGGTCGTTATCATTTAAAAGAACATTCGGATTAGGATCCATGTAGTGATTGGCGGTCGTCGGCGATTGATAAATTTTGGGAAGAGCGGCTGTGGTTGAGAGTGGTGGGGGGGGAATGGCCTATTTATAGTGGGGGACCATTTTGAAATAAGGGCAAAAGTGGAAAAAAATAATACTTTTGACAACTTTTTTTTCCATTCAATTTAATTTATTTCAATGCTTGAAATTTAAGGCATGCCGTAAATTGCTATAATTGTTCTGACTAACTTTCCAAATTTCATTTATTTCTATCCTATCCATCTTTGACTCACTTTTCAAATTTCATTTGTTTCTATCCAATTTTTATCCCATCCATCTGACACTCTTTTTATCAAATTTTATTTATTTCCATCCATCTGACACTCTTTTTTTTTCATTCAGTCTCATTAATTTTAAATTTTTTCCTACATATAACACCTTTTTTTTCATTCAATCTCATTTATTTCAAATTTTTTTCCTACATGTAACACCTTTTTTTTTCATTCAATCTCAGTTATTTCAAATGTTTGTCCTACATATAACACCTTTTTTTTTTTTCATTCAATCTCATTTATTTCAAATTTTTTTCTTACATCTAACACCTTTTTTTTTTCATTCAATCTCAGTTATTTCAAATTTTTTTCCTACATATAACACATTTTTTTTTCATTCAATCTCATTTATTTCAAATTTTTCCCTACATCTAACACCTTTTTTTTTCATTCAATCTCATTTATTTCAGAATTTTTTTCTACGTCTAACACCCTTTTTTCATTTTCATTTCTAGATTTTTTTTTAACCTGACACCACATTTACCAAGCCTAATAACAATTATTTTCTATTTAAATTTTATATTTCCAATGCAAATTTAATTTTACAAGAATATACGCTTAATAATATATCAGTCGTCATCTTAGAGTCCAGCATTACGAAACGATTGACCAGAAACGTAGACACGATGTGGGCATGTTGATCGGTTGTGTCCTGATGTTCGACACACAGTGCACAATTTCGGTTCACCCGTCTCCCTAACGTCCATGTCATTTTGAATTCTTGTCGATTGAGGTCGACCTCTAGGATGCCTGCGGAGACTACGGTCAGGCACCATCTCGAAAGCAGGCGGTGGAACTTCCCAGTTTAAGACATCGGGCATTACAGGAAATTCGTTCCCCCATATACGTAATGCACGTTGCAACGTGTAGATCTCGTCTATAAATTGTTCAACATTTAAGTTTGCTCTCGCACATGCTGCATGAACATGCGCATACAGATATCGAAGAGTCTGAAATATCCCGTACTCACATCGCCTATTTCGCAGATCAACTGCGTATGACCTAGGTAGAAGACCCGAACGGCGACCGATGTACTCCTGTACTCGGAAAGTCTCCAAGTCACGTGAATACAATTCTGCGTTCATTGTTTGTGCCCTTCGACTATATACTGCCATGGCCTTTCGGACGACCTCTACGTACACGTGCCCGGCCTCGATTTGCTTAGCTTGTTTCAACCCCATCTTAGGATCAATGTCGCCAAACTATAGAATGTTATTGAGAATACAGCAGAAATCGGGAGATGGCGTGTGCGCCTCAATACAGAGTTGACCGCCTCCACGAGGTTAGTCGTCATCTGTCCATACCGAAACCCTTCATCGTAATTTTGAGTCCATTGCCAGTTTTCCATACTCCCCAACCATGTCTGGAGATTTGTTGGTAAAGATGACATCTGAGATTCAAGCCTTGCGAACCTCTGCCTGAATCTTCTCAATTCTAACTCATAGGCTGCATATTTAATTTCACTCCACCAAATTAAAAACAATACAATTTTTTGAAAGTAATTTTTTAAATAAATACAAACAAATTGTTTTACCCATGTTCACGAGTTGTTTTTTCCAATCTTTATTCTTGTAATCTCTATGAAAGTTTGCTGCGATGTGTCGGATGCAATAAACACGGAACCCCCGATCGCCTTATGGCAACAAGTAATCCTTTCGATCTATCTGATATAAGACAAATATTGTCTTCTCTGACAATATGCCTCCGCAGATTTGTGAGGAAAAATTCCCAAGACTCGAAGCACTAACGCTCCACGATGGCGAAAGTGATTAGAAGTACATTTCGATTGCCGTCTTGTGCAACAGCAATCAGGAGGATTTGTGTATATTTGCCATACAACCACGTCCCACCCACCTGTACCATTGGCTTGCAATAAGGGAAGGCCCTAACGCATGGCTCGAACATCCAAAACAACTGGTGAAAAACTCGTTTCCCCGGTTGTATCTCCCCGTCAGGACTTTTATATGGCAGTGTTTGCAAATCAGTGACTGTCCCCGGCACATACTCATGCATTCCAGCTATCCACCCTTGAAGCTCGTTGTATGACACATCCCAGTCACCATACAACTCTCGCATCGCCATTTGCTTTGCCTACCATGCCTTTCGGTACGATACTTTGTACTTGAATCGAGCTTGCATATCCGCAATAAGGACCGACACTTGAATGGCGGGTGACTCTTTCACCAAAGAGATGATGCAGTTGCATATAGTTTTTGTATCTAACTTTCTATGGTCTTGCGACATACGAGCAGACGTGCATGTGTGTGGACCTTCTAGTTTCCTTATCATCCACATCTGTGTCCGCTGCATTAATGCGGCCCGGACACGCCATTTACAACCACTTGACGCTTTCCAACATTCTCCTGCGTACAAAGACTACGTCGACTTCGTTACTTTATAATCCACACCTAACTTCAAGCTAAGTTTTTTTATAGCATGTAAACAGTCTTTTTTGTTATCAAATTGTTGCCCTATAAACAACTCTTCTTCGTCAAATTCATTGTGAACTAAGTGAGTCGACATAATATCTGGGTATTCTGAGAACTCGCGTGCAAGAGTTGCATCAGGATCCACGTCGCTCATGAAGGTTCCTGGATTATTTCTTATAACTATACCAGGGCTCGTGTTTCCAGCAGAATGGGGGTTCGCATTTTCACCCTCTTCCGGCCCTTCCTCGTCTATGTCTTCAGTGATATAATCCAAAACGGGGTCACTAAAATTATCGTTGGGATCACAGTGGGACTGATCATCATTATTGGACCCTTCATCACAATCTTCTATGGTGGCCAACACCTCTGGGTGGATCTCTAGACAATGACTCGAGTATGGGGTGTTATACGAACATCCACCAGTGTTTGGATTTTCGGGAGTTGGCGCTGACAATACAAAGCCTGACTGATCTTCCCAAGGGATGTTAAGATCAAAATCAATTCCGGAGCGCTGGCTTGCTGGAATTACCATTTGAATGGGATCCGGTTCAGTTATCTCCGCGAACAACTCAACTGGACTGGGATTTTCTATTCCAGAGGGGGCAATAAATTGCTATCATTGTACCTAAATCATCATCATCTTCAAACTCCATTTCTGAGAACTTTAGCGGATCAGTTGAAATCGGAAATCTATAAAACAGTCTCGACATTTGCTTTCCGCAACGGCTTGCTATCTTTGTACTGATTTTTCTTTTGAAATCCGACAGCGAAATCTGTTTGTTGAATCTCATTCCTATTTTTTTCCGGCTTTGAAATACACATCCTTCTTCATTTGTATTTATCATTTCACCATCGAAATGAACATAAACAAAAAGTATTTGAGAACTCATTTTCAAAAAAAATTGCTTTCTTTTAAACAGAGGAATAAAAAAAACTTTTCAAACTAGACAAATGGAAGATGAAATGGCCTATATATATGATTGTACTGGGTGCCGGTCATTGACAGGCCAGCACCCAAATTTTGTTTTCGTATACAGATATCTGATTCTGACACGAAAAAAAAGATTTTTTTTAAATTGTACTGGGTGCCGGCCACTGACAGGCCAGCACCCAAAATTTTTTTATTTTTTTCGTATACTGATATCTGATTCTGACACGAAAAAAAAGATTTTTTTTAAATTTGTAATGGGTGCTGGCCTGTCAAAATATTTTTTTATTTTTTTCGTATATTGATATCTGATTCTGACACGAAAAAAAAGATTTTTTTTAAAATTGTACTGGGTGCCGGCCATTGACAGGCCAGCACCCAAAATTTTTTTTATTTTTTTCGTATACTGATATCTGATTCTGACACGAAAATTTTTTTTTTTTAAATTGCACTGGGTGCCGGCCATTGACAGGCCAACACCCAAAATTTTTTTTAAATTTTTTCGTATACTGATATCTGACTCTGACACAAAAAAAGAATTTTTTAAAAAAAATTGTACTGGGTGCCGGCCATTGACAGGCCAGCACCCAAATTTTTTTTTTCGTTTTTCTTTTTTTCCCTTTTTCGTATATCAGTACTATATAATTTTAAAAAAATACATGGGTTCCGGCCATTGACAGGCCAAAACCCAAAAAATTAATTTTTTTAAATCTGACACAATTATTAGGCAATCATGGGTGCAAAATACGAGTGGGTTCCGGCCATTGATAGGCCACAACCCAATTTTACTGTTCCTTTTAGGTTATTTTGGTGATTGTTTTTAAACCTGAGTTATTTTTGTAAATATAATATTTTTTTAGACTAGTTTGGTAAAATAGCCGATTTCACAGTTTGATGAAAGCCTTTAAACGACAGATTTTTTTGATAAAATTTATTTTTAAGTACATATTTTATTTCCCATAAAGACCCCATAGGCCTAAAGACTAACATTTTGTATTCCTCTTTTTCTTTTTGGTAATTTACTTTCTATTACAACAATTAACTAATTATTTCATAATTTTGTCTATTATTGTTTTATAAAATTATTATAAAGTTTTATCCATTTTATTTAACCTAAATATTTATTTATTATATATTTTATATACATTAAAATTTTATCAATACGGGGATCGATCCGATTGAACAACAAACAAATAAAAAATAGTGTAAGAAATTAAGAAATTGAACACACAAATTTAACATGGAAAAATCTCTTCAAAGAGGATTAAAAATCACGGGTAAAGATAATTTTACTATAATGACAAAAGAATGAAGAGTACAAAAGATGGAGATAAAAAGTAAACCTTGAAACCCGAAAAAACAAAAAACCCTCAAAACGTAAACACAAAATTCTCCAAAAGTGTTATGAGTTCTAATATTTAATGGGTGTATATTCTAAAGTTATAAAAGAGTCTATTTATAGGCTAAATTCGTAGGTCAAATAAATTATGCTAATAAATATTAAATATATTATACTAATATATACTAAATCTTCTAAAAAGAAAATATTTGTTATTTAACTTAACTTGCAATCAATCTCTTAGAATTTGAGTCATATAACTCTAACACATATATATCCTAATTATATAATTAACTAACTTCACATCAACGTGATTTTTTAATTAGAGAAAGATTTTTTAGTACTAATATATTTTTTTAGAATTTTACTTACAATAAAATGATTTAAATTTATTTATAATATAAATAATAAAATTAAATTTATACAAAATTGTAAAATAATTTAATTGATACATACAATCAAATTCGTGCATCACAGATAAGAAAACTAGTATAATATGTATATAAGCACGAGTTTGGAAAAACTTTTGAACTGACATTCTTTATTTTTCATCATATTACTAAATAATTATACATTTAAAAATAATTATAATTTAATAGAAGTTGTGATAATCACATATTTAAAAATATTTATAATTTAGCCGGTTGAGTCTTAGTTCGATTAATATTGACATTGTTGCCAGTGCAGGAGGATATGGGTTTGAGTGAAATGAAGCGCATTATCCTTTTATTTAAGGGTTGAGGAGGAACTATGGGTAATTCTAGGAATTGTATCAAAATGAGCAGATATTATAAGAACCCACAATGAGATTAATGTTCAAAAAAATATTTATAATTTAATTTACAACTATTTGTAAAAAAAAGTTGCTAATTTTAAAATGGAGTTATCTCCAAGTATAATATACACGAAAAAATTATAATAATTTTATCTGTTATAAAATAAAAAGACAGAAAGTAAAGAACAAAGAAAATAATATAGCAAAAGAGAGAGCGTATTTTTATTGATAAATCGGAATATTTACAAAGCTTCTCCAAAGTCTATATTTATAGGCATAAGAAGTATAAATGAATTAGAGATCTACTTCTAATAACTATTAGAATTTAAAGTACATCAAAACTTATCTTGATCTTGATGGACATCTACTTAATAAGATATTCATAACACTCCCCTTAGATGTCCATTGTAGATAACATATCTCGTTAAAATCTTACTAAGATAAAAACTTTGTGGGGAAAAAATTCCTAGTGAAGGAAAAAGAGTATACATATATATAGTATGTATAGTATGTTGCATCATTAAAAACCTTACCAGGAAAACCTAATGGGACAAAACCTCGGTTAACGGAAAAAGAATACAACGCGTATTTACTCTCCCTCATGAAAACATCACATACTTTCTCATATTTTACGTATTCAATCTTAAATTCTAGTTTTTTAAATGACTATTTGAATGTATTTGCTAAGCATTTATATCACCATTCCTTTGAAAGTCATGAGTGAGGGAAAATTTAGGGGAAATATATCTTGATTTCTTCAGAAGTTTCAACAATAATCATAACAAACTTTAATTATGACCCCTCTATAAAAATACAAATAGGTATTTTGGATCATTTTATAATCTTCTCTCAACTAATATTAGCTAAGTCAAATTTACCATATATCTTCAATTATTTCAATTCATATAAATGAATAATTTCCCGATAATTTCAATATGCTTCTGTCATTCTAAATCGTTCAAAGATTTTAATATAAACTTTACTATATAGTGATTCATAAAAGGTTATAACAACAACCATTAGACACAAGTTAAATCTTTTATGAACTGTCAGTTTAATAATATATCTAAAGGTTGTTGCATCTACCACAAAAGAATATTATATCTTTTCATAATCAATCTCAAGACTTAGCGAAAAACTTCATATTTTTATTCCGCTTTTGTAAAACTATTTCATTTACACTCTCACCGGCTTTATACATTTAGATATTTGGACTATTGGTTTAAAAACTCCACAAATTTAATTGTACTTAAATTGCATCTTTCTATTTTGACCAATTTATTCCATATCTATATTTCTCAATATATTTATTTAAGATCCTCATTTTATTTTATTATTTTAATAATAATAATATTGCATGCAAAACCATTATCGACTACTTTTATTATCGATTTAACATTTTCTTAAATTGAATAACTTATCGGGTTATCTTATTTTCACTATTTTAATCTTCAGTTTCAGGTACCTGAATCTCTTCTGAAGTTTTACTTATTAGTTATGTCTTGGGTCTCTTTTAGAGCACCCGCCTTCACTATATGACAATTTAGATTTATTATTATTTTTATGATAATTTTCATATTTCGAACTTGTAATGAGTTATCCTTGTTGAACTTTTGGTTCAAATTACTCTCCTTCCTAACTCATTACAAGTTATTATTTCTCTCCCCTTAATGTCGGGAAAACTATCAAATCAAAATAGTAATCACAAATCATGTCATAATTGAATCTACAAAACATTAAAAACATAATAAAAAGAGACTTATAATTAATATATATTCCCAACTTTCTTTGAAGATTCACTCATCTTTATGTGTTGTGGTGGAGTAATTGGAACATATGCGCACATACAAAAATTCAAAGATGAGAAACATTTAGCTCTTGATCAAAAACCAATTGTAATGAGGATTATTTATAACTTATTGGCTTAATGTGTACAACATGTAAGTCGACATAATCTCATGTTGAAATAGGAAGTTTAGTTCTAATAAGTAATGGTTTAGACATTAATAAAAGGCATTCAATCAATAATTTCTCTAAACCATCATGCGCATTGTAATACCCAATTTTAGCCCGGGCTCACAAAAAAATAATAAACCCAAAATAATATAACAAAGTCTAAGTCCAGTAATATCATTTGGCCCGATCGGAATGACCCATTACTTGAAAAAGTTGAAGGTCCATCTACAAGCTTATGGAAACATAATCTTCAAGGATATGCAATCTTAGATATGATATGCAATCTTAGAAGATATGATTTTGTAATCTTAGAGATTTAATTTGTAGATACCCTTTATCTTAGCCGTTGATGTAATTGATCTGTACGGTTGGATTTGGGAAGGCTCAACTATAAATAGAGGCCTCTCCCTTCATTGTAAGGGACTTGAGTTGGGAGTAATAATAATTCTTAAGAGTATTCACTCAAATTTCTCTCTCTCTTGCGTTCTTATTTTCTGTGGCTTGTTCTTATTTTGTTGATTTGTGTATAATTTATTTATTGATTTGTATATTGTTGATTTCAATTTTTTTTCCCCTTTTTATTCATTTTCAAATTCATTATTTTCAAATTTGTTTACATTTTATTTTGCCTTATATATATTTTTATTTTGTACTCTTTGTTTTAAATTCATTAGTCTTTTATTATTGATGCTATTTAATCCTCTATTTGTTATTTTAGTTTTTTTTATTAAATTAATTATTTTAACTATTATGTGGCATCATTAATCTTGTATCATTATTATTTACTTTTTATGCCTTTAAATTTCAAATTTTGTTATATATATGCATGTATACATACATACGTTTTATAATATATACATATACGTACACATTTTTTAATTTTTTTATAAATATATATATACACATACTTTTATATATTTTCTATGTTTCATAATTTTAGATACATACTTATATTTTTTTACATATTAAAATATGTATATTTATATATTTTTTTATTTTTTATAATTCACATACATATATATTTTTCTTATATGTACATATATATATTTTTATATTTTATAATTTTATCTATTTTCTTTGTTATTATTGTTGCTTTGCTTGATGTTTATTTATTTATTTATTCACATGACCATTATTATCATTATTATATTTTTAAATGTTTCGGTTTTATTTGTTTATTTACTTGATATTGAGTATACATGATTGATTTTTTTTTATCTTTTCATTATTATTATTATTATTTTTGTTCTTGATCATGCTATTTATATTTACATTATCACAATTGTTACTCTATTATATAATTGTTACCCAAATTCGTATAAAGAGAAAATTTTGAAAAATAAAGGCAATACTCGGTATTTAGAATCTTCGAGAGGATTGAGCCCTAACGTATTGGGTTCCAACTCTTTCGTTGAATCTGAATAATTGAGAATGCTCTTTAATCAAAACATAAATAAAAAGCTCATTATCGAGAATTCAATACGTTGTGTCCTAACGCATTGGATATGACACGTTGTTTTCTCGAGATGAGGATTTTTTCTAAAAATAATAAAGGTAATATTCAATGTTTAGAATTTTGAGAAATTGTGCCATAACGTATTGGGCTGCGATTTCTTCATCTGACTTAAACAATTGAATATCCTTTTAAATTTTATTGCACGAGTTTTTTTTTGGACAAGCTCGTTTTTTAGGAAGTAAAATACCATAACCTAACTCATTGGGTGTGGCATTTTCTCTTTTCGAAATGAGAGGGTCTTATTGAGTAACTTGTTTTATATAAGTTTTTTTTAAAAAAAAAACAAAAGATCGCATTTTAAATCTCTTCAAAGTTTTCAATTTTTGACATTAAGACATTAATTAATTAACTAGGTACCAATTTTTGGGCGTTACGAGGGTGCTAATCCTTCCTCATACGTAACTGACTCCCGAACCCGTTTTTCTGAATTTTGTGGACCAAAATTGTTGTTTTAATAAAGTCAAATTGCTTATTAAAAATAACCACTTTTTGAGGTGACCCGATCACACCTAAATAAAAGGATCGGTGACGACTCCCATTTTCATTTTTTTTCAAAATCCAAGTCGACCCCGTTTTTCAAAATAAAAATGGTGTCAACAGCTTGGTGACTCCACTAGGGACATTTAGAGAGTCAAGCCACAAAATTAATTGTTTTTTGTCTTATTGTCGAAAATTAAAAATTTGATTTGAAAAATTACGATCCTCTCTTTGCACTTGTTTGTATGATTACTGTAAATCGAGTTTTATATCTTGGCATCATATTGCATAAAGACTGTTTAGTCTTACCTTTTTAAGTGGGAGTGAGAAGCTACTCCTTCGTGAGGTTTTCACCTCCGTGCAGGATAGTGGATCACTTTCGGGATACATCCGTACCTATGTCTTCGTGAGATCCTCATCTCCGTACAGCCATAGGGAAATGTATTCCCCTGAACCAAACTCGGTCTGTATGAGCTTATAATGGGTGAGGATCGAGGAATCTGCTGGTTCGGGTACCTTGACTTTAGAGCCAAACCGCATGTAGAAGACTTTAGGAACCCATCCTAGGTAGAGCCACTCCAAACCCCTAGTGCTTACCCGACTAGGTATTCTTTTTGTTTGCTTTTGTTTTGTACTAACCCGTTTTTGTTTTGTTTTGATTATGATTGCATTGCATTTGCATCTTAGAAAAGAGATGTTGATTCAAGTTCGATTACTAACTTAGAAAGCTTGTCATGGAATACGGATTTCTTGATAAAGTGAAAAATAATACGGCTGCCTGAATATATTCTGAGAAACACAAAAAGGGTGATGGAAGAGTTCGTAACTTTACTTCGTGGCGCGAGGATTTAAGATGATTGTCTAAGAGCTTTCGATGTTCCAATTCCCTTAAAGAAGCTGATGAGCATTACGAGGATAATAAAACGATGGATCATGACCAGGATCAAGAAAAAAGGAGCTAGCAGTGGCATCTATTGGAAATTTGCGGGATTTATCTTAAACATGCGGATGAAGGAAAAGATCGATGTTGTCTCTTGGAATATAAGGGCGAGGCCGTACATGCATCTGCTTTATGTAAAGAAATTTATCTTCTAGTAAAGTTTTCTAAATGTAATTGAATTAGAATCAACGTCTCTTTAGGCATTCATTTCATGCATCTGCATTACACGACATCATATGCATTAAAATACATTGAAAGAATCTAATTGAGTAAATTTATTTCAGCTAATCTAGAAAACCAACCAACCAAACACTCTTACGGTACTCGTCGCAAAACTAAGGAAATGGATAAAAGATTAGAGAAACTGAAGTAAATGCAAAAAGAAATGCAAGATCAGCTATAGATGCAAATGAATGAGCAATTGGAAAAAATTCAACAAGATATGACAGAAAGGATGCTGGAGTCTCAAAAGGATATGATGACTAAGTTGACGCAATTACTGACTAGAGGAGTAAATAAGGGGAAGGGCCTTATGGTTAATGATGAAGTAGAAGACAAGGATGGACCTCTATATCCTCCAGGTTTTACTCCTCTGCATGTGCAAACTCAAGCTGAGATACATCTGCGTAGATCCTCTGTTACAATTAGGCCTCAGCAGTTTCAGGGTGGTGTCGCAGTGCCGATGAACTTCTAGGCTGGATCAGGTTCTAATCCCGAAGATAACCCGATAAATCTTGCTATCCCTGATTTCAATGAAGTAGCTGAGAAAGATAAAGCAAAGGAAGAATTGCCAAAACAGTTTGAGGAAAGGTGGAAATGGATTGAAGAGAAATTTAAGACAATGGAGAACACTGAAAGTTATCGTGGAATGGATGCTAAGGATCTGAGTTTGGTCCCAGATTTGGTTCTTCCTTATAAGTTCAAGATGCCAGAATTTGAGAAGTATAATGGGACCAGTTGCCCTGAAGCCCATATCACCATGTTCTGTAGAAGGATGACTGGGTATATTAACAATGATCAGCTATTAATACATTGTTTTTAAGATAGCCTCACTGGGGCAGCATCTAAATGGTATAATTAATTGAGCCTAACCAAAATTAGTTCTTGGAGGGATTTGGCACAGGCTTTTATGAGGCAGTATAGTTATATATCAGAAATGACTCCTAATAGAATCACCTTGCAAAATTTGGAAAAGAAATCGAATGAAAGCTTTAGACAGTATGCACAGAGGTGGAGAGAGGTTACAGTCCAAGTTCAGGCACCATTCCTAGAGAAAGAAATGACGATGCTCTTCATCAACACACTGAAAGCCCCGTTCATCATACACATGTTGGGAAGTGCTTCAAAGAGTTTCTCAGATATAATCATGAATGGCGAAATGATTGAAAATGCCATCAGAAGTGGAAGAATAGATGGTGGAGAGAGTAACAAAAAGTCAGTCTCAAGGAGAAAAGAAAATGAGATGAATAACATAGGTTACTCAAGATCAGTTACTATAAGTCATCCAGGTAAAAGGGTTGCCAGTCAAAAAGGTTCATTGAGACAATAATCTGGAGTGAAACCAAGTACTGAGAAGCTCCAGTTCACACCAATTCCGATGTTCTATAAGGAGCTATATCAAAGCTTGTTTGATGCACACATTGTTGCTCCTTTCTACTTAAAACCTCCACAACCTCCGTATCCCAAGTGGTATGATGCGAACGCACAATGTGATTACCATGCGGGAATTACGGGGCATTCAATAGATAATTACATTACCTTCAAAAAGCTAGTTGAAAAATTTATCAACATGGGTATTGTCAAGTTGGATGACTCATCTAATGCAGAAAGGCCGCTACCTAATCATGATTGATAATGGGGTAAATGCAATATATGAAGAGGTGTTGGGAAGTGTTCACATCAATGACATATAGGAAGACACAAATGAAAGGGGACCTTATTAGATATTCGCCCTTATAAACTTGGGAGTGTTCTAAATAATTGGACTGCAGAAGAAATCCCTATAGTTTTTAGAGTTTATTTTGAGTAATGTTCAGAACATTTTTGTTGTTTTTAGCCTAAAAATGATAGAAATTCCTTTATGAAATAGGCTCATGTCTGAACGTCATTATTCTAATGAAATATATCTTTGCATTCATTTTTGAGCCAATATTATTTCATTTTTTTCGAATAATTATTCTTTCATTCTTTTGGATTTTCTTCCACATCATTCTTTCATTCATAATCATATTGTACAAATAATTATTCATAAATTCATATATTCTTTTGTATATTCTTTGGTACTTCCTATGGGTACCCAGATATCAATGACATAAGTGACGCTGCTACAGACTCAGAATCTCCTTTTGAGCAAGACATGTATTTAGAGGGATCTCATGACTTTGAAAATGACATAGATTGTAACTTATCTCTAGACTTGTTGATGATGGTAGAACAAGAGGATATACGGATCCTACTTCACTAGGAATCATTAAAAATTGTGAGCTTGGTGAATATTAGAATTGACATGACCGCAAAGACGAAATGAGACCTCATTGAGTTACTCCAAGAATTTAAAGATGTCTTCGTATGGTCATACCAGGATATGCTTAGGTTAAGCACTGACCTTGTGGTGCACTATCTTCCTGAAAAGAATATTGTAAGCCGGTTCAGCAGAAGCTCAAGAGAATGAGGCCCGCCCGATATCGTGCTAAGGATAAAAGAAAAAGTTAAAAAGCAATTTGATGCTGGATTTGGGTAGCCAACATTGTACTAGTCCTTGAAAAAAAGATGGAAAAATATGAATATATATGGATTACAGGGATTTGAACAAAGCCAGTCCAAAAACTCATTGCTTTTCACACTTTAGTGGATAACATGGCAGGCCACTCACTATTTTCCTTCACGGACGGCTTCTCTGGATACAATCAGATAAAGATGCACCCTGAAGATATGGGAAGGACCACATTCATCATTTTAGGGGAACATTTTGCTATAAAGTATGGCCATTCGGGTCAAAGAATGCAGGGAGTGCCTTTCTCTTTGATTTGTCAAAGCTTTGCCTATTGAAGTCAATTGCTCCGCAATTTTATTGGGTTTCATCCTAATTGAAGAGGAAGATCCAAAGTTTATGTCATAGTTAAATTTCGCCCTAAAAGGCTCTATAAAAGAAATTTGGTACCAGAGAAGATTTTTCACATACAAGATAAAAGTGGATGATCTTATGTGGGAGACTTTATCGAGAAAAACATTAGTTCTGATCAAAAGGGATAACAAGGACTTGCCTAATCCTATGAGTTTAAAATTTACTAAAAAAAAGAAAAGAATAAATACCAAGGTGAAAACCCGCAAAGGGCGCCTTGAGACCAAAGGGGATTTGAGTTGAAAACCCGAAAAGGGCGGCTCAAATATTGATCAGAATGGGGCATGAGGTGATCAGAGTAGTTTAAATTTTGATCAGATTGGAGCATATGATGATCTTGCTATACTTGAATCAACAGGAAAGGGTAGACGACATCTTGGGGCATCGACAAAGCACTGTAGATCTCCTAAACACATGTCAAACTCAGAATGGTCTTCAGAAAGTTTGTATAGAGAAGCTCAAGCTGCGATATCTAGGGCACCCAATTTTTATACTATTTATATTGAATTTGTTGTTCTTGGAATACTTCATTCTTTTCCAAGATACACATTCCCAATCAATTTCTTTGTTATCCTTCTTTATTATTTTTGATAACTTATTCCTTTCGAGCTATGCTCAGAACTAACTTTATTCTTATCCATTGTTATGACCTCTTTGGAATCATGTTGCATTGGAATAATGATTAATGGACTAATAAAACTTTCACAAGGGAAGTTTTGTATATTACTCTAGAAATTTCTAAATAATACAGGAACTTGAAACAGGACTACTGTCACCATGTTTAAAGGTTGGAAATCTGAAAAGGAAGAGTCTAAATTTAGACTTTCTTTGGGATTTTGTTGTCAAAAACATTAATTGAACAAAATGACAAGATGTTGTGTTAATGACAAAGCTTAAACAAACAAGCAAGCAATGATCACCAGACAATAGGAAGAGGTTTCCTCGGAGAAGAAAGCCTTCATTTGTGTATGAGCCTTTGGTACGATACCTTGGGAATGGTGTAAGGGACCAGAGATATTTAGATCCTGTATCCTTGAATTGTGATAGGAGAGGATTGAGGAAAAGCCATATATTTCTACCCTTGGGTTACAGTGGGAGAACAATGGTACAAATTTTGCGTCCCAGTGGATTAAACTTTGAGGTTTACAGTGGGGGCAATTTGACTAAGTGTTTCTTTGAAAACGCCAGCTGAGCAGGAAGGCGTTGTAGCACGTCAGTGATAAAGCCTTAATAAACTTCGAGCAATGATAACCTAAGTGATAAAGAAGGATCACTAAGTGATAAAGAAGGATCATTCTCAAAAACAAAATAGCATTTTACAAAACACCATTCATACATGTCTAGTTGGAGCATTTGACGCATTTTGATCATGCCATCCTAATCTTAGGCATAATTAGGTTCATTATACAGGTCATGTTCCTCGAAGAACAGATCGGTGAAATCACAAAGCTTTGCCTCCCTAGGTTACAGCGGAGTAGGTTGAAAATAACAGATCTTACCTTCCTGTACGGACGGCGAAGTAGGTTGAAGATTGTAAGTCCTATCTCCCTGGTTAGCAGTGGAATAGGTTGAAGATTGGGAATCCTATCTCCTTGGTCAGTAGTGGAATAGGTTGAAGATTGTGAGTCCTATCTCCCTGGTCAGCAGTGGAATAGGTTGAAGATTGTGAGTCCTATTTCCCTGGTCAGCAGTGGAATAGGTTGAAGATTGTGAGTCCTATCTCCCTGGTCAGCAGTGGAATAGGTTGAAGATTGTGAGTCCTATCTCCCTGGTCAGCAGTGGAATATGTTGAAGATTGTAAGTCCTATCTCCCTGATCAACAGTGGAATATGTTGAAGATTGTGAGTCCTATCTCCGTGATCAACAGTGGAATAGGTTGAAGATTGTGAATCCTATCTCCCTGGTCAGCAGTGGAATAGGCATAAGAAGTATAAATGAAGTACAGATCTACTTCTAATGACTATTATAATTTAAAGTATATCCAAACTTATCTCGATCTTGATGGACATCCACTTAATAAGATATTCATAACATTATTATTATTTAAATTACAATTATTAGTTAAAAGACATTTGATATAAAAAAATTATGCTAATTTTATTGATGTAAGATAGAGTTATTACTTGAATAAAATTCTAAGCATGTTAATTATCACTTAATTAGTATTAGAGTTATATAGGAATTAAAATTTAAGCTTAGCTTTATAAATCACATTCAGTAATTAGACATATTTGATTAAGTAGCATCTAAGAAAAATTATCGATAAAAAAATGAAGATTATTAGCATAAGTTAGAACTATATATATATATAAACAATAGTTATTCGAATAGACAATATTGAATCATATTCAAACTACAATGGCACTAGAAAAAAGAAGAAGATTATTTTAATTATTGATAAGATAATTTGATATTATGTTTTTATTTTTATAATTATGTTATATGTTGCTTATACCGTGTGAAGCAAATACTCTTAAAACCGTTCTTTTTTTTATCTATCTGTTATTTGTTTAGTACGTGTGAAAAATATGTTGTGAATTTATTTTGAAAAGAAAATCTAAGTTTAAATAATCATTATTAATATAATTGAAGTCACATTTAACATATAAAAACTAGAACGGAGATGGAATTAATTTTAACACAAAAAAGGATATCACGGCTAAAGTGATTAGTTTAATCCACTCATATGAATATATTTAAATCATACAATCATTTTATAATTTCCAGTCATACTTTTTGCATGTGTAATTTATGATAGGGCAAAACTAAAAGATGATCATTTACCATTAATGTAGAATATAGTATACATTATAATTCATTGGGTTTAACGTTTTTCGAAGATCTACTGATTTTTGGAGTCTGAAAGTACTATTCTTGACCAGATTGTTTGATTTTATTGTTTTCGCTTAATATCGTTAATTTCTACTGAAAAGATTTTTTTTAGATTTTTCATTAATAGATAAAAGTTAGCTATAGGCATTTAAAATTAAAAAAAAAAAGTTATCTTAAAACTTAAAATATAACTAAACAATTTTATTTCAAATTTCAAATTTCAAATTTCAAAATGATTTCTTTACTTATTTAAAAATACACTATCATAATCAAATATATTTTTTACAAAAACAATGAAAACAGTAATCATTATAATTGTTAAATACTGTTAATTATTAAACAAACCATTACTATTCTTCCAGTAATGATTTTCAAAATTAAAAATGTTGTTAGAATATTTTCTACTTTATTTAAATATAATTATTAAAAAATAAAAAATTTAAAGCTAATTAAAATTCTTTAATGGCTTAAGGATGTAAAAAGTCCTCAATTTTTTTTAAAAAAGGCAATTAAGTCCCTGTCTTTTTTTTTTGCACTCATTTGGGTACTTGAACTTTCAAAATGTATCAAAAAAGCCCTTAAACCTTTTCAAGAAAAAAGCAATTAAGCCCCTACTCTCTTTTTTTCAATCAATTGGGTACTTGAACTTTCAAAATGCTTCAAAAAGACCCTCAAACTTTTTAAAAAAAGCAATTAAGCCTCTGATTTTATTAAAAATTAGAAAAAAAATTATAAAAATTAAAATCAATAAAAGCTATAAATATTATTAAATTTTAATAAAAAATTCAAATCATAAAAATTTATTAAAAATTAGAAAAAAAATAAGAATCATAAAAAATTGTAAATTTTTTTAAAAATAGTAAAAAATTATAAAATATATAGAAATATAAAAATTATAAAATTTTATAAAGTCATAAGAAAATTATACAGAATATAAAGAAATATAAATTTTGCAAAAAAAATTATAAAAATTATCGTACCAAAAGAAGCATTTTATAATTTTTCTATAACTTTAATTGCTTTTTATTTTTTTATCATTTTTACCACATGTCACGTTGTGTTGCGACACGTGATGACTTTAATTGAAAAAAATAGGGTCATTAATTTTTTTATGATTTTTATAAAAAAATACAATTTTTTGTTTTTTACGATTTTTACAAAAAAGTTTATAATTTATTATATTTTTATTAAAATTTATTATTTTTAACAATTTTTAATAAGAGCAGGGGCTTAATTGCTTTTTTGAGAAATTTTGAGGGTCTTTTTGATGCATTTTGAAAATTCAATTACCCAATTGAGTGAAAAAAAAAAGTAGGGGCTTAATTACTTTTTTTGAAGAAGTTTGAAGACATTTTTGATACATTCTAAAAGTTCAAGTGCTCAATTGAGTGAAAAAAAAGGGAGGGGCTTAATTACTTTTCTTTTTAAAATTTGAGAATTTTTTACACCCTTAAGCCTTCTTTAAATAATAAATTTAAAATAAAAAATATTGTTAAACTATTATAAAACATATTTAAAAATTTAAGATATCGTTAATAAATTCAAAACTTTTACTTTAATTTTTTGACCAGTATTTACTTGAATAGAATTCAAAAAGTTTAAAAGAAAAATATAATGGAAAAGTTTTAAAATTTTTAAAATTATATATATATTACAAATTTAAAAGGAATAAAAATATGGATAAACTATAGAATTAGTTATCCAACTATTAACGTGTTTCTGGTTTGGTCACTTAACCATGAAAACTTTCAATTTAGTCACTAACATTTTAGATCATTTATATTTTGGTCACTGTCCAATCCATAAATGGTTAACGTAAGTGATGATGTGACTTTTTTTAATTGGTACAATAACATATTTAGTCATCAATATTTACACATTCTATCAATTTGATCCTAATTCTAAATATTCAATAATTACAAAATACAATATTATCTTTATAAATAATATTATATGGGCTTATATTTAATTGTACTTATAAGGCTGGAATATGCATTTAGCCCCTCGAACTTGACAACTTCTCGCAAGTTGGTACTTATGATTTTTTTTATCCCAAATTAGCACCTAAAATTTCATTCCATTAAAGGTTTTGGTACTTTTTTGTAATGATGTTAAATATAAAACACATGACATGCTTAAGCTATGATACATGATGATGTCATAACCTATTTTTTAAAAACTATTTTAAAATTTAAAATAAAAATATTTGAAATTTTAAAATATAAAAGAAACTGTAAAAAAATATGTATCTAAGCAATTAAAAATATTAAAAATAAAAAAAATCTAAAATTCAAGTTAGAGAAATTGAAGACCCAAAAACTTCATATCTTTTTTCTAAATAAATTGCAAACAAATTAGATAAAGATAAATTTTCCAATAAATTTTAGCCTTAGAAATGGGTGTAGATTATTACACGTTTCTTCAAGTTAACAAGAATACAGAAAATAATTTGAAAAAGGTTTTTAGAAAGTTTTTCCATTTTTTATTTTTATTTTTGTTAAATACTTGTTAAATTTCATAGGAAAAAAATAGATTCCTCTGTCAACAGAATACTATTAGCACGATCATGAATGAAGTTTATAAAAATCACAAATTTATTGAGTTTTGGGTTCTAAGTTTAGGTTTATAAAGCCGCAAATTTACATATAAGTTTATCAAGATTTAATTATATGTGTTTAAATATAATTATCTTTATATTTAATTATATGTGTTTGAAGATCAAATTGATAGAATTTGTAGATGTGGAATTAAATTTATTGAATTTTTCAAATTTTGAACAAATTGATAAAATATGTAAATATTAAAGACTAAATGTGTTGCTACACCAGTCAGAAAAAGGTCACATTATCACTTCCGTTAATAATTTGAAGGAAAGTGACAAAGTTAGAAATGATCTAAAACGTAAGTAATCAAAATAAAAATGATCTAAAATGTAAGTGACCAAAATAAAAACGATCTAAAACATTAGTAACTGAATTGAAAATTTTCATAGTTAGATAACCAAAACAGAAACAGTTAAATGACTAATTCTATTATTTACCCAAAAATATATATTCTACATTTTTCTTTATAATGAAGTTAAATTTATTAAGTATGATTGTATATTAAATATAATAAAGTTTCTACTTTAAATAGATTTTGAAACTATTTTAATTTTTGAATTTGTTTCACAAATCATCTTTGTAAATAATCTTTTATTAATAAATAAAAAGGTGATCTCTTTATAATTCATGCTAAATGAAATTTATTCCAATTATAATTCTTAATATGGATTTTTTATTAATATAAAAATTCAAAATTATTTATATTAAATATATTTATTAAAAGTTAAATTGTGAAACAATTTAAAAAAATAAATTTATATGTTATAATTTATGCTAATTATATTTAATTATAATAAAAATATTTATAGGATTTGAGTTTCTAATTTTTTTAAATAAAACATTTAGTATATATAGATTTCATAAATAAAAAATTAATAAATTCCATAAACACATATTCAGACATAGAAACTGTATATATCAACAACAACATTAATAATAATTTAATACAGTATTTTTATCAAATAAAGTATTGAATTACAAAATATAAAAAAAATTATAAAATCATTTAAATTTATTTATAATATTAAACATAAAAGTAAGTTTATACAAAATTATAAAATAATTTTAATATGTTTTAATTTATACATACAACCATTAAACTTATACCAAAAAAAAAAAAGTAGATAAAGGTTCAAATCTCATTAATACAAAATATTTGAAAGAAAAAAAAAAGTATATAAAATCCGTCTTTTAGAGGTTGAACCAGTTTTTGTACTAGTTAGGCTAATGTCTGGTTCTAACATTCTAACCGAACCGACCCGAACATTTATGGTTCAACTTTTCAAATTTAGCAAGATGGTTTGAACATTATTCACCTCATTTCCACTAATCAAGTAATCATACGGCTGCTACAGAAAGCTTGTTTTTGCGCCATATCCAATAGCTTGCTCTCAAAGAATCCACATGTTCCAAGATGTCACAAATTGCCATTGACAGGTCCGGATCTAGTGGGTCAGTGTCTGAAGTCCGAAGAGCGACTACAGAATCTCTGAACTCACGGCATGGCTGAAAACCATGACAAAGAAGATCGAGAAGCATTTTCAGCGCAAAAACGTAGTTGTTTTTCGTGTTTATTACCTTCAAACATACTGATGAGATCTCAGGATCATTAACCAAAGCTTTAATATCGTCTTTGTAAAGACCTCGGAGGTATCTCCATGGACACTCATTGTTTGGGTTGGCCAGAATGGCTTCCACAGTGTATCTTACTTCAGATGCTCTCATGACATTCAGGCCTCCCAAGAAAGGAGATTTTGTTACAACAAAATATCTCTGTTGCAAATAAATGGAAATTGACATTATAATATTTGAAACAAAGAAAATATAGGTTGTGGTGTGAAGTAATTTATCAAACTTCACGAGAATCATGGCTGACACTCTTGCATTGTCAGTGCATCATGTATAGGGTTGGCAAAATAATCCAAACCCATTGGGTTTGGCCTATAAGAGCAGTTGTTTTATGAAAATTGGGTTCGGGGGGCAGGGCGTAAAAGTTAATAAAATATAAACTATTATGTAAAATTTAGAGTAAGATGAGTCAAGATTGGGGTCAAAGTGTTAGATAAATCCAGTTTGGGAACAGTTCAAGCATATATACATAAAACTAAGGTAAAGTCATGGCGAGCAGAAAACTGCATATTCTAACATAGGAGTGAGGGTAAGGTTCTCCACATGTATTGGAAAACTTAGGTAAAATTGAGCATAGTCAAGTTGAACATATACCCATATTAAACACTCACCCCCGAGTGCAGGTACCATAGAGTTAAACAGTACACCATACCTGGTTCCAAGCAGAATTATTAAAGATATCTTCTTCGAGAAGTTGCTGACAATAATCAAGTTCATCTTCCCAGCCTCCTAATGCCTGAAGCACCCACTACAATCAAAGAAAATACCCACATTTTAACTTTGATTCTCAGATAAACTATAAAAAACTTAAACAAACAAAAAATCAAGAAATAAAAGAGGCTTGACCAAAATAGGCTTATTGTGACCAAATAAGCCCTTAACTTTTTATTGGTATAAGCCTAGCCTTTAACTTTTACCCAAATAGGACCCCTAACCTTTAACTTATACCTAAATATACCCTTTAACATAAATCAACCTTTCATTTTATGTTAAAGCTTATAGGTACAAATCAAAGGATGAGGGTTTATTTGAATTCGATAAAAGAAAAGGGGCTTGTTTTAAAAAGATGAAGTAGTTCAAGGGACTTCTTAATATTTCAGTCAATAATCTGCAATATATGTTTACCCAACCTGCCTATGTGACCAGGCATGATAATTTTTGGCATCAAGTGATAGTATCTTCTTAATGAGATTAAGCTCCTTGGCTCCAGCATTAGCTCCCAATCTCTCGACAACCCACCGCCGATGGTGCCTAAAGAAATTTATAGCAAAATTACCATTTAATGGATACGACGAGAAAGAAATAGATCATAGAACATGAAATCAATAAAATTGTCTAAAGCTATGTTACTCAAGCTCAATTGCAACTGTTGGACAAGGTTATGTGTTAGACACGAGTCTATTCAAATTTTTTTCCAAAACTTTTATGTATTTAAAGGATCCTTGGAGGAACATATCCCTATACTCATGTCTGTGTATCTATCTGATATAAGTGTTAGACATGAGTACTTCAGGACAAAAAGAAGAATCACAGTACCATAGGACTAAAGATTTCAAAGTCCATAATCTCACAACAACTTCAAACAATATTACTATAGCTGAGGAAAATTGGTAAGACCTTGTATTATATCAGGATTCAATAACCATTTCCATAATAAATAATGCATACAACTGGCACATAACATGCATGTTTGCAAAGCTATGAATAGTGAAGCTCAGCATATCTTTGCAAACGTTAAAATCATGCATGGAACAAATAAAATCACAAGATTCTGAAAATTCATTTGAAATCCAAAGTTATTTTGAGAAGCCGTAGTTTCACTTATAAGATTTTCAAGTTTGATCCCATTGTAAGTGCTACAAATCTGATCAACAATTTGAACAAAATGATAGGAGAATGCATTCTTTCTAAACTTTCCTTTTATCAAGATTCAATAACTATTTCGATATTGTATTAAGCATACAATTAAAAACTTAAAACATAACATGCATGTTTGCAAAGCTACGAATGAAACTGAAAGCATATAATTGCAAACATCAAAAGCCCGCTAGGAATAAATAAAATCATTTAAAAGAAAACACATTTGAAATCTAATTTACAGCAAGTCATTGTTTTACTTAAAAGATTTTGAAGTCATGATTTCCATGCTAGTGTACAAATTCTCAATTGCAAAAAGGGGGGAATTTTCATTTTCCAAATAATACTTTGACACTTGCGTTTGTCATATATCCGGATATAGATACAAAAGTATGATGTGATCCTCCAACACCCAAAGATCAATCCTTATGAACATCCAAATGATCAGCAGAGGATTGACTCAAAATGAAAAGAATCCACAAATCAATTTCAAGACAGAACAGTTTTCTTCATGTATGAACAGAAGGAAGGAATTAATTTGAAAGATAAAACTTACCATAACTGATAGTTCTTAGAGTTAGAATTAGCAATCCGTTGAAGAAAATCCAATTCCTCGTCCAAATCGGCATTAAGTGCTTCGAGCACGAGTCGCCTAAAATGCCAAACCTTCATTAACACCCAAAAAACAAAGATTTACAGATTTTGAGCGTCGAAAAAGAGGCCATTAAAAGAAGAAACAACAAAAAAAAAGTATATATAAAGATTTACAGTGTAATTGCCAGGATTGAGATGGATGGCTCGTCGAGTGAGGCGGAGGGCACGAGGGGAGCGTTCATCGGCTTTGTAGATGGCTCGGAAGTAATCCATGGTTTCACGGAATTCTTCCTTGTAGGCTATGGGGACGACGGGGTTAGGACCGTCGTCTTGAGGAAGAGGCGTCACATCACGCCACTCCGCCATCCGGCTAAGTGGCTCTCCGCCGTCGTCTTCTCTTGAATCCATTTTCTGTCTGCGTTACCACTGGATTGGATCAGCTCAGTCAAAGTGTTTACTGCTGTCCTGAACTCTTTCCTGGGCTGCTTGGATGTTGGGCTGTTTTAAAGGGGTAAGTTTAGTCCGTCTTATATGATAATCATATTAATTTTATTACTTGAAAATATATTTAATAACTACTTATCACTTGAAAAATATTAAGTTAATTTTATTTTTCAATATCTTATTCTTTATCTCCTCATTTTATTACAAATTAAATATTTAAAATTTATCATTTAACTTTTATTCAAAATTATTCAAAATAAAATAAATAATACCATATTAATAAGATTAAAATTATAAAATTATTAAAGGTTACAAAAAAAAGAAAAAGAAATTGTTGGGGAGAGGTGCTTTAAGTGGTACCATGCTGGTTAATGTGTTATTTTTTAAGCCTTGATTGGTGGTTCGGGATCTCAAATACCCATAATTTTAGCTTAAATATAAAAAAGTCCTCATAAAATAAATTATGATTTTTTAGTTATTAAGCCTATAAATTATTAAATTATTATAAAAGGTAAAAAAAAATATTGAAAATATTAAATACTAGAAAATATAAAAGAATATAAAAAACTATTAATAATTATAAATATTATTAAAATATAATAAAATATATAACATTTAAGCTGCATTTTCTTTGATCACCACTTAAACACATCCTCAAGAACTTTAATGCAAAACTATATTTTAAGGTTTAATTGAATGCAAATTATAATTTAAAGAATTTAATTGTGTGTCGTTTTCACTATTATTATTTTTGAATATTAAAGATGATATTATCGAAAAAAATCATAAATCCCGGATATAAATAATAAAACGAACATAAAAACTATAACTAAAATATTATTATTACTTTAAAATAAAAAACTTTCTAACTCATTATATAAACATAAAGCAAATCTAAGACTTAGTTTGGATAGGCGGTGTGTTTACCTCCGGTGAGGTTAAAAACAGCAGTAGCGGTGAGATTAATTACTGTAGCGGTGAGATTAAATACTGTAGCAGTGAGATTAGAAACAGCGGTGGAGTGTGTGTTTGGATTCAAATGCAGTTGTAGCGGTGAGGTGAAAATAGAAAATGACTTTTAAGTATATTAGATTAAAAATGATATATAATAGAATTTTTAAAATTATTTAACAATTACAAAATTAATAAATGATTAAAAATTATTATAAATATATATATTTTTAATAATAAATAATTAAAATTGAATTAAAACTCTAGAAAAATTCAAAAATTTATTTTATTTAATATTTCAAAATTAATCATATATTTAATTATAGGGGCTCAATTAATTATTGAAAGATTATTGAAATTATTGAGCCTTTAGAAAAATAAAACATTATTGAAAGATAAAATAATAAAGCAACTCTAGAATAAGAAAGAAAAGAAATAATATATGGGTAAAAGAGGAAAAGAAAAAGCAACTGAAGTTGCTAAATTTTTACTGGACCAAAAGGCTCCCAGTCTGGAATTAAGCCTCTAGTGAGGTGAAATGCATTTTCAACGTACTGAAGAATGCTTTCTAAACAACCTTGCGTTTACTAACATTTCAATTGCAATTTTTTTTAGCCTAAAAAAGCCAATGCACTGAGACCCGATTGCATCCAAAGGAAGCCTAAACCCATCGGTGGCTTAAAAACTTTTTGCTATATGTACTACTGAACTGGATTTTACCTTTAAAAAATTATAGTATTTATTTTGTCGAATCTCGAATTTTTATTTTGATTTAAATTTTAAAATTAACATTATATGTTACTTATTTCATAAATAAATAACTAATGTTACTCAATGGGACTTAAATAAATTATTTATTTAATAATTTTATTTAATAATTTAGTGAGTTTAACTGTAGTTTACCCTAATAATATATATTGAAACCAACATGAGCCGTTGGATACATAAAAGATAATGTTGGCCGTTGGATAAAAAATTATATAAAATCTTAATTTCACATAACCATACGGTGTGTTCACGGCGGCAATACTCTGCACTCTCGTCTCTTCACGCCTCAACACTCCGATCTGTCTTTATCGGATTACCCGACCTGAAACCGGAAAGATCCAAATAGAAGTTAAGTTCCTTCACAAAGGTAGGTGCGACCCTTTTCCCTTTAATTTCACTTTTTCCCGTTAGTTATAGTTTTGATTTGAGAGTGTAAATAAATGTCAGAACTGTTGGTTTTTTTTTTTTGGCTGATTTCTTCTGCTTGAATCTTCAGATATGGCCGACGAAGTTAACAAAACTGTAAGAATCAATCATTCTCTTGGTTTGTTTTCTAAACAATTTGTTATTTGATTTGGTTTGGTTACCGCAAAGTTGAAATGGAGTGAGATAAGTCACAAAAATGTTGACGATTTTGTGTTCGATTACAGGCATTTTTAGAGATTCAAGGTCGAATGATTGAGCTCACCGGCAAATTGAAACAGGTAAGTGTTATTTTCGGATTAGTAGTCTATGTTACTCGAACTTTTCATTTATTTTTCTTAAAATAGTTATGTCTGATACATATTTGGAAATAAATGCGAGATACGATTATTCAAAGATATGAAAATAATTAGAATAATTTTCAATATACCTGTATTGGGTGCATAACTATATTCCAACCCTCACTGGAGTCCAGTTAGCATGATAGTAACTATGGTGCTCCAATTTTTATTTTTCTTAAAGTGCAGGTGTGTGACATTTATTTGGACATAGGTGTGCAAATGCAAGCATAGTATACTGTTTACCCACTATTAAAGGCAGAGATGATATGGTATAAGTTGTTGGAGTTGTCAGGGAAAAGCAAAAATGATTTTATAATTTAGGGTATTCTAGAAACAGCATTTGGACCCTTTCAAGTAAACCCATGGAGGGTATATAGGATTCAGAAATAGCATGATCGTGTGGTTTGCATAGTACCTGTTATTGTGTGACTTCTTTTAAACTCTATAGTACTGATAATTGATCTGATGCCATCTTAAGAAATTTACATTATTTGGGATGGTCGCTGCCTTCACGAGCAGCAAGAGCTTTTTCCAGACAGTTCACCTCATGTGGATGGTTATTTTTAGTGTTGAATACTATATTGTGTGATTTTACATCTGAATAGTGCATGGCTCGTTTGCATTTAGAGTGTATGGAGTTCTTTAAAATATGAAAATCCTTATTTTACATATGTCAAAATTGTTATCGGAAAACAAACCTTCTGTGCATGTTGATGTTAAACATTATAGGTTGAATTACTCTGGGACATACGGCCAATGAACCGTCCTCCTGGCATTTTGTCATATTCCCAAATCCAATTGATCCTTCATTATGTGACTCAAAAGTGATGGAAACTCAAATGTGAATGTCAAATATGGGTACGCGTCTTACATGGATATGTCCAAATTTTTTTTCTAAGTTTTTCGATGCATTTGGAAGGTCTTTGTAAAGTCATATCCCTATACCTATGTTCGGATGTGTCAGAGGATATGGATACTTCAAGAAAAATTAAAAGTCAGAAGCAACAATGCCCCTTTTTGAAATAATCCCAGAAAACCAAAAAACAGTGTTTATGTGCAATAGTTTCTGCTGTATTATTGATGTTAGTTTTGTACCCAACTATCATTTTTCTCCAAATTGGGGACTTGTGAAAGGTGTCTTTAGCCTCCAAGGCTGAATGAGTGAATCTTGTGACGTCTAGGTGCAAAACCAGATGCGAACGAAGGAAGGTGAAAAGAAGCGTGCTTTCTTAACATTGGAGGAGCTGAATCAGCTGCCTGATGATACAAATACATACAAATCCATAGGTACGCTACAGAAGCTGTGGTTTTACGTTGGAATAAGATACTAGTATTGTGTTTTCTCATTCACAACGGATAGAACATTCACATATCAGGGTGCTAGGTTTAGAGTTCTCTTTAGTTTCACGGCCTGGCATTCTGTTTAGGGCTGTTTCATATGTTGTGACTTATGAGCTCTATTTAATCTAGGGGTGACAACGGTTCGGTTCGGTTTTGGAACAAAAATGCAGTTAATGAGCAGTATTTCTATTTTCAAAATCCAAATTGAATGCTATAGAGTATAGAGAACTAAACCAAATTAAATTCCCTCTGTCCGAATTGATTTGGTTTGATTCATTGGTTTTTAATTAACAAATTCTTCTATATAGGTTTTTAAAGTTCTTATTTTCACTAATCTAAATATATAGTATTTATTTTATATCTTAGAAAAACAGAAAGCTAATTAGAAATAAAAATTAAAAAAATAGAATTCTGTTCGGTCGTACAATTGCAGTTTCTTAACTTTTGAACCAAAAGTGGAATGGAACCAAATATATTTAATCATTACCTGAACTGAAGCTGAATTGTATTTAATAGAAACAAAAACTGAACACTACAGTTCTTTCTTCTTTTTTTTTCCGGTTTTTTGGTCAACCCTAACTTTTACCTAGACTATAGATTAATTGTGCCAAATCTGCAGAGCTATAACCTGTTTGTTTATTGTTTTGCAGGGAGAACGTGAGTAGCCGTTGACTTAATTAAATGTTTTTAATGATTCATGGACCATGAGGAACAATACATGACATGGACTGATGGACATTTATATTTGCCTCTCTTTTTATCATCTGTCCAGGTTTGTTTTAGAGCCTAAGTCAGTTTTAGTGAATGAACAAGAACAGAAGCTGAAAGATAGTGAATCTGCAATTGGTTCATTACAGGTAATTTTCTATGGTTATGTAAGGCTTTTTATGCTTGCATCTTCTCTTCTTGAATCATATTTTTTGATTTGTGTCGTATTTTGTTTTTTAAATGTTTTTCTCCTTGTCTGTATCCATTACCAGTTCAAACTGTCAATTATTTATCAATATCACAAAGCCTGCTGAAAGGACATAGTTCCACTATATTTAAATGTTGTCAAGGTGTGAGCCAAGGTGTTGCACGTTAGTGTCAAATAACAAAGCACCTTAGACCTTTTTTGGCGAGGCGCATTTGATTAGGGGCATGCCTGCTCCTACTAGCTGTGTTTCTACCTCTAGTAAGAGGATAGTATCAATCTCTCTACTTTGTATTTGAGTATCAAAAGCAGGCATGAGACCATAAGGAAATCATAAAAGAAATTGAAATTTTTGTATGTTTTGTAAGAAAAACTTGACTATTTTTTAGGGTTTAGTATTGTACTGTATATCCACACTCAAACAAGTACACGTACTAAAAGACACATATGTACGTATTGTGCCTTACCTCACTCAAGCGAGTGCTTTATTGTGCATTATGACCTAGGCAATAACAGTTCTAGAACCTAAAGTGCGGCTTAAGCCCTCAACAACATTGTATTCAATATGTCACCTCGCCATGTTTGCATATGTTTTTTTATTATATGCCATAATTACCATATGTTGAACCATTATGGGATTTATTGTTATTTTATGGCCTCTATTTTTGTGATCTATTGTGGCTGTTTAATCTTATGAAATTCTTAAGCTTAATTGTTATAAGAACTTACAAGTTGCAAAAAGCATTCTCTTGTTTTTGCTCTTTAAGGTTTTACCAAGAAAGTAAGTAACGAAGAACAATGCAAGTGCAATTTTCTTTTATACCTGTAGATTCGTTAACCAAATTTCAATCTGAAAATTTGTAGAGAATTTTACTTCGGTAGTTCTTGATTGGCCTGGTCGAGTGTTCAGGGCAAACTTTCTTCTAGATGAGAGGCATTCTTGAAAAATAACTATAATTTTAGTTTTTGGATGGGCATCATTATTTGTTGCATGGTAGTTGGTTTAAGATAAATGAGTCAAAGCAATATTATTCTGTTGTTCATTTGTCTTAAGTACCCCTATTTGGCACTAGCATCCAACCCATATCTAGACATGGGGTATGAGGATGTCCCAGACCCTTCTAGGATCCCCCAAACAAATAGAAAAAAGTTGGGAAAAAATTAGGTATACCCATGCCCAATACTCCAGTCTGATCAACATAGGTCTTTTTTCTTTTATTGGTCATAAGATCAACATAAGCGTCCACGTAAGCAAATGGCATTGCTCTCATTTATATATGTCCATCCTCATCTTGAAGCTCTTATGCTACTCTGAGCAATTTTTGACTGCTATGAAGAAGCTCAAACTCGACTAAAAATTCATGGCTTGAAGCTGAATTCGAGTTTGGCCGAGTTTTACCTTAAAGCTTGAATTTGGTTTGCTCAAACTTGCTTGATTAGGCTGAATTAAACTATGTTTACTTTGGTAAAAAATGAGCTCCGACTTCAAACTTGGATTACTTATGTTTGAGTTTGAGTTAGAATACTTGAGTTTGGCTCGTTAGATAGCTTGAGGTGGTTGAATCTGATAGTGACCAAGCATGCGGATCCATTCAGTTTGAAGCTAACCTAATTGAGTTATTGACAGAGCTCAAAGGAGTACATGGAAAAACAGCTGGCGGAGGTGGAGAACAACTTGAGGGAGCTGCTGCAACAAGATCCAGGCCTCGCTCGTCAGATAATGTCGATGAGCGTGTAATTTCTTTAACTCTTTCTTATTGGAAAAATACTTCTCACGTTATCTTGTGTTGGTGGTTGCTTTAAAAATTTATCTTAGTACTGGATAAGAATACGCATTTTGGTTTAATGATATGGTTTTTTGGTATATATCTATGGAGCTAAAGGTTCCGAATTTCATTATGTATAATATTTTAAAAAATTTTAAGTTTTAAATCGGTTTTTTTCTTTAGTTTTTTGTTAAGCTTAAATAAAAAATTACCTTCCAAATAAAAGTGATACTTAAATTATCATTGTTACATATTTGCCCCATGGTTAACTCTTAAAAAAATTAAAACCAACCAATTAGAACTTGACACTTGGTTTCTTTCTGATTTATCAGTTTTTAAGTAATATTTTATTTTATTTTTTCTTTGCCAATTACAAGGTGAAATCTCTTTTTGCTGTATCAGTTACTTTATCTTCTTGGATGAACAAAAAAAGGGGGGCGGGGGATTTTTCGGCTAAAATTGATTCATCTCAGTTCTTGGGTTTCCCAGCGTTTCTTATAATTGCAATGCCATCAAAAATTAAAAACCAATAAACTAAATACTTTTTTCCTAAGCAATGGAGTTTTGTACCACTTCTCTGATATGGATTCATATTTCTTTTACTTTCATTGTGAGGGTTTTAATTCCTGTTTAGGTTCCTCTTATAGTTATCATGGTGATATTGTGGTTTGAGTTTTGGTTATTAGTTGATAAAGTTGGAGAGCCAAGTTTTTTTACTTAAGTTTTCTTGGCGGAAGAGGCAATTATTGCCCAAATGTAGTTTCCAAAAGCATGTTGAGTGTCAGCTTCAAAATGGAGAGGTTAAGTTTCTTTATGTTTTATGGTTTAATCCAATGGAAGTTCCGCATTGAGCAATTTGTAATTAATTGCTATGTGAAAAACAACTTGAAGAAAGAAGAAAAGAGAAGGACGAAGATGAACAAGAATTTTAAAAAGATGAACAAGAATTTAAAAAAAAAATTTACTTTTTCTAATTTAATTATAAATATAATTATTTTTTTCTTTTTTAAATTAATTTAACTTTGTTAGCTTTTATTTTAGTTAAAAATGTAATGTTACAATATAATTGGTATAGGAGTTTTTTTTTTTTTTTTTAACTCCAAACTAACAATTAGATCAAAAAAAATGTATTGGAATGATAATTTAGGTGTAACTTGAGATAAAAAAAACTGAAGAAAAATACCATTGTTTGAAAGCTAATTTTTTATTTGACAACATCTGACAAAGTAAAACGCCAATGGCGAAAATAGATTTATTGGTAGATGAATTATATCACGATTTGACTTTTGATTTATATCTATTAATATTTAATTTTGTCTTATATCTACTGGTCATAAATTTAGTTCAAAATAAGTGGAATATTTAGCCAATGAAATCATGTTGCAAAGTGTTGTTCTACATGTCATTTTAATGACGTAGCATCTTTAAAAAAATAAATTCTTAAAAGTTTTTTATATAATATAAATTTTATAAAATAAAAATTTATAAAAGAGTTATATAATATAAATATTTCAAATATAAGAAAAAGAAAAAAAAAGAAATTTATAAAAAATATAAAATCTAAAAAAATAGAAATTAGAAAAAAAAAAAATCAGAAAATCTCAAAAGTATATAAATATATATATATGATTTCTTCAAAAAATTAAAATTAAAGATAAAAGTGTTTTTTAAATAACAAAATAAAAGTTAAGAGGATTAACATCTATTAATCGTCGGTCAAAGTCGATCAAGGAACAACTAATGCCAGTCAACAATGGTTAACACAAATATCAACTAATCAAAGATCCATTTAGCCTAAAGAAAGGTGTTGGATTGGATGTAGACATGTTACAAGAATGAGGAGAATAGCGTTAACCATCAAACTTTGAACACAGCTCAGCTGCAAGATCCACCACTCCCCACATGGGTCTGTCATTCTACAATAAACATCATCAACTTCCATATTAGCATTCTTGTTTTCTCCCTGCAAAACCTCATAAACTACTGTTTCATATCACTGTAGCAATCTACTGTTATATATGAAGGGGACTACCTCCTTTGGCACTTTTAACACCCAACAGAATTGGGGGTGGATCAAAACCTAATACTTACCAAGTAAACAATATCAAAAGCCTTGCGGTAGCTCTCAAGATTCTTCTCAATGTTGTCATTCCTGAAAAGTTATTTCACGGAGATAAGCGGTTTACATAAATTCTTACCAAATGTTCAATAAATTTTTTAAAATTTTCCACGACCCTTGGAAGGGCATATCCTCACATCCATATCCGAATATAAGTCAGACAAAGGTACTTCACGCAAAAGGAAGAGTCTGAGCAATATAGGGATAAAGGGTTTTAGCCACCTATAAGGTATGTTAGTCGGACTCAGTTGTATCAGATATGAGTATGAGCCCGGCACGGGTATATTCCTTTTTTTTTCCCCTTAGGTTTTTCTGTGTATTTGGAGGATTCTTGGAAGGTTTATATCCTCATATCCATTGCTGTATATATGTTGGACACAAGTGTCAGACATGGTTGAAACAACATAGCCTTTCAGAGTATAGTGCAAAAACAAATAAACAAGTATGAAAGGCACATATGAATGTTTTACTTACAAAAACCCCACAGATATACGATTCTCATAATTCAAGCCATCGGACATTCCCAAATCACCAGTATGATCACCTAGAAGTAGCACATTAGTCCTCTGCTTCACTGAGGCATTGTCTGCAACAGCACCGTCAATGCCACCCGTTTGATCATGAAGAGGTGTAGCCATATCAAGAGCATGCTCATTTTTATTCAGACTGTGAATCAACTTCCCTGGGCAAACCGGAACAAAGTAACATTCAGAGCAATTATTACAGTCATTAGATAATATTCCATGATGTTGCGAAACACCATATTGCATAAACATACCAGATGACTAGATATAGATGGTCCAAGTTTTTCAAAACTCATTTTTAGTATCCATCAATTACTTTTTTTCACTCTGAAAAAATGAATATCTTGAAAGGCATATCGAGACTCGTCCTTCCTTAAGTTGTTAGATAAAGGAATGTATGGAACAGTTATGCCATGCCATGTTGACATATATCCCTTCCATTCAAATCAAGTCACATAATTTGGTTTTTTAAAAAGTATACTTTTTACCATAAGAATCAATAATGGACTGCTGAAATATATATTTATCATTAATTATTAGATATAATGTCATAAATAGTTTACTTTTTTTCGGAAATCAGATTATGTGACATAATTTGAGTTGAAGGGACATTCTGACATGGCATAACTATTTCATACAATCATTTATCTAGGTCAATTGCATAAAACATGACGCCACCCTAGCGCAAGTGTTTCTTAAGACTCAAGTGATAAATGCAAATTAAAAGATGGCACTAGGAATAACTGATGTGTATACCAATTACTCTAAAATATAGTTCAACGATATATCTTGAGCAAATAAAAACTACAAATATTAAGCAGAAGGGCGATAGCATTTTTTAATGCATTAGCTGCAATAGATTCAGTAGAGGACAATGCGTATAAAACATACCTTTGAAAGATACAAGGCGACCACTGTCATCAAACACCATCTGGTTTGAGACAATTTTAATGTTCTTAAAATATCTGTGAACTTTCTGCCTCAGGACCTTACATAATAAGAAAAAGATACAACAATGCACGAGGAACAGATTAGGCAGGAAAAGGCTCAAATGCTACTTCTGATAGATGGCCACAAGTCCGGAAAAAGGAAAATTTTGCTAGGCTAACCTCCTCTATAATATCTGCAAGCCCTGCTGAAAATATGAGAACCGGGACATCTTTCTCCTGAATATTCCAGATGAAACAAAGAAATTGAGGCATAATTGAAAGAAAAAAAGATCCTAGCCTTACAAGCAGACACATAATGCATGCATACATATAAACATACATATATAGGTTTAAACATTTTTTTTGATATATTAAAACCCTCCGGTTTTCCCTATTGTATATCAGTGCTAGCAATTTAGAGCTCTACTTTTTAAAATTCTGGGTTCTGGATATTTTCACATGTGAGGGCATAATAGCAATTATCAATTCCCTAAGGATGCAGAGAAGAAATCCATCCTCTATCATTATGCCAACGACACTAACTGGATATAAAGAATTGGATTTGGCATTTGGGGCGAATATAAAGATATCGAACACGCTATGGTTTTCTTCTCATACTTGACTATTATAAAATAGCCTTCACCCCAGTGGTATCATCCTTACTAAAAAACTAGAATGGATGAAAACTGTAACAGCTACAAATTAAAAAAGAGAAAGCAAAACACAGTTAGCTAGTGTTTGGCAGAAAAATATCTTCCTATTTTTAACTAACTGAGGTCTTTGGTATTTACCAGTTATACCATGAATTCTTGAAGACAAATTCAAAAGACAGGATGGAGGGAAAGGAATATCAGAGTTGGTAAACATCAGGAGTCTTGGAGAGCACTTGTTTTCGCAAATCAGTGTGATAAAGAATAAGGGAACTGTCTACAGTAATTCTTCGTTAAGTATGCACAAAAATATGATGAATAAAATATCCTGTTAAAACTTTCTGTTCACTGTTTCATACGTTCAGCAATTTGTTATGCGCCTTGGCGTAGGATCTAGTCACAGGTCTAGATGAGAAAGAATTCTTCCTTTGACCTATGGTTACTCAAAAGGCAGATTAGTCCTTGACTGAACCCCCTCTCAAAATAACGTTTCTTTTGGATAGAATAATTGCTTACCTCTTTATTTCATATTGGCAGCCTTTTATAGACTGTTAATAACAAAGGAAAGAGTCCTAATTGACATGAAATAGGATTCCAAACTTAGAGTTTATGAATGAAACAAAAACCTAATATATTAAAACCTGATATAATAAATAAATAAAAATAAAATTCCTATTGCAATGAAAGCATCCATATCATTACTCCCCTTCTCGGAGTTGAGCTTGTCCTCAAGCTCAAATTCAGAATTAACTTCAGAACTTATCCAAAATCATCTATCTCATCATCATCTTGCTTGCCTTCAACATATGGTACTTCTATCCAAAATAACCTTTTACATTTGTGTCCCATGGAATAAGACTCGTCACAATTATAACACAGCCCTTTAGCCCTTCTTTCCGCCATTTCTGTCTGCGTCAATCTCTTAATAAATGGTGTAGAAGAACCTATTTTGCCATTGTTCCCCGTTGGTTCTGTTGTTTGTTCCCCTCCCTTTGCAATGCTCTTAGTTGTTGGAATGATTGAATTGCTGCCAATGTTTTTGGAAGTTGGCCAATTCAGGATGGCTCAAGATGACAGTTTGGAAGAGACATTTTGTTTACGTTCCAATGTTCGAGCCATATTCAATGCGACTCCAGGGTTTTCCGGTTGTTGCATCTCAATATCAATTCTAAGTTCCTCTATCAACCTGACAGTAAAGAGGTTTACTTGTTGTCGAGGTTTAAGATCAATAGTCCTAGCCAATAGTGATTGAAATTCGCGTTGATATTCCTCTACGGTCCCAGTTTGTTTCAAGTTGGCAAGTTCTCCCAAGGGGTTATTACACATAGGTGTCCAAATCTTACATGACAACACTCTTTGAAGTGCCCCCAATCAAGATTTGCTTCCTCTTTTTCCATTTGATCAATCCACAATTGTGCCTCTCCTAAGAGATGGAATGAAGCTAAGCCTACTTTGTCTTCTTCGTTAGTTCGTTGATTGCCAAAATTTTTTTTGCATCTTTTCAGCCACCCTAAAGGGTCTTCAACACGATCATAAGTGGAAAATTCCATCTTAGAGTATCGTGGCACCATGCACCCACCGTGTTGCGAGTCTAAGTTCCTTTTTGTGCCTCCGGTGCTGCCCTGTTCATTATTTTTCTTTGAATCCCCTTTCGTTATCTTTTAGACCGAAAGAGATAATATCGCCACCTGCTCCTCTAATGCTTGTTGCCTTGTAGCCATTTGTTCCATGAAAGCCTCCAGCTTGGCTGTCAAAGTCTTTTCGTCACCCATGACAGCTGGCTCGGATACCAAGTTGTTATGCGCCTTGGCATAGGATCTAGTCACAGGTGTAGACAAGAAAGAATTCTTGCTTCGACCTATGGTTACTCAAAAGGCAGATTCGTCCTTGACTGAACCCCCTCTCAAAATAACCTTTTTTTTTATAGAATAATTGCTTGCCTCTTTATTTCATATTGGCAGCCTTTTATAGACTGTTAATAACAAAGGAAAGAGTCCTAATTGACATAAAATAGAATTCCTAACTTAGAGTTTATGAAGGAAACAAAAACCTAATATAATAGAGAAAATAAGTAAAACTAAAACTCTTAATAAAACCTGATATAATAAATAAATAAAACTAAAATTCCTATTGCAATAAAAGCGTCCATATCACAATTCTAATGCTTCTTCTTGAACAATTATTTAGGGCAGTGTATTTAGATGTGGTTTTTCAAAAATTTTGAGGAGTGTGAAGCAGCTAGCCATCATATAAAAATCAATAAAGATTCACTATATCTATTTATTTAAAAGTGTATTGTAAAATGCGTATAAAGTTCACCATTCTCTTAAGTTCGCTCCATAAAGATCTAACAGATTCATGATTTTAATAAACATAATAAAAAGTTTTCAAGAATCAAGAAAACAGTACTGAAATTGAAATCTAGATTCTTCCAGTAAAATGTAAGTTACCTAAATAACAACTACGAAGAAAAAAATCCAAAAAAGAAAGTTGAGAGAAAGAGATACCTCCAATAACTCAAAGAGTTCAACTACACCATCCCTTAAGGCAATATTAGAGTTAGCAACAGAGCTTTTTATTGCATCATATGTAAGGCCTCCTTCAATGAGAAGACCATGTGTTTTCCCCCACCTATGTAGTTAGAATAAATAGCATCATTTGCTCAGAACATAGTCAAGATCCAGAGAGCACAAAGCTAAAGACTTCTATGTCCTTGTTTAAATTAAAAAAAACGAATAATCAAGCATCATGAAATGAACCATTCCTATCATTCACATGCTCAATGCTACTAAAAGTCTAAAATAATGGATGATTGAGTAACATACCACTCTTCCATGAGTTTGGTTTTCTCTTCAAGTGGAATCGCTGGAGAGAATTCTAATGGATGATAGTATTCAAATAATGCTTGCCTCTTGGCGTCATACTCTGGATTTCCTTGCTTCAAAAGGCCATGACTGCCTATACATAATATATTAGAAGGGGGAAAAACAAAAATCAGAAACTTGTAGACAACTTATGATCGTAATATAAAGATAAACCTACTTTGTCCTCGGAGCCCATTGACCCAGTACCTTGTCAAAGTTGCATCAAAATCCGCAATCACCTGAAACTCAAACCCTGACATTATGAACCAAACAAGCATAAAATCTAGGTTCCAATCAATTGTTGTTTATTTCACTTGCATTTCCTACTTAATCCTTCGCTAACTGAAGTTGATAAACAGCAAAAGCAAATGGTACAAAAGCAGGCTCTGTTTCACAGGTACTTTTGCTACTATTTTTTTCGGGGGGGGGGGGGGAATTTACTACAAAGTAAAAGCAACATCATAATATATTTAAAACGGATAAATAGTTATAATCTAACATTAATGGTAACGTATTTAGTTTATATAGAAGTAGAATCTTTAATGGGGTCATCTTAAAGAAAATCATATGCTTTCCGTATAAAATGCAATAAAAATTATATGTTCTCTGTAAAAAAAAAAATCTGAACAAAACTTAAAATTATCTTAATTGAATAAAAATGAATGTCTTTCAATTCCAACATAATTGGTTTAGGAAAGTATAAAATCATGAAATTTTGATATCTCAAAGAACACACAGTTCAGGTTGTTGATCATTCGAAAATAAAACCTCAAAACACAAAATGGCAAGCTAAAAGGGCAACTATAAGAAAATCAAAACAACAAGAAGAAGAAGAAGAAAAAGGAAGAGTAATTGCAAGGAACAAACATTATACTGGAAAATCTTTTAGGAAGAACCTGGAGTTTAGAAGGGCCAGCATTACGAATGGCGGAAATCTTGCGGTCGAGGGACCGCTGATCATTGATAACGATGAGTTTAGTGGGATCAAGATCCTCCATTTCCAAATTATTGTACTTGTTACTGCAACACCAAACCCTATTAAGCAAAAAGAAATTAGGAATATGGTTGGAGTTTGGGAAATTTTGAAGTTTCAAAATGGCACTCCACTCAGTGTTGATAATGTTGCTGCTTAGCAACCTGTAACTCATTGGACACCTTTGAAACTGAACTCAATTTTATACCGTTTAAGTTAGTATCTATATCCCTTTCGGAATAAGAAAAAAGAATCTATCTGGTTTTCAATTTCATTATCAAATTATAAAACGACAAATTATCAAAAAAATTCACTTTTGTTTAGCTTATGTTACCATGCTGTAATATTTTAGTCATCCAACCGTTAATTATCGGTGGCATCTTAAATTATTATTTTAAACAAAAATTTTAAGTTAAATTATACAATTAATTCTTATATTTTTTCGTTTTGAACAATTTAATTTTTTTCTTTTTTTTTCATTCGCTTTTGCTTCTCCCTCTTTTTGATTGGTCCCTATACTTTTAGTTTTTGAACAATTTAAATTGGGAAGATCAATCAAAGAGAGGGAGAAGGAGAAGAGAATGGAACATAAAGAAAAAAAAGAGAGGGAAAGTTCAAAGAATATAAAAGAAAAAAAAGGTCAAAACGAAAAAAAATATAGGGATCAATTGTATAATTTATTCTAAAATTTTCGTTTAAAATGATGATTTAATGTATCATGTCAGCTTATAGTTACACCGTTAACGACAATTAACGCTCAGTGACTAAAATGTTGCAACACAATAATGTAAGTAACTAAAACATAACATTTCAATCATAAATGATTAAAATGTCACTTGAGACAAATAAAAATGACTATTTTTATAGTTTACCCCATTATAAAAACATAACCTTCATTTACCCCGAAATAATATTTTTTATATTTTTTATACGTTTTTATATAAAATTTTAAAAAATATATATAACAATAATCAATTTCAATTTCATAATTTTATCATTTTAACTAAAAATTAATTTGGTTCTTATTTAAATTTTTTTAATAATTTTGTTACCAGTGTGATTTTGTATTTCCTATGATGGTTTTATGGTCTATATTTGAAATTTGTGATTATCCCTTCCAATGACATGGTTTCGAAAATTTGGATATGTATTTCCCTTTAAAAACACTAATTGATAATCTAATTTTCTTTTTCAGAATTTACAAGTATAATTATAAATAATTTAATTTAAAATAATCTAAGAGATTATCAATCAGAACTTAGATGTTGATATTGTTACCTCATCTTTCTTATTTTATTTATTTAAAAAGATTTTTAATCAATATTTTTTAAACCGGACCAATAGCCTAACTAATCAGGTCACTAATTCCTCGGTCTAACTGGTTCAATCGATTTGATTAAAATTTATTAAAATTAAAAAATTTCGGTTCAGTTGATTCAATCATCAATGCAATTGATTTTTTAATCAATTCAATTATTTTGTACCGGTTCTCGATCTAACCAGTTCAAAGCCACTCTCTAGACTGATCTTCTAGTCGGTCCGATCCGGTTCAAGCAACATTGTATTTAATCATATATTTTGTAATTAAATTAGATCAATATATTTAATATTTTATAAAACTTATGGAAATAAAAGAGTCAATCTAGATTCATTTTTTTTAATTTTCATCGAATAAATTCATTTATAATTTAAAATTAATAAAAATATTTTGAATATAAAAATAGAATTTATTTATTTTTATTTGGGAAAAATATTTGTTACACAAATTTTTAAACTTCATTAGCAAAATTGGGCTGATTTGCTACTCGCAAAAAACTATTTTAGTTTTCTCTTTTCTTAATGGAATAGCAAATGCGGATGAGATTTTGCTAGGGTTGAGCCGTGCATCACCCTGACAATGAATGAGGATCTAGTTCGGGAATTCACCTATGAGGAGGTTTGCAGTGCTTTAAAATTCATGAGTCCATTAAAGGCTTTAGGTGAAGATGGTTTGGGAGTTGTTTCTTTGGGAGGTAGCGGATTATTGTATTGCGGCACTGAATGGGATCCACAACATTTCTGAGATAAACCAGACTCACATTGTTTTGATACCGAAGGTGAGTAATCCCCCAAACATGGTTCAGTTTAGACAAATCAGTTTGTGCAACATGCTTTAGAAAATTCTTTCAAAGATGCTAGTGAACAGGTTTCAATCAGTTTTACACTACTGTATTGATGAGGCACAAAATGTCTTTGTTCCAGGGAGGCTTATTTCAGACAACATTTTAGCAGCGTATGAAATCTTACATTCTTTGAAGAACAAGAGATTGGGGAAATTGGGTTCAATTGCCCTTAAATTCGATATGAGTAAAGCATATGATAAAATTGAGTGACCATTTATTCAACTTATGCTCAGGAAGATGGGTTTTTCAAAAATCTAGATCCAGAAAATAATGTGTTGTGTGGAATCAGTCTCTTATCCTATGGTTCTAAATGGTGAGGTGGGAGAATAGTTCCATCCATCTAGAGGTTTACGACAAGGCGACCCACTTAATCCATATTTGTTCTCAGTGTGCAGCGAGGGGCTCTCGGCTCTTCTACGAATGGCCTCAAAACAAGGGAGATTAAAAGGAACTCGTGTTAATAGATATGCCCCCCTTGTTACTCATCTGCTTTTTGCGGATGATAGTTTAATTTTTGTTGAGGCCATAATAGTAAGAGTTATGTTACTTAAAAGAGATTTTGGAGACTTATGCAAGCAGCTCAGGCCAACTAGTAAATTATGATAAGTCGAGTACTTTTTTCAACTCAAATGTGTCCTAAGAAAACAAAGATGATGTGTGTCGAATCGTTGGAGTGAATTCTAGTGTAAACCTGAAAAAATATCTTGGCCTCCCTTTTATTGTTGGACGAAACAAGAAGAAAGCTTTTAAAGATGTGAAGGAAAAATTTGTAAAAAAATTAAACAAATGGAGTTCGAAAGTGCTATCAATCAGTTTTGCAGGCAATACCAATGTTTGCAATATCCTGCTCTTTATTGTCTAGCTCCTTTAGCAAAGAGCTTGAATCCTTAATGTCTCGGTTCTGTGGCAAAAAACGACAGGGAAAAAAGGGATACATTGGTGCATAAGACAATCCTTATGTTATCTAAAAGAAGGCGAAATGGGGTTTTGAGATCTATCAAAATTTAACATTGCTATGTTAGCAAAGCAAGGCTGGTGGCCATTTGAGAATCCAAACTCCCTTGTTGCGAGGGTAATGTGGGAGAAATATTATCATAATTCAAATTTTTTGGAGGCTCCTTTGGGTTCAAACTCATCCTTGGTCTGGAGAAGCATATGCCTATTAAGATTGGGTCTACGTTGGAGGATTGGTTCTGGGCTTTCGGTTTTAATATGGCAGGACTACTGGTTATCGGGTCAAGCCCAAACAAGAATTGTTATAGATTAGGTAGCAGGATTGGAACGTGTAAGTGACCTCATTATCCCTGGATCGAACTGCTGGGATCATGACTTAGGGTGAGTTTGGATGGCGGTGCGTTTACCTGCGGTTAGTGTAGAAACAACGGTGGCGGTGAGATTAGATACTGTAGCGATACTGTAGCGTGAGACAAAAAGTAAGTTAAACGCACCGCACCGCACCCAATCGCCCATCCAAACCCACCCTTAGTTTTCTCGAAAAATGATTGTGAGTATTCATTTACCTTTGACCCCTCAAATTCATAAGTTAATTTGGTCTGGAGAGCATTCTGGAGTTTATTCTATGAGAAGTGGCTATAAAGCTTTGGTTGAGTCATAAATTTTGTATATAATTGAGCACAACACGTACAAATAAATTTGGAATTTAAATTGCCCATCAAGATTTTGTATTTTCCTGTGGAAATTTGCTTGCAATTTATTCCTACACTACAGAATCTTCATTTTAGAAGAATTTCATCTAAGAATTGATGCCCTTGTTGTCAAAATTTTAGAGAATCTAATTTGCATGTTAGTCGTGACTGTTATTTTGCGAAACATGTTCGGTTAAAATTAGAGGTTCAATGGCTTGATGATGTTGCGGATGCAAATTTTTTCAACTGGTTATGCTGCTTTTCGAACATGCAAACAAGAAAAGAAAATAAGATATGGCAATTACAATGTGGGCCCTTTGGTTTTCCCGAAATAAACTCATTCACGAAAGGGAATCGCAAAGTGTTGATGAGGTTGTTACCTTTATTCGTGGATACATGCAAGAGTATCGAGATCTAACTTTAATTTTAAAGCACCCAAACCCCTCAGCAATGGTTCGATTGCCCCCTCCACCTCCATCTTGGGTAAAGATGAATGTTGATGCAAGTTACTCGATTTCAAACCAAAAAGCAGCATCAAGTATCATTATCCAAGACAAAATGGGTCAAATAATGGGTTCTTGTTTTAGAATTCATAACTTGTTTAGCTCGATATTTATGGTTGAAGTGGTAGCGGTTCTTCATGGTCTCTAATTTACTTAAGAAATGGGCTTTCTGCATGTTGCCCTAGAAAGCAATTCAAGGACTGTTATACTGAAATTACAGTTAAAAGAGGAGGACTATTTTGAAATTCGACTGGTTACCTAGGATGTGAAAGCATTATCTCGAAGCTTCTCAGCAAGGCGTTTTAACTTCATCGCTAGGGGAGGAAACATTGTTGCACATGCAATGGCGGCAGAGGGTTTGAAAAGCACGGAGGACCAATTCTGGGTTGAAGACGCGCCTTTGAGGGTCATCGATCTCCCAACATCAGACCACTGTTTCATAGAGCCACCATGAGCTTCTGCATATTTGGGTCATGTTTTTTGGATTGAGGATTTTATTTATTTATCGAAGGATAACCTCAATCTCCCCTCCCGACTCGCTCTCCATTAATGGATTTTAATTCTCATGATGGGTTTTGTCGTTTGGTCTCTCTGGTAACTTGAAGGGATTTTTTTTTTGAGAATTATTTTCTTTTTTGATTACCGCTTTTCATTACTTGCTTCAGATGTATTTAATGGACATTTGTTCCCAGTCCTTTATTAATAAAACCAAACAGATTATTTTCAAAAAAAAAAATACACGTACCAAATACTAACCCTTTATTTATTATTAAACAGATTTATTAAATGAATTTTTTAATAAAATTAAAATATTTTTACAAATTGAGTGGATCTTATTAAGGTAAACTACAAAAATAGTTATTTTTTTTGCTTCAGATTACATTTTAGTCACTTATGTTTGAAATGTTACATTTTAGTGACTTACGTTATCGTTTTGTTACGAAGTGGTCACTCTACCATTAAGTTCCATTACCTCTCTAACGGCGGTCCTACGTGGCAGTCCAAATGGGTTTTAAATGCCAACTTGGATGTCGTACGTGACATTTCAAATTAAATTTATTTAATTAAAAACCTATTTTCATCCCAACAACTGGACATCTAAGTTGGCATTTAAAACCTTTTTGGACTGCCTCGTAGAACCGTTGTTAGGGATGTAAAGAAGTTTAAAGGTAAAGTGACCACTTCATAACAAAACAATAACGTAAGTGACTAAAACGTAACATTTCAAACATAAGTGACTAAAATGTAATTTGAGGTAAGCAAAAGTGACTATTTTTGTAATTTATCTTCTTATTAATAATAAAAAATATTTACTATGACAATTTTGAAATGTATTTAACAATAAAGCTATTTTTGTTAGTTAGAATTTTTTTTTAACATTCCAGCTTATACCATATATATATATATATATAAGTTTTTAAATAATTAAAATAAATGTGGTAAAATAACATTGGGTTTAGACTGGTAAAAACTTTCATTATTTCATTTACTAAATATTTTTAAAGTTTATCTATAATTTATATAAAATCACGAATTTGAATAAACTTTTAAATGGATGGAAATACATTTTCTTTTCTATTATACTACTAAATTATTATCTAAAAACTCTTATAATTTAATTTTGAATTATAGTATAAATACATTGATATCTTCTAGCACTCCACAATGATCTCCACAAGTGCCAACTGGGTATAAATGCATTGGTATCCCCTGACACTCCACAATGATACGCACAAGCGTCAGTTAAACATAAATGCATCGATATCCGTAACACTATACAATATGCACACAAATGTCAAGTAATATGCTTACAAGAGCTTAGTATTGCACACAAGTGCCAAATAATGTGCTCACAAGCGTCAAAATTTCCTTTGATACAGACAAATCCTTTAGTATACCAACTGTACTCAAGTTAAATCCGATATCGTTTAATTTAACATTTAATATTTAAATATATCCCATAATCGTTGATTAACATCACTATTCACCAAGCACCATCACATCATAAACCTATCATTATAGTATATCACCATTGAAACATGAATCATATATAGTTCTTAACATGAAATTGTAACTAATAACATTTAAATGCATGACATCATTAACTACATTTAACAATTAGAAAAAATTGGATACATGCAATCAAACAAAGAATTCATTTAACTAAACATTCCTAAAATCTTAACATTCGATTCACATAATTTAACATTCTTTCACTTGCATTATAATTTAAAAGACTCAAGCTATAAAAAAACACACTTAAACTTTAACCATAAACCATGTTCATCTAAACATTTTCTTTTCCTTTGAAATTTTACTTCTAGTTGAATGGGTTTACACTTACCTATTATTTTAAGCTATTAATTTAACTAAAACTCAGCTTAAAGATGACTCACGACTTAAAAAGAGGAAATCATGAAAAGTTTTCTTCTGTTTTTTCTTTTCTTGAGGACTAGATGGAGGAGAAGAATGTGGAAGAAGATTCTTAAAGATTAATGAAATAAATTAGGGTAAACTACACCCATGGTCACTTTTGTTTAACTTAGGTTACGTTTTAGTCACTTATGTTTGAAATGTTACGTTTTAGTCATTTACGTTATCATGTTGTAACATTTTAGTCACTGAGCCATTAATCGTTGTTAATGGTGTAACGGTAAGCTGACGTGGCACGTTAAATCATCATTTCAAACAAAATTTTAGGTTAAATTATACAATTGATCCCCATATTTTTTTCGTTTTAAGTAATTTAATTTTTTTTCTTTTATGTTCTTTAAACTTTCCTCTTTTTTTCCATTCTCTTTTGTTTCTCCCTCTGTTTTCATACCTTTCCCATTTCTTTTAACATATTAGAAAGTTGAATTGGCAATGAAAAAAGAAGTAGGAAGTCGACTGTCATCATTTGCCTATAACCAAAACCCTATAATCAAAACCCATAAACTCATACCATGCTTCTTTCTTCACTACCAATTCGACTTCCTGGTATGTTAAAAGAAATAAAAAAGGTAGAAAAACAGAGGGAGAAGCAGAAGAGAATGGCAAAAAAAAAAGAAAAAGGAAAAAAAGAAAGAAAGTTAAAAGAACATAAAAGAATTAAATTGCTCAAAATGATAAATTATGGGGACCAATTGTATAATTTAACCTAAAGTTTTTGTTTGAAATGATGATTTAACATGCCACGTCAGCTTACCATTACACCATTAACGACAATTAACGGCTCAGTGACTAAAATGTTACAACACGATAACGTAAGTGACTAAAACGTAACATTTCAAACATAAGTGACTGAAATGTAACCTAAGGTAAACAAAAGTGACCATGGGTGTAGTTTACCCAATAAATTAAAGATCAACACATTCAATGGCTTGAATCAATTGATGGATTGGTTAGCAGATAAACAAAATAGTTGGTATTTATTCCCATATTTGTCTCGAGATCTCTAGATTTAATTTTTAAAAAAATTTTAGCCCCAAAATTTAATTTTCTAATACTGGATCATTACAACAGTTACACCATGTTTGGTTGTGCCAATACACCCCTAATCGGTGGGCCCTACATAATCCCTCTTTATTCCGTCGTTTGGTTCAATGTATTGCTAATACGCGTGTAATACATTACTTTCCTAATCGGTGAAAACCAACGATTTCTAATCCCTCTCTTTTGCCCAGATTAGCTGCCGCTTCAGTTTACCCTCCCTGTTTTACCCTCCCCCGATCCCCTTTGTTTCTCTTCTGTTCCTTCTAGCTTCAGCCGATTTGCTCCCTTGTTTCATTTCATTTCTTTTCTGCCGATTTGCTCCCAGTTTATTTTCTTTTCTTTTCTGCCGATTTGCTCCCTCAGTTTCTTTTCTTTTCTTTTTTGCCGATTTGCTCCCTCTGTTTCTGCCGATTTGCTCCCTCTGTCCCTCTGCCCATAATACTCTCCAGCAATATACACACCGACGCACAAGGAAAGCACTGTTGGTAAGCCTTTGTTTCTCCTACCCTGAACTTTTCTCCAGAAACAATCACTCTTATCATGTTTTTCGTTTCCTTCATGTAAAGCAGTTGCTATACTTTGCTGGGTCGTGTTTTTTTTTTTTGGTTTTCGTCAGTGATGGTGTCGAAACCGTTTTTTGAAAACAAAAATTTAGTTGTCGACTTTAAAAATAAAACTGGAGTCGCCACCGATCCTTTATTAGGGTGTGATCGGCTCACCTTAAAAATTATTTTGGTCTACGAATTTTGAGAAAAGAGTCCGGGAGTCCGGGAGTCACCTAAAAATTAAATGGATGGAAATACATTTTCTTTTCTATTATACTACTAAATTATTATCTAAAAACTCTTATAATTTAATTTTGAATTATAGTATAAATACATTGATATCTTCTAGCACTTCACAATGATCTCCACAAGTGCCAACTGGGTATAAATGTATTGGTATCCCCTGACACTCCACAATGATACGCACAAGCGTCAGTTGAACATAAATGCATGATATCCATAACACTATACAATATGCACACAAGTGTCAAGTAATATGCTTACAAGAGCTTAGTATTGCACACAAGTGCCAAATAATGTGCTCACAAGCGTCAAAATTTCCTTTGATACAGACAAATCCTTTGGTATACCAACTGTACTCAAGTTAAATCCGACATCGTTTAATTTAACATTTAATATTTAAATATATCCCATAATCGTTGATTAACATCATTATTCACCAAGCACCATCACATCATAAACCTATCATTATAGTATATCACCATTGAAACATGAATCATACATAGTTCTTAACATGAAATTATAACTAATAACATTTAAATGCATGACATCATTAACTACATTTAACAATTAGAAAAAATTGGATACATGCAATCAAACAAAGAATTCATTTAACTAAACATTCCTAAAATCTTGACATTCGATTCACATAATTCAACATTCTTTCACTTGCATTATAATTTCAAAGACTCAAGCTATCCAAAAACACACTTAAACTTTAACCATAAACCATGTTCATCTAAACATTTTCTTTTCCTTTGAAATTTTACTTCTAGTTGAATGGGTTTACACTTACCTATTATTTTAAGCTATTAATTTAACTAAATTCAGCTTGAAGATGACTCACGACTTAAAAAGAGGAAATCATGAAAAGTTTTCTTCTGTTTTTTCTTTTCTTGAGGAACTAGATGGAGGAGAAGAATGTGGAAGAAGCTTCTTAAAGATTAATGAAATAAATTAAAGATCGACACATTCAATGGCTCGAATTAATTGATGGATTGGTTAGCAGATAAACAAAATAGTTGGTATTTATTCCCATATTTGTCTCGAGATCTCTAGATTTAATTTTTAAAAAAATTTTAGCCCCAAAATTTAATTTTCTAATACTGGATCATTACAACAGTTAATATCTCAAGAATAATTTATTTCGAAGAGTTCACTTCATCCGTTGTTTATTTTGGACATCTACATCACTTATTAAAAGGTTCAAACAGGTTCAAGCACTACAAACTCATGAACATTCTTGTACAAGAAGTACAAGAATAAACTGTATAGTGGTAGTTTTCAAAGAGACCGGAAAGGTGTTCATCTTACTCTTACCCTCGTAGAGTAAGAGGTAAAGAAGGTTTGGGTGTTCTTTCTAAAATATGTACGAATACTTATTTAAAAGATTGTGTTTTAATATTTGACTGAGTCATTGAACTCGTAACTACAGCTTACATTTGAAAAATGGATGGACCAAACCAAATCGTAAACATATCATTTATTCCATAGTCGACATATCGAATAGAATTTTTACAGAAAAACTAAGGATAATGATAAATTACAATATGTTAAACCACATTATCATGTTCTAAGATTGTAGTTGCAATATATTGAACAACTTTCTATATAAAAACTTTAAAAGAAGTAAGACACATATGAAGATGTTCATAACCGGACTATTACTAAGACCAGAACTCATTTTTTTAAAAATAATTCTGAGCTGGAACCCAATTAAATGGTTTCATCGTTCACCAAATAGTGAAAAGACATTATACAATTTTTTAAATAGTAAAACGGATAATACATAGTTGCTTTAGGATTAATCCTACCCTCTACATGACTTACGCTTCGTTTGGGCTCTACTGAGACCACGTTTCAATGTTTTTTGAGTGTAATCTCACTAGAGCAACAGTTCGGACGATCACAGTGAAATCCTTTTACCGCCCCACAGATATTCTTTCCCACTAACCTTGTACCAAAATTTTGTGCTACATTTTGCAAGAAATTATGAATTAAGTACAAATACAAAATAAAATATCTAACCATAAATAAAATAATATTAATTAAATATTATAATTAACTCAATATAAAATCATATAATAATGTTTACCAATTGAATATCAAAACTAAACATTCTTTTAGTAGTCACAATAATTAACTTTAATTTCACTACACCAATAACTGTAGTGGCTAACTAATCTCTAACCAATCTCACCATTCGATTTATTGAGTTTTTACTACCAAAGAAATCGGTTTATTGATTCAATTTTGAATAGTAATTCAATAGCAGGAGAATTCTTTAGATTTTAGTGCGAATAAAAAATTCCACAGCATGTGAAAAGAGGCTGGCTGACATGGCAATATCCCATTGGCCGAAAATTTGACATTTCCGCCAGTGTAATAAAAATTATAGGGAGATAAGATGCGATTCAAGAGCTAAATATATTCTACGAAAACATTAAACAAAGTAACAAATTCATACATAAAAAACAAATATGTCCAATACCCTACTTCGATTAACCTATTTATTTAAAATATATCAATCTAAGATAAACATAATATATTTTAAAGCTGATTAAATGATTCTATTAGGAAAAATAATATTAGTGTGAGAAAATGAATATAACCAAACATCTTATAATGACCCGAATCAAATCGGAACAATGAACACCTTCAATCATAAAATATCCCTAAATGATTTCTCAAATTCAAATATAAAATCAATAACTAAAAAAACTAAGATCACAAGAAGCAATAGGTTGTATACCATAAACAAATAGGTCAAGTTCCAAAGCTAAATCTTTCCATACACTTTATCAGTTCCCAAAGCAGATAGCACTCTAGGAGAAATGCTCTAAGCAAACAACCATATCCAGAATGGTATTTTCAAATAATTTTTGTTAAACAATCATACATTCCATTCCTTACCGCCTGCCACCGATCATTGCTGAGCGCATTGCACTCTTTGGGCACCACCGTGCATGTCATCATCTTCCTCATAAGCCTCTTGAGCTGCTTGCGTCTGCTTCCTACGCATCTCTTCCTCGATGTTGACATCATATAGAGTTGTTTCCTCACACTCATCCAGCTCCATGTCTGTCAGCTGGACTGAGGTCCTCGGAGGTAGCACAGCCTCGAGTGCCTTGCACTGCTCGGGGGCCAAGGAGTCGGGAAAATCGACAGTAAAGTGAATGTATAGTTTACCCCTCATGAATGGCCTTTGATACATAGGCATCCCTTCATCATTTATGGCCTTGAATTGATCTTAGGTATACAAAACAAAAGTAAAGATCAATACCATATCACTTAACACGCTAGTAAAAAGATCATTGTCAACTAACAAACGAGGGATCATTAAACAAACATCAATTAGAAAGATCAATACCCACAAACACATGAACAGGGTTCATTTGAAGTCTGATGATAGCCATCAATACCACTCAAAAATATTGAAAATGCAGACATTCATCATATAAATAAAAAATGCAGCAGTTTATGCAAGACGGCAGAAATTAGACGCTTACCAGGCTTAACCACTTCACCAGGATCGGTCTTAATGAGAAGTTGCCTGCCATCTAGGTGGGTCAGTATAAACTGGAAGCCACAAAGTGCCTCAGTAAGTGTCAACGTATGTTCTACAAATAAGTCATCACCCTTCCGTTTAAATTTTGGATGATCTTTCTGTTGGAGGACAAATACAATATCCCCAGTAACTGTGTCGGGCTGCAAACAATTAGCAAACAATCAAGTTAGCAACAGCAAGAAAGCTGGATTCAACAATGTGCAACAAAATGCAAGCCTATTAAAATTGCAAAAAACAAAAACAAGAGAGAAAATTTTCATCCTTACTGCTTCATCTGCTTCTCCAGGGAAAGTAATCTTCTGTCCGTTCTGCATACCCTTTTCAACATTAACCTCCAAGACTTTCTTCTCCTGAACAACCTTCTCGCCTTTGCATTGGGGGCAACGGTCCTTATCGTTGATGGTCTCACCAGTACCCTTACAATCATTGCAAGGGTGCTGCATCTGTTGGATCATGGAAGGACCAAGGTGTCTGATGGAGACTTTCATTCCTGAACCTTGACAACCAGAACATTTCATTGATGCACCTGATTTAGACCCTTTACTGCAAATTTTAAAACATTTTCTGTTAAAAACACAGTTCGAACCGCTATGCCGCTCCACAGATGTTACTCAACAGAAGTACTCACCCCTTGCACTTGGAGCAAATTATGTTGCGTGAAAGAGAAAGCTTTTTGGAAGTTCCATTATAGAGATCTTCCAAAGAAACCTTTAGGGGATGAATTACATCCTCTCCCCTTCTTTGCCTTCGGCCTCGGCTGCTACCACCACCTGAACAAGCAACCAGGATTTTAGCTAAAATCTTAACAAATTTTAATTAAAAAAAAACCTAATCAACAAGATAGAAACAGAGTATTAATTTGAAGCCTCACCACCAAAAGGATTGCCACCAAAGAAGGATTGGAAGATATCAAATGGATCATGGGCACCACCACCTCCACCCATTCCTTCTTTAAGGGCGTCCTCACCATACTGATCATATATCTCACGCTTCTCTGGGTCACTCAGCACCTCATAAGCTTGAGCCAACTCTTTAAACTGAATTCCAAACGTACAGCACACAATCCTTATCAAATCGTCTATAACTTAAACACGACTATGAATGACACAATACAAGCTGCCATGCCCAGTTTCTAGACAAGTCAAAAACCCCAACTTATTCTAAAATCTTAACCCAATTTTTTTACAATTTGCAAAAACACAACCATAATCTTAGAAGGAGAAATTGAACATTCCCGAATCAGCCATATACCCCCATCCAAACACTCACATCCAAGTCAAAGTCAGAGCAACATAGCTCAAAACCCAGAATTTTAATAGTTTCAAAAACAAGCATAACCAAACAAGCTACTTTCTGTACAAGTCAACAACAGACATACAAAGAACCAAACCATTCTATAGCTAATGGAACTTCAATTTTATCAACCTCTCAACCCAATTGTTGACCAATTACTTAAAACAAAGCACGAAATCCAAAAAAAGAACTAAATCAAAGCATAAGCTAATAGATCAGTTCATAATTTGCTGACTCAACACAAAGAATCAACAAAACCAAACAAAACCCAGACGATTAAACCACAAAATCAACCCAAGAATCAATGAAAACAATCAACCTTTTCAGGATCACCGCCTTTATCAGGATGATTCTTAATTGCAGCTTTTCTGTAAGCCTTCTTCAAATCATCTTGGGAAGCGGTTTTGGGCACTCCCAATATCTCATAGTATTTAGTATTATCGCTTTTCTTTGGTGCTCTCCCGAACATTTTTTTGTCAGATCAGATCCTAAAATCAAGCCAAAAAAATCAATAAATACCAACAAAAAATTAAGAACATAGAAGAAAAAATATGAGATTTAAAAGAGAGAGAACTGACAGATCTTGAAGAGATATGCGAGGGTTGAAGAGAGCCACAGGAGCGCACGCGAGACGGCGAGAAGGAGAGAAACACAGAAGGGCTTAAGTGAAGAATAGGTGTGGTAAGAGACCTATTTATATAGGGGAATAATGGACGGTCCAGATCTATTGTTGAAACTCTTTTGAGAGGTAGCTGAGAGGTGGTGTTTATTTTCACTCGCTTTGGAATTTGGTATAGAAGGATCTAGAATTGTACACTGCTTCACGCTTGGTATTGGAATAAATAAATTAAATTAAAAAAAAAAAAGTTATATTGGTCTCCCATCCATTTTTTAGTAATGTGTAAAAATAATAAATTAAAGTGATATTATAATACATCTATCATATTAAATTTTGAAAAATAATAAAACTTAATTTAATAAATTTAAAAACTATCATTTAGTTAGAATTAAAAAATTTAAATTCAAAAAATTTAAAAACTAAAAATAATCAAATTAAAATATCGAGATTAAATTTATAACTTATACATAGTATAGGGACTAATAACAAAATTAGTCCGTATAAATCAAAATAGAAATTTCTTTTAATGAGTTTGAAATTCTATTAATTTTTTTACTTAATAAAAATATTGCAACAAACTAAGCATTTAGATAACCTCTTATGGATTATTTTTCAAAATGTTAAATTGATCTGATTTAAAATGTATATTTGAAATAAATTATTTATCTTTTTAAAACTTTAAAATCTAAAGATTTATTAAATAATAATAAAAATAAAGTTTAAGAAAACACAGATTGAAACCGATTCATGAAATTATTTATTATTTTTATGAAGTCGAGGAAGAGTCACCCATTTTTCAAAGGAAAGTTTTGGTGGCAGGTGGAGTTTCAGCGACGATAAACACAGTCATATGCTATCACAATTTATGAAGGCAACAAAAATAACTACAAAATAGATTTATAAACTGGAAAAAAAATATGCATATGAAGTGAATAAGGAAAAAAAAAAGAGAGAGGGTTAGTAGAAAGAGAAAATGACATGATTTGAACTTATGTCATCTAAATAACAAACAAATTATCCACTCCAAATAAGACCTGATCATGGGTCGGGTTACTCGGCCCGCTCGAAATGCTAGAGGGTTTGGGCAAAAATATAGGCCCAAAAAAGGGGCTTGGACAAATGCATTTTTGACCCCGAGCCCCCGGCTCGAATTCACTAAAGGATAAAAAAATCTGCTCTTTTTTTAATGTTATTTTCTTGTTGTTTTCTCTCTATTTTGCTACCATTTTACTATTATGTTGCTATTATTTTGTTGTTATTATTTCGATATTGTATAAAACTTATTTTATTGTTAATTTTGTTATTATTTTAAAGGCATTTGTTAATTTTATTATTATTTTAGAAGCATTTACTTGTTAAGTTGCATTTATCATAGTGTTATTTAAATTTACATATTTTTTAAAATTTATTTTCAATTTGTTGGGAAATGTTTATTTTGATGTTTTTAGTATTTTTTATGTATTATATATATTTAAAAATTATATAAAAATAATATAAAAATTAATACGGGCGGGTCGGGACGGGCCCGAGTTTTATCATTTTTATTCGGGCCGAACTTGGACAAAATTTTAGGCCCATTTTTCGGGCCAAGCCTAGGCCTAGTAAATGAACATGAATTTTTAGTTGAGCCCGGCCCGGCCCATGAGCACCTCTACTCCAAACTAGCTTGGCACCATAAATTTTAATTTGATTGAATTAAAAATTAAATATTTGTTCAATCTGACAAATCATTGTTGACACAAATAAACATATAACATTTTTTTTTATGTCCATTTTGCAATCAATGTTAAGTGTTTATGGTTGCCCCTCTTAATAGTATCAATCTCCAACATTTTTTTTTCTCTTTAAACATGTATATATTTTTTTATTTCTTAAGGTGTCTACTGGAGCGAACCTAGTAACTAATCATTCGCATTCTGTAAGTTCATTAAGGGGTAGACGCTGGTCACAAATTTTAAAATTAGTCCATACCCAGAATAAGAATCGAACCATCGACCACTAATTACAATACACTCAACACTTATTAATAACCTACTACAGTTTTTAATTTCAATAAATATGATCACAAAATGATAAATGATTAGCCCATAGACCATAGTTAATATAAGATAACTATTAACAAGCCTCAGTTTTGAGTGATAAATAGATTTTAGATTTGAAATTCGAATTTAAGTAGAAGAATCAAATCCTTTCCATTATCAATATATCGGAAAAAAAATTTAAAATATCTATTTTATATGTTAAAAAAGAAGGGTCTTCAGAGTTTTCTTTTTTTTAATTTTATAGTGGATTAAGGATGTGACAATTGTCCTACTTATTTATATATTTATTTATTTTATTTTTTATTATATTCTATAGGACACATGTCACTAAAGTATTGCCCGCATTCTATTTTGGTCTTGAATTTTTAATGTTTTTTATTTTGGTCACTAAACTATACAAAAACTAATGTTTTCATCATCAATGTTAACAACGGTTTGAAATTTGACGAAAGTGCTAACATGGGCTTCTTTATTAGTCTAATAACAATTTTAGCCCTCTAATGTTTACACATTCTATCAATTTGATATTAAATATAAAAACTTTAACAAATTTAACCCTCAATGTTTACAAATTTTATTATTTTAGTTTAAATTTAAAAAAATCAATAAAATTAACCCTCAACATTTACAAAATGATAAATTATAATTTTTAAAAAATTTGTAAAATTTTTAAGAAACAAACGCCAAATCTAACGTAATAAGTGTAAAAAATTATTACTAGTTAAAAGAAAATCTAAAGAGTTGTTGGTTACATCAAAACCACAACTATAAGAACACACACTTAACTATAATAAGTAAAATCCCAAACAATCAATCTTATCAATCTACCTTTTCAAGACTTTTACACCATGTTTGGTTGGGTGTAATGGCTATGTTCCGTGGGCCCCACTTAATCCTTTGTTTGGTTCGGTGTATTGGCCTAATACGGGTCTATTACATTACGGATGTAATCCCCAAAATCCACCGATTTCTATTCCCTTCCTTTTGGTCAGTTTAGGTCCTGCTTTAGTTTTATGCCCTGTTTTACCCTTCCGATCCACGCTTCCCCTTTCCGTCTTCTGTTTCTTCCTTCTAGCTTTCTTCTCCACTCTCCTCGCTGTCTTCTCCTTCTCTTTTTTACCTCTCTTTGGCGTCACAGCTGGACTTAGAACACCGATCAAAAAGCACCCTCCATCTCACGTTTTTCGTTCCTCTCCATTGGTGAAACTGTGTTGTGTCTATGGGAACCGGTAAAGAAGATACAACTTTATTATTATTGAACATACATATCTCAGGATTCTTTTGTGTTTAAGTTGTCTTGCAATGACAAATTTTGTAGTGGCATATATGTTTGATGATTCGATGTCTGAATTTCCATGCAAAAAGAGAACATTTTTGTTTGCTAAGAAATCGATAAAAAAATAAGGTTTCTGCAGATTTTCTCTCTCTCTCTCTAATATTTTTTCAACAAGTTAACTAAATATAGAATTTGGGTTTTGTCCACGCAGAAAACCTGCTAATATTGTGGATTGGGTTCTGCAAGTTATTAACTTTGACTTATAATTTGTTTTTGTTTGAAGTTATGGAATTTTAATGGAGTAATAACTTTGGATTGTTTTCTAACCTTGCAATGACCACATTTTGTTTTAGAAGGGGTTTCTGTTTGAAATTAAAATGAGAAACTGGATTTGGGTATTTCTATTTTTATCACATCATGTTAAATTTGAAGTTTTCTTTTTCTATTTTCTTTTTTATTTCTGTAATTTGCTAAATTGTCGATTTGATTGTTTGGCTGTAATGTGGTTTAGCAGAAGATTAAAAGGTTGAATTTCATCTTCTGATTAATAGACACAGGGTTGACAATTAAAGTGAGGCATCATGTTGTTGGTTATGGTCTCTTTAAAGTTATCCAAGCTTTTACCTAAAACAATGCAAGAAGATGAATTTCATACTACTAGTGATAATTGGAATGGATTCTGTTTTGCATCAATTAGGTATATTTTGTACAGTTAAATTACGAATCCTCGATTAGTATGTGGAATTTAAGGATAAGGGCAGAAAATGAAGTCTATATAGTATACATGTTCCATAGGATAAGGGTGGATCGTTTCTATTTTCCCTTGTATACATGAAGAAGTTACTCTATAAGTTTCGATTGCATGATACATTCTGTTTCTACCATTGTCGAAGCACAAATCTCTATCCTTTGAAACTAAAGTATGTAGTTTGTTTCTCAGTCCAACTTAGTGCTAATGCATTTTCAAAGATACCATGGTTTGAATTAACTTTTTAGTTCCATTATTTGCTCATCTATTCTTTGTCTCGTTGAAGCAGTCCCCTAATACTGGGGTTTGATTGAAAATTAGCATATGTGATCTCATATACTTTACCAGGAAATATAGGTTTGATTGAAAATTACAAAACTTTATCATGGAGCTTATATTCCACGTACTGAGTTTTCACTCCTAGCTTGTTGCTTGAGGAATTTTAGTTCAGGTATTAGTCACAGATATTATGAAATGTTACACATCACATATATGATCTTGTTTGTGGTTGAAACTTTAATAGCAATAGAAATTACTGATAAGATAGGATATTGTAATTGCACCAGCCGAGCTGCTGCTTTTATGTTATTATGGAGGCACTAAGCCATGTTGCTTGACCATGTCCTAATCATTTTGGCAACCTGAACAATCGAATGGTTCTTCGATAGCTGCTTCAACTGGTATTATACTTTGGGTGGAATTGCAATAAAAATTTTATTGCTGCTGTAGTAGTTTGTATTGATGATCTTTTTCCAGTTTCATGTTGTCCCTGAACTCTTCTCAAGTCATAGTAGCAGTAGGAAGGATCAATCACCTAACCTTGTCACCAACAAGGTGGCAAACATAAGATTCTGATAGATAGGACGACCCAAAATGTTAAAATGAACTGAATGTAGCAACGGAGAATCCAAGGCATAGACAGTCATTGATGATATTCTAATGAAATGTCATCTATGACCTGGTAGTCCAATGCCTTTTTGTTTTTGTCTGGTTTCAGCGTTGTGGGCATAACAATTGTGGCTTCAGGCCTTGCAAAATTTGAGATTTCAGGCCTATCTAAATCATGTGTGATTGATTTTAATACTAGTCGAATGCTTAGAAGTGTAAATTATTTTGTATATTAGCACCCTTGTTAAAGTTCTTGCGCCTGGTGTATCTGACCCCTGTTGTTCTAGTAAATTGATGTTCTATGTGAAATTTTGTAGGTATTGGACTGTTAGCTACCGATTTGCTCCAGACATAAATCGTTGGCAAGCTGAAGCTCTAGTTGCAATTCAAGAGGTTTGGTAACTTATCCAATCTTCTAAACTAAAGAAAAATTGTAAGACTTCAAAATCAAATACAGAGAAACACAGTAAAACACATACATGTTGATTTTTTGCATAGAATTTTAATTTTTTTTGGAAATTATAAGTAGAGAGTTTAAATTTTTTAAAAATTTTAATTAGATTCTCAAATTGAATGTTATGTCGAGTTATTGAAGTCTGGTGTAAATTAAAAGTTAATTATTGGTTTTGACATAAAATAAATTTAGAACATATTTGAGAATATTACAGATCAACTAACGATTTTCTTTTTTCGGTCTTTTAGCTATTTATTTTCTATTTGTTAAAGTAAATAAGAATTTGTGCTTACAAGTATTTTTTTAATTTTAGCTACTTGAATCATTATAATTTGGGTAAGTGTTAAAACAATCATCAACTGTTCGAGGGAGAGAATTCACACTAGAAGTACAATTGTGAGATTACAACACTCGAGAGTTTGACTGGACATGAATATTTCATTGTATTATGAGTTTAGTAGTAGATTCTAGAAAGATTTGATATTGAATTGCATAAGCAATTGCTGTTATTGTTCTTGGATTTGTTCATACATTTTTGTCTCACAATTTATGCCAACAAGTATATACAACAAGTCTATTTAACAAGTCCTTGGTGAGTTAAAATGAATTTTATGAAGGAAGGTAGCTCAACTTCAAAACTACTTCTTTTGGACAGAATAAACTATGCCTATTGGAAGATTGAGATGTGAACATTCATCAAGTCTATTGATAAAAGAGCTTGAAAATCATCTATTTAACTAGATGAGAGCCTCCTAAAACAACAAGCTTATATGGGTCACATATTGTAAAATCAAAAGCACAATGTATCACTAAAGAAGATAAGATTGTAAACTTGACATTCATACGAAATTATAGGATTTCTTGCACTAGTGATTACTTAGATGGGGCGTTAATACAATGAATAAATTGTAAGGTGATTAAAATTGAAGGAATAAATTAGAAACATTTTATTAAAAATAAAACTAATTAAATGTGTATATTCATATACAACGCATTAATTAAAAATATTTTTAAATAATTAAAATTAAAAATATTATTTTAATAATATTACATATATATCGACTTTTGAACCATTATAAATTAAACCCAATCCAATCATGAGTAAATAAAATAAAAATTGGATCATTAGATATAATCAAGTAAACAACTTGATTAAAAAACAAATATTCAATATATTAAAATTGGATCATTAGATATAATCAAGTAAACAGCTTGATTAAAAAACAAATATTCAATATATTAAAATTGGATCATTAGATATAATCAAGTAAGCAACTTGATTAAAAAACAAATATTCATTGTTATTATGATTGAAAGTGCTTTTAAAAATTGTTTAAAAGAAAAATATGGTTTGTTAATGTTAAATTTGTAACATTGTTGTCAAAAAATACGGTTAAATGTTAAAATGTTCTTCTTAGAGATGATAGTGGAAAGTAAAAGATAGTTAGGTTACATGATATTTAAATAATTTAATACAATGATACACGAGATATAAATTGCAAAGATAATTTTAATTTCTATTTTTTGCTTCGTTAAGATTCTAAATTTGTATTGTTCATTTTTCTTTGATAGTGTGATATTGCTTCCTATTGAAGCGGCTTGTTTGATTACTTCCTCCATCCACAGTTGACCGTCTTCTTTTCACACAATCACTGTAAGTTCTTTGGCAATTAAATTATTTAATTTTATTTTACTGTTATTGAAATTATGATTGGAGAAAAGTGACCCTTTTACTACGATTTGACAATATGGAACACATTAATATCTTGCAGTAATGGCTCGTCTGCCTTTAATTTCACAAAGTGTGAGGCGTAAAAGAATTGATATTGCATTGACAATATGGTTGGAAATCTGTAGAATTGCGATTTGGTTCTTATTTACAATGGGTGCCAGCCTTAGCCTACATACTTATAGACCAAGGATTAGGTCCTATACCTTAGATTTTTATGCAAAACGGGATTATGTGAAAAGGCTTGTATATGCTAGTGACGAGACCTGTATTGAACAAGTTAGGATGAATAGAACTGCCTTTTTTTAACTATGTGAGATGTTAGAATCATTAGGGGGATTGAAGTCGTCAAGAAACATGCTTGTTGATGAGCAAGTGGCAATGTTTTTACATATCATCTCCCATCACCTGAAAAATCGAGTTATCAAGCATCACTTTAGTAGGTCCAGGGAAACTGTTAGCAAATCATTTCATAGTGTTTTAAATGCTGTCATACGCTTACAAGATGTGTTATTTAAAAAGGTAGAGCCAATTACAGTTAATTCTTCAGACACAAGGTGGAAATTGTTTAAGGTATTGGACTGAGTTTTATATATAGCTTGTACAAAATTTAGTTGATTTAGATTTAAATTTAGTATCCTAACTGAAGGTTTTATAACATGTGATATAGAATTGCTTAGGTGCTCTTGATGGAACCCACATCAAAGATTAGGGTTCCAACAGTTGATAAACCTAGATATCGAACGCAAAAAGGTGACATAGCAACAAATATGTTAGGTGTTTGTACACCTGAAATGCAATTTGTTTATGTTCTTCCTAGTTGGGAAGGTTCTGTTGCTGATGGACGAGTTCTTCAAGATGCCATTAGTAGGAGACATGGACTAAAAGTTCCCCATGGTAAAGTGGATAGTTAGAGGACTTTGAATTATTCATTAAAATCAAACTTTTTTGGGGGAATTAATCATTTAAAATATTTTTTTATAGGTTGTTATTATCTAGTTGATGCTGGATACACAAATTGTGAGGGATTTCTTGCACCTTTTAGAGGACAACGATATCATTTGAATGAGTGGCGTCAGGGTTATCAGCCTAGTACTCCGCAAGAATTTTTTAATATGAAACATGCCTCAGCACGTAATGTTATTGAAAGATGCTTTGGGCTATTAAAACTTAGATGGGGAATACTTAGGAGTCTATCATTCTATCCTGTAAGGGTGCACAATAGAATCATTATTGCATGTTGTTTACTCCATAATTTTATTCGGACCCATATGAGTATTGATCCTATTGAAGCGGAGGTGGGAGAAGGATTATCTAGTAATGTGGTAGATGACAATGAACTGAATATCATAAATATTCATCCATCGGATGCTTGGGCTACTTGGAGGATGGAACTAGCCAACCAAATGTTTGATGAATGGCAAGCATCTAGAAATTAGTTAGGTTTGGGGAGAAAATGAGTTTGAGTAGATTTCTTTATGTTATTTTATGTATCTAGTTTGTGAAACTTTGGTGGCTTTTGAATTGTTTTTTGTATTGTACTAAACTTGTTGAATTATAATTTAATTTCTTTTCATTCAGCATGTGTTATAATTTTATACAGTGTTGAGCTTTTGATTCATGATATTGAACTTAATCATAATTTTATAAAGTGTTCACCTTTTGATTCATGATATTAATAGTAATTAATATAATTTGTTTTTTTTCTTAAGATAATTATGTCAGGTGTTTCAAAATCAAATGTTTCTTCTCAAGCTTCTCGAGGAACCAAAAGGAAATGGGTTCCAGAAGAAGATGCAGCATTGGTTTCTTGCATGGTGGACTTGCTCAATGTTGGAACATTTAATGCTGATACCGGGTTCAAAGCCGGTTATTTAAATGAGTTGGAAAAAATGCTAGAAAAGGCTTTACCCAATGCAATGTTGAAGGCTAGACCTAATATTGAATCGAGGATTAGGTTACTAAAAAGGGAGTGGTCAATCGTGTAAGACATGCTTAATGGCCAAAAGAATAGCGATTTTGGTTGGGACCAACATAGACAGCTCGTTGTTGCTGAAGATGCGGTTTGGGACTCTTATTTAAAGGTAAGAATTATTTCAAGTGTTTATTATCTTATTTTTACCAAACTTATAACTAATATGATTTCCTCATTTTTTTAGAGTCACAAAGAAGCCGCTCAATTCAGACATCATACTTTCCCTTACTAAGACCACCTTACTGCCATATACGCAAGAGATCGAGCGACTGGGAAAGATGCTCAAATAGCCGCTGATGTTCTTGAAGAAATGAATGCTCAGGGTGAACCTACTACAGATATGAATGAAGAAAGAAACGAATTCTATGACTGTGAAGCTGACGTCTCTTTGGATGACATGGATGTTTCTGCTACGGAGCCGAGACGAGATACAAACCAAGGGGGTTCCTCATCTTCAAAGAAGAGAAAGAAGAATTCTGATGCAGGTGATAATATTTCTTCTTCATTTAATGAGGCTGCCACTTTATTGGCCGAAAACATGCGGGCTATTGGCGAACAAATTAGAAGGAGTATTGCCTCCGATGTGGTAGTTCAACAGAAGTCAGAAGAATTCCAAATCATCCAAGAAAAAGCTACAAATTTATATTCAACCTTATGTGAAATAGAAGGTTTAACAGTGGATGAGCGGTATCGAGCATTGAGTAAAATTCCAGATCATCCAACTCAAATGCTCCTTTTCTTTAGTTTACCTTCTGATGTGCGGTTGGAATGGGTCAGAAGATTTCTTGCTGACCATTAAACTTCTTATTTCTGTTGATGATATTTTCGTAACTTTTTCTGTTTGTAATATTTGGGATGGTATGTCATTACAATCTTCTAACTTTTTGATGTTCTAAAATTGTATAACATATGGATTATGACATAGAATTTCATGAATTTCATTTAACCTTTTGTTAATATATGAAAATTATGTTTATGCAAAATATAATTCTCAAGTTATTTATTACTGGTAATATTTTTTTATTGTAGAATAATTAAATTATTTGTTCCACTAATGATATTTTAGCACATTAAAATATGTATTGCAGTTTAAAAATAATAAAGTAGATTATAAATTATATTTAATAATAATTATTTTAAATTATATTTTATAGTATTATATATTATGATTTTAGTAAATTCATATAATAATATTTAATACTAAGAATTTTATCAAATTATATATTTTTTTATTATATTTAATAATATTTTTAGTAAATTATATTTAATAATAATTATTTTAAATTATATTTTATAGTATTATATATTATGATTTTAGTAATTCATATAATAATATTTAATACTAAGAATTTTATCAAATTATATATTTTTATTAAATTATATTTAATAATAATTATTTTAAATTATATTTTATAGTATTATATATTATGATTTTAGTAAATTCATATATTTTTATTAAATTATATTTAATAATAATTATGTTAAAATATGATTAAATTATTTATTATTTATATTAATAAACTTATTAAAATTTAATAACAATAACAATAATCATCTACCTAAAAAAAATTCTGCTAAGGGCATTCTAGTCATTTTAGTTTTTTTCCTTATGCTATTACACCTCTATTCCATTAAAAAATTCTGCTAAGGGTATTCTAGTCATTTTAGTTTTTTTCCTTATGCTATTACACCTCTATTCCATTCAACCAAACACAAGAATACCATTACGTCTCTATTCCATTCCATTCAACCAAACAAAAGAATTACCTATTACGCCTTTATTCCATTACGCATCTATTCCATTACGCCTCTATTCCAATACAGCGAACCAAGCGTGCTCTTAATGTAAACTAAAAGTGCCTTTCCCATTTTTTCTCTCTCTTTTTTTTTCATTGGATTTAAATTATTATTTGCCATTAAAATATTATCAATTTTAGTAGGTCTCATTGCTTAATCTTCACAAGAAATTCTAGAAATATAATATTGTGTTTTTGAGAAACTGTGAACCTTATTTTGCTAATCTGAGTTTACACCAAATTTTATTATTGTACTCGTGGTTTATTTGTGGTTCATTTTTTAGTTTTTTGTGTTTGAAAAATTGTTCAAAAAATATATTTTTTGGTGCCTGAAAATAGGTATTAATGATTTTTTAGTACTGTTGTTTTTTCAATAGAATAGAGTACTGTTGTTAGTTGTGTATAAAATTATTCAAATTTGTATGTTTTGCCAAAGGGTGAGAGAATCAAAGACATTTGCTATATTAATTTCAAGGTCTCGCCTTATTTTGGGATTAACTCAAAGTTCAAACCTCGTTTTAAAGTTTGAGAGATTAGCTAGTGGTGATGATAATTATTCCTTTTTTTTTTTCAGATAATTTAAGTTTGGGTGTTGGGTTTTTTTAAAAGTTTACAAAATGTTAAAAAATTAAAAATTGTAATTTTGTAAATGTTGAGAGTTAAATTTATTGAATTTTTTTAGAATTTGAACTAAAATAATAAATTTTGTAAACATTAAGGGCTTAAATTGTTATTTATTATTATTTAGAATCAAATTGATATAATGTGTAAACATTAAATGGATAAATTTATTATTATACCAATAAAAAAATCCCACATAAATATTTCCGTATTTGGTTTCGTATAATTTAGCATAAAAAACTTAAAAGTGTAGTAACCAAAATACAATGCGAAGAGTACTTTAGTAACAAATTCTATACATTACCCATAATTTTCCTTAAAAAATCCCTAAAGGATAACTTCTTGACAGGTTAATAAGTTGGGTATTTTACTAAAATAATACAAAAAATAAAAAAAATACTAAAATAATATAATTTTTTTTATTTACCAAAATGGTACAAAAAAAACATAAATGTTAAAAAAAAAAGCTGTTGGGAAGTGGCAGGACCCTGGTGGAGGACCTGCCAGAGGCGGCACCAGTGGTGCCAATGGCAGAGGCGGCACCGATGGTGCTACTGTCACAGGCGGCACTGATGGTGCTACTGCCACAGGCGGCACCGATGGTGCTACTGCCACAGGCGGCACCAACCCCTTATAATGAGGAGACCATTCGGCTGGTGGAGAAGGGAAGGAGAAGGGAAGGAGAAGAAAGAAAGAAAAAGAAAGAAAAGGAAAGGAAATGAGAAGAAGAAGAGGGAGGGAAGGAAAAAGAAAGAAAAAAAATAAGTAAAGGTAATTTTTTTTGTATTAATTTAATTTTTTTGTAATATTTGTGTAAAAAATTTATGTTATGTACATTGTATGTGTTTTATTTTTTTATTTAACATATATATTTTATGAAATTTATTTAGCATGAAAAAATCCATGTTATGTACATTCTATGTTGATTAGAAATTTTTTTTATGAAATTTATTTAGCATGTTGTAATGAGTTTTTTTTTTACAAAAATAGCATTAAAAATAAAATAAAAAAAATATGTTTAAGATAACATAAAATACGAAAAGAAAAAAATGAAAATAGTATATTCACCGAAAGTAATAAAATTTAAAAAAAATGTAAAATAATAAAATACAAAAATAATATATTTTATTGAAAGTAATAAAATTTAGGAAAAAAATATGAACAAAGGGCCGAAATAAGGGTTATTTTTTGAAATTTATTTAAAAAACACACTAAATTAATAAATTTCAAACATAATGTACTAAAATAATGTAAAATAATAAAATTAGAAAATAATATATTTTTTTAAAGTAATAAAATCCGGGGAAAAAATACGAACAAAAGGCCAAAATAAGGGTTTTTTACTAAATTTTTTTAAAAAACAGAAGTAATTAATACATTTCAAACATAATGTACTAAAATAATGTAAAATAATAAAATACAAAAATAATATATTTTTATTGGAAGTAATAAAATCTGGGAAAAATACGAATAAAGGGCCGAAATAAGGGTTTTTTTTAATTTATTCAAAAAACACAGTAAATTAATATATTTCAAACATAATGTAATAAACTAATGTAAAATAATAAATTAGGAAATAATATATTTTTATTGAAAGTAATAAAATCGAGGAAAAAAATACGAACAAAGGGCTGAAATAAGGTTTTTTTTTTAAATTTATTTAAAAAACACACAAAATTAATACATTTCAAACTAATGTACTAAAATAATGTAAAATAATAAAATTAGAAAATAAAATATTTTTATTGAAAGTAATAAAATCCATGAAAAAAATACGAACAAATGGCCGAAATAAGGGTTTTTTTTGTAAATTTATTTAAAAAACACACAAAATTAATACATTTCAAACTAATGTACTAAAATAATGTAAAATAATAAAATTAGAAAATAAAATATTTTTATTGAAAGTAATAAAATCCAGGAAAAAAATACGAATAAATGGCCGAAATAAGGGTTTTTTTTGTAAATTTATTTAAAAAACACACTAAATTAATACATTTCAAACATAATGGTCTAAACTAATGTAAAATAATAAAATTAGAAAATAATATATTTTTATAGAAAGTAATAAATTCGGGAAAAAAATACGAACAAAGGGCCGAAATAAACATTTTTTACTAAATTTCTTTTGAAGTTGCAGGCATCGCAATGGCTTCATTGATTAACGACGATCCTCACATATCTGATTCAGCTAATAACATGGTAATATATTATTATTTGTTAATCACAGGTTCTATTAAAAAATGATATACGTAATATATAGAAATAAATCATGTTATCCTAATATTTGTTTTCTATAATTTAACACTATCAGGGCTCGTACCAAGTATTAAGGGGTCGAGTGAATGGTATAGGATATCCCTCGGATTCACAGTTGATGTCGTACTTGGAGCAAGCTGGATTTGGGTCAGCAGCATTGATCCGGACGTTCGACTTGCGGTATGATTTAATATCTACACTAGTGGAGCGGTAGCTCCCGAAGACCCACACTTTTCATTTTCCGTGTGAGGAGTGCACGGTGACCTTGGAGGATGTTGCACTGCAGCTTGGGCTCCCAATCGACGGGAGTCCCGTAACGGGAGTAACTGCATTTACTGAGCCGGTTGCACTATGTTATTAGCTACTAGGAGACTCGCCAAACGATGATGAGTCAAATTTTACGAGCTTGAAATTTACATTGCTGAAAGCCAAATTTGGATAGTTATCAACTAATGCCACTAAATGAGAGTTGATGTGCGCTGCTCGAGCGTACATCATGCATATTATAGGGGGAGTATTGATGCCTGATTCAAACAACAACAATGTGCATATTATGTACTTACCCCTATTAGCTGATTTGACCAACGTTTGCTCGTATAGCTGGGGCTCTGCCGTTCTGGCAGTGTTGTATCGGGAGCTTTATCGGACGACAAAACCTTCTGTTGTAGACATGGACGGATGCCTTACATTGCTGCAGTTGTGGGCATTTTATCGGATGCCATTTTTGGCATCGGTTACTCACCAACCATATGTTTATCCACTAGTTAACAGGTAATAAAATATAACTTGTCATTATTTGTAGTCATACTATATTGATTGATGTTACCAACCATACTATATTTGTTTTTGTAGGTGGAGTATTTATCCGGGTATCGAGAGGTCGTACACTGTCCTGATAGACCTACTGATGATCGAACATCATGCTAGGGAAGAGGTAAGATATTCTAATATTCGTGACATCTTACTTTCTATATCTTACTCACACCGTGTTAAATTATAACCACGTTATTAATCATGCAGTTTATATGGATGTCATATCGTAGCCCGAAAATTGTAGCTGTGATACCCTCGTTTGCATACGTTCATTCTGAAATGTGGTGCACTAACGCACCAATTATAAATTTCAATGTAGTCAGTGGTACCATGGGGATCGAGTGCTACGACAGTTTGGTCGCATCCAATATATCCCGGATCTGCCATGCGAGGTGGGGGTGGTTCACGGCATCAACAAGAGAGGAAAACCGCAGTTGGATTGAGGGGTTAAGCACCGAAAATTTGTTGCGCTGTGGAACAATCGGATGGGTCGAAGACCTCAGATGGTTATGGCTTCCGATTTGCAACCATCATTAGAGTACATACAATGGTACTCTAGTTGCGGAAAGCCATATCTACTTGGAGGGCAGTCGACTGTAGTCCCCCGCACATGTAGCGACTTGGGGGATCGTACCCAGCGACCCCCATGGAGGCAGAGCCTGCGACAGATCATTATACAGAACCACAGCCCGAGTCGGAGCCCGAGCCAGATCCCGAGCAATCACATTCACTTGGGGATTCACATTGCTATCATCCGGATTTGGCGGGCAATGACTATATTTCGAGCTTCTCAGGAGGCGAATAAGCATACGAGTTTGATCTCTTCGGATCATACCTGCCACAGTACGGCACTCTCGGCCCGTATCTACAGCATCATGAGACTCTTTCCGATTCAAGTTCGTCGACGCCGATCGAGCCACATGATTTTTCCTCTATGTTCAGCACAACCCCACCTGCGCCTAATGAGGATGTTGGTCGTCGCAAACACCCACAACGTGACCGTCGACCTCTGCATAGGTATACCCCTAGGACCACACCATCGAACCATCAATTTTAGGGGTTTATTGCACTTTTTTGTACATTACAAAGTTGGTACTTTTTGTATAAATTTAATTATTCTAATTCTAGGTATGCTTACTACGGAACTTTTCTTCCCTTTTTGCATTATACTAAAGCTGAATTTAAGGTTAAATGGCTCCATTTTGGATATAATTTTAATTATTACAAATGAATTATACTTTTTATAACTTAATTTGGATACAATTTAAGCATAAGCATAAGCTTAATTTAAGTTAATGGGTGTTAAAACAACATTGCAACATTACAACATTACACATAACAATTTTACAGTATTAGCTCAATTCTGACCCGATCCTGACGACTGTCCAACATGATAGTTTCACTGAGGGAATTTATTCCGATTATGACTACTTAACCTGCATAATCCACTACGCTTACCGTCGGATTTCTCCCTAATGTCCATTTCATTATGGATTCTGGTTGATTGCAGACGACCTCTTAGATTCCTGCGTAGCCCTCTATCTGGAAGAAGCTCGAAAGTCGTCGAAGGCACCTCCCACGTAAACAGGCCAGGTAGGATGGGGAACTTATTTTCCCAAACACGCAATGTGTGCTCGAGTGTGTACACATCATCGACATATTGTTCAACATTAAGGTTTACTTTAGCACACGCTGCCACGACATGCGCACATGGATAATGAAGTGTTTCGAACCTCCTGCAGTCGCACCGTCTGTTCCGCATATCAACTCCATAGGACCTAGGTGGTATACCGGGTCGACGACCGATGGTCTCAGTAACTCGAAACGTTTCCAGACGTCGTGAATATATTTCTACATTCATCGACCTCGCCATCTGATGGTTTACAAGCATTGCATCCCTGACATCTTCGAAAAACACGTGTCCCGCCTCCATCTGGTCGACTTGTTGCTGACCCATTCTTGGCATCAAGGTAGCCAACCTATAGAATGTAGTCGAGAAGACAGATGTAATCGGAAGATGACGTGTTATTCAACAACACAGCGTTGACCCCCTCCACTAAGTTTGTGGTCATTTGACCATAACGAAAGCACTCGTCAAAACTTTAAGCCCATTGCCACGGCTCTATTGTACCCAACCATTGTCAGAAAGATGTGTTTGTTTATCCCTCCATGTCACTCTCAAGTCGAATCATTCTTTGGCGGAAAATATGTGGCTCTAACTCGTACGCCGTATACATATTAAGAAAAGATAAGTTCTAGTAACTCGATAACATAAAACATTACAACTTATATTGAAAAGATAAGGTTATCATTTACCCATTGTCGCTACTTGTCTCTTCCAGTCTGCATTCTTATAATCTTTACGGAAGTTAGACGCAATGTGACGGATGCAGTAAACTGATCTTCATGGCACACCGGAATACCTAATTACTGCAATTAAACCTTTCCCTCTATCGGAGATGATGCAAATATTATCGTTGCTAATAACATACCTCCGCAGGTTAGTAAGAAAGAATTCTTAAGATTCCATGTTCTCCTTATCTATGATGGCAAATGCTATCGGGAGCACGTTTCTATTGCCGTCTTGAGCAACCGTAAGAAGTAGAATTTGTGTTTATTTTCCATATAGCCAGGTCCCATCCACCTGTACAAATGGCTTGCAGTAGGGAAATGCCCGCACACATGGATCAAACGTCCAGAACATCCAATGAAAAATTTTTTTCTCGGCTGTAACTGGTCGTCCGGGCCGTAATAAGGTCTTGTCTGTAACTCAATCACAGTCTCCGGTACGTACTCCCGCATAGCAGCTATCCATCCTTGTAGTTCGTTATACGATGAATCATAATCCCCATATTATTGCTCAATTGCCATCTGTTTAGCTATCCACGCCTTTCGATATGGTACTCGATATTGGAATCGTGCTTGCATTTCGGCAATCAGTATTAAAACTTTAATGGTCGGGATGTCCTTCACCATTGGCATGATACACATACAGATAGTTTTCGAATCAAGTTTTCCATGATCTTCTGTCATACGTGTTGATGTGCATATATGATAACCAACAAATTTTCCTTTGGTGCCGCCTGTGGCATCCCATTTTCTACTGTTTTTTTTGTACCATTTTGGTAAATAAAAAATTTATATTATTTTAGTATTTTTATTTTTTTGTATTATTTTAGTAAAATACCCTAATAAGTTTCTTTTAATATTAATTTTTTAGGTTTTCCTTTTAGCTTAAAATTTCTAAAAATAAATTAGGCTTTTAAAAAAATATAGTTTTAATGATTATTTACTTGTTAGAGTTTTGATTAATGTTTATATTTGATCCAATAAAAAATTAAAAAAAAAGATTATTAATTAATTTTAGGTAAATTATATAATTAGTCATCCACATATTAGTATATTTCTATTTTGATCACCAAACTATAAAAAAATTTCAAGTTCATCATTAACGTTTTAGATATTTTTGTTTTGGTCGTTTTCCAGTAAATAGTTAACGGGAATGATGACGTGGTCATTTTCTGACCAGTATAATAATATATCCAGTCCTGAATATTTATATATTCTTTCAATTTAGTCATAATTTTAAATAATTCAATAAGTTTAATTTTTCATATTTACAAGTTCTATCAATTTGATCCTCAAACACATATATATAATATGCTGTCATTGGTAGGATTTGGAATAATCTATTGTAACTTAGCATTTTGTACTTTGTTGTTCTTGCATGCCTTTAATTGAGTACTGTTTTCTTTCTTCTTTGTCTTCTATATACTTGCAACTTTCGTAGTTAAGCCAGCATTGTTGTGACAATACCAGGGTGTTTTCACAGGTATTGCAGTTTCACAGAACAACCTTGAAGCTAAACGAAGGAACACAGACAAAAAATGTATGATCATTTATTAAAAATTAAATTAAGGGTAAACTACCTATTTAGCCACCCGAGTTTACCTGTATTCCTATTTTGGTCACCGATTTCAAAAAATTGTTATTTTAGTCACTCCTATTGGATAAGTTGTCAATTTTAGTAATTCTCGTTCAGGAGCGAAGCCAGATCATTCTTTTAGGGGGGCCGAAACTAATTTGTAATTTTTAATAGCCTATATTTTTATAATTTTTAAAGGATTAAATTAATTTTTTTATCATTTTTAGGGGAGGTAAAAGGGCAATTTTACCTTTACTAATTTAAATTTTTAAAATTTCTAAAGGGCTTAAATGGACAATTTTCCACTTTAGGAGGGGCGGCTAGATGCGCCATTGCTTTGTCAGATAAGTTCTAAATTTTAGTCACTCTATTGTTAAAATGGGTTTGACTGCTAAACAAAATGCTAATGTTGCTTGGTATAATAACAAAATTAGTCCTCAATATTTAACCATTTTATTAATTTAATCTTGATTTTGAAAAAGACACTTGAGATACATGTGCGAATGGCTCTCTGTCTCACACCACTTAGCTAGTACCCCATCTAAAGATCACCTAGGCAATCTCTCATCTTACATCACCTAGTTGGCCAACCACTCAGGTGCCTCGTCCTTCAAGCCACCCGCTTTTAGAGGGAATGCACTCACCTCCAGGAGTGGACCACCAAGGAACCATTGAGGCGTAACAACCTTGTTTTACCACAACAAAGAGAATGTCAAGGCAGTGTTATACATGAGGGCAACCGACCTACCACCTGACTCACCACATGAGTAGACCACCACTCGTATTGTTGGTAACAAGGCATTACCAGGCATGGGACCTCCCCCCTATAAATACCTTCCATCACGATGAAGAAAGGATCTTTTGACCCTTTCAGCAACCCTAAGCATTTGCCTACTACGCTTACCTTCCTTTGCCTTTAGACCTTCCTCACTCCTTTCCTTCTCTCGTCCTTTTTCAACTTTCCACCTGTTTAGGTGAACCGGTCTCTTTTGCACCACCACATTCTCCTTATGTATCAACAAATATATACTGATAAAAAAAGATTTAAAAAAGATTTTTTTTGAGTTATTTTTAATTTTTAGATTCAATTTTTTTAAATGATATATTTAAAGCATCCATATGTATGTTAACTCGGAGTCAATTTGTATGATAAAACTATATTTATTATATGTTTGAATAATATATTTAAAGTAGTTGATAATTTAACCACGAGAGTTATGTGAGATGGCAATGGTCTCTCTTACCTTAACCAGTGGTTGAAAGTTCGATCTTTGCTCTAGGTATAAAACAACTTTAAAACTCGTGGTCAGCATCTATCCCTTAACAAACTTACAAAACATAGAATATTAATTATTAGGCTAGTTCCAATAGATATATTGAGGAACAAAAAAAAAAAAAAAAAAGTAGTTGGTAACTTAAAAGTCAAATTAGAAGTTAGAGAAACAAGTAAAAAATTGATTTTATTAATTATTTGGTCAAAATTTACTATAAGTCCCTATACACAACATAAGTGGTGTATTAAGTTTATATACTTTAATTTGATCAATTTTAGTTATTGTACTTTTCAATTTTTGAAATTTTAGTATTAACTAAATATTAGCAGTTAAATCCGTTTGGTTAAAATTTACTATTAGTCTTATACTAAGCCTAAAGTTATAGATTTAGTCCATATTCTCCAATTAAATAATTTATTAGTCCCCATCTTTTTTTAATTTCAAAATTTTAGTCTGGACGTAAATGAAAATCTTTAAATCCATAACTAACTTTTTTTTATGAGAAATATATGAAGGCAACATGATAGCATTTTGAAAATAGTAAAACTTAACTTAATGAATTTAACAATTACTATTTGGTTAAGACTGAAATTTAAAATTCATAAAGTACAGGACTAAAACTTGCCAAATTTAAATACAGAAAGACTAAATACACGACTACAGGGACTAATGACAGAATTTAACCTAATTATTTTTACCATTCAAATTAAATAATATTATTTGTTGAATATTCGAATCTAGAGTTTGTTGCAAATGCAGCGTAGCATAGCACTAGCAGAAAGTCCAGGCGAAAGCATTCATAAATAACAAAACGAAGAACATACAACGGCGGCCCATTCCCAAACTTCTAAATCTTTCCTTAATAATTCTAACAATGTTTTCTTTCCATCTCTAGATGTTCAACCACCCAATACCCTTATTCAGAGTCCCTCGCAATGGCGTCATTCCCCCGCCTTATTCGCCTTTTCGGCGACACCCGAAGCATTTCCAAAGGCAGAGCACTCCACGCCAAGATCATCATATCTGGGATGCCCCGAGATATTTACACTAACAACCATTTGCTAGCAATGTATGTGAGATTCGACCGTATTTTGGATGCACGTAAAGTGCTTGAAGAAATGCCTGAAAGAAACGTCATTTCCTGGACTGCGTTGATTTCGGGATATTCTCAAGTTGGTATGCCGGAAAAGGGCCTAGACTGTTTCAGTTTGATGATTAATGATGGTGTGGAGCCAAACTATTATACTTTTGTTAGTGCTGTTTCAGCTTGTGCTAGCTTAGGTGATGGTAGAGCTGGGAAGGAAGTTCACGGTAAGATTTATAGGAGTGGGGTGGATTTTAGTACACCTGTTAGTAACAGTTTGATTAATATGTATGGAAAATGTGGGTTGCTGAAGTCAGCTCAGTTGGTTTTCGATGCAATGTTGTCGCCGAATTCGATCTCTTGGACTTCACTTCTTTCTTGTTATAGTCAACAGGCGGAAAACTTGAAGAGTTTGAATATATTTTTGAAGTCGAGAAGGGTGGGTGTGAAAATTAATGAGTTTGCTTGTGCAAGTGTTTTGAGTGCATGTGCAGGATTGGAAGACTTGAAGTTTGGAATGCAAATACATTGCTTGGTGGTTAAATGTGGACTTGAGTTCGACAAATTTGTTGAGACAGGGTTGATAAGTGTTTATGCAAAGTGTGGAGACCTGAACTTGGCTTGTCAGGTGGTTTTGGAGGTAAACCAATCAAAGTTGGCTGCTTGGAATTCATTAATTGGAGGCTATGTTCAACAAGGCAAGAGAAGAGAAGCAATTGATATTTTTCTTAAGCTGCACTCTTCAGGAATCAGGCCTAGTGAAAGAACATTCTCTTCTATACTTGGAGCCATCGCTGATGCAGAAAATATTGAACTTGGGAACCAGCTTCACACTTTGATCATTAAAATGGGATATAGTTCATTTTTAGTTGTCAGAAATTCTGTGCTAGACTTTTACTCAAAATGCGGGTTTCTTCAAGAATCATTGAGAACTTTTGAAGATATTGATGAGCATGATACAGTCTCATGGAATTCTCTGATCTCTGGGTATGTTCGGTCAGGTCAATATGAGGATGCCATCAAACTCCTAAAAAATATGTTATTTCAAGGATATAAACCCAATCTTTACACATATTCCATCATTTTGAGTATATCTAGTGATTTCCCAGCAATTGAATGGGGAAAGCAGACACATTGCTGTATCATTAAACCTGCATTTGATTCTAATGTCATTGTTGGAAGTGCCCTTATAGACATGTATGCAAAGTGTGGGGTACTGAATGCTGCTCGAGAAGTTTTTGATTCTCTAACTTCGAAAAATTTGGTTTCTTGGAATACTATGCTTACAGGGTATGCTCAACATGGATTCGCGAGAGAAGCACTAGAGATTTATAGTATGATGCAGAGAGGTAATGTCAAACCTAATGATGTTACTTTCATTGGTTTATTATCTGCTTGTGCTCATGCTGGTCTTTTAAAGGACGGTTTGTACTACTATGATTCCATGACTAGGGACCATGGTATTGCTCCAAGGCTTGAGCATCTAGCTTCAATTGTCAATCTTCTTGCTCGTAAAGGAGAAACTAGAAGAGCTTATGAGTTCATAAGGAGCTTCTCTATGGAGCCAAGCAAGGTGGTTTGGCGATGTCTTTTATCGGGCTGCAAAATCCACAAGGACCTAGTCTTAGGAAGACTTGCTGCAGAGAAAATTTTGAGTATTGATCCAGAAGATACCTCAGCTCATATTATGTTATCGAACATATACGCAGAGGCCAAAATGTGGGATAAAATAGCGGAATTGAGAATAATCATGAACGAGAAAGCAAGGAAGAAAGATACAGGATGTAGCTGGATAGAATCGAAGAACAAGATGTATTCTTTTTCTTCAAGTCATTCTACAAAATTTGAAGGGGTCAACCTAATTCAAGTTTTGAATCAATTGACGGTACATTTGTCTGATGCAGGATATTTTCCTCATACATCGTTCTATCTTTCACAAGAAAGAGCTTAGGCTGTGAACTGGAGAAACGTTTACTGCTATAACTTTTCATTCTATCAGGTGTATCTTATTTATGGTATACACAGATTTGGAAAGATTTATACCAGTAGAAAAAGGGCAAAAACACGTGAAGGCAGAGATATTTCATCAATTATGTCTTCAAACAATATGCAAGTATTCTTGTGCATACAAAAGATTGACTTATCAGAAATTAAAATTGTCTGAATCAGATTTTGTCATTCCATGCAGAATGATGTAAATGATGCAACTTGGTAAAGCTTCCGGAATATGGTGCTCGCTATTGATGAACAGACACTGGTTGAAGTTTAGGCAGCGGCATAGCTGGTTGTGAGGTTGATTGATGTACTCTGGAGTCTGTACTCATTAGTTCCATGGGTAGCCTGAAAAGTGCATCTAATTCTTGGTCCTACCTGTACGATCTCTTTCTTCTCCACACTTGAGCTTTGGATATTTTTGGATAGTGTAAGCTTATAATTTCTTGTTCTTTCAGTCTGAGCTAAAAATTATGATTCAAGCTGTTGTTGAAAAGTGCAGGAAAAAGTAGAAGATAGACTAGAAGCAGAAAATTTGGCAAATTTTTGTTACATCAGATGAGCAATATTCATATCAGTTTGAACACTAAACTTTGGAGAACAGCTTTCAAGAAGATCAAATTTTGCCTAGATTCTTGGAAATAGAAAGTTCCATTTCGGTATTTCTTTCCTTTCAAATTATGCGTTTATTGCTCCCTGGACCAATTGCTGTTTTTCATAGTAGAATGGTCAATCTGGGCCATGTATTTTGTTCTAACCATATGCATGTAAGCACGGTTGAAAATATCAGATTGGATTTAGTCGATTCAACCGAGAACTAGTGCTTAGTCAATCGGGTACATGTTATAAAATTGGAAGTTTAGAGAACCGATGAAAAACCGGAAAAAAAAGGGTTTAAACTGTTTTTTTAAGAGTAAATTACAGTCACTAAATTATTAGTAAGTTTATATTTTGATCATTTAACTTTAAAAAGTTACAAAATGATTACTAAGTTATTCGAAAGGTTTTATTTATTTTACTGAACTATTCAAAAAAAAAAATTTAAATCACTGGGTTGTTTTTTTTTTTTTTAAAGCTTGGCTAGTGAGTTCTTAGTGACGATTCAATGATCGGTATGATGAATTAGTACCTATAAATGAATTGAAGAACATACTTGATTTAGCGGTTAGTGTCGGAGATTGAAGAAGAAAATTGTTTGGATTTTAATTCATAAATTCGTGATGTTCAAAGCTATTTCTTTAAAAAAAAAATTGAATTGTGAAAGACAGAAAGAATGAGAGCTTTTGATTGGTGCAAGTGGTGAGAACTCAAAAGGTCATACAGGTTACAACAATGATTTTAATAACTCAATGACTTAAACATAAACTTTTGAATAGTTTAGTGATCATTTTTGTAACCTTTTAAACTTGAGCGACTGAAATATAAACTTATTAATAATTTAATTACTTGAATATATATTTTTTTAAATAAAAAAAGTTATGCAATGACAATTTCACCTTTAATCAAATGGATATATATTAAAAGACCTTATAGTGCATATCATTTAGTTAAAACATATATTTTATTTTAAGTTCTTAATCATTTAGTTAAATATATATTTTTATTAAAGGTAACTAAACCATTAGTCACTAAATTATGGGTAAATTTTTATTTTAGTCATTTAATTAAAAAAATTACAATTTGGTCACTAAACTATTCAAAAGTTTTTATTTAAATCTTTGAACTATTCAAAAAATATTATTTAAGTAATTGGGTTATTAAGTTTTTTTTAAAGTTTCGCCGACAAGCTTCAAGCGATGATTCGACGATCGGTATGGTGGATTAACATTTATCGATGAGTAGAAGAATATGCCTTAGATCCAAGTCGATCTAACGATTAGTCTCAAAAATTGGAGAAAAAAGTTATTTGAATTTTGGTTCACAGATTCGTGATGTCTAAAGTTGTTTCATGAAAAAAGATTAAACAGTAGAAGAGAATGGGAAAGAGAGCTTTTGTTTGGTACAAATAGTCCAAATAGAAAAAGCCATATAGCATTGAGTTTAACAGCTCAATGACTTAAACGAAAACTTTTGAATAGTTCAGTGACCAAATGTAATTTTTTGTAGTTAAGTGATCGAAAAAGAACTTACCCATAGTTTAATGACTAATAGTATAATTTACCCTTTTATTAAATATTTAAATGCTTTGATCTTTAAATCTTTTTAATTAAATTATCCGATTCAACTGATCAAACCTATTACATTGGTGATCCGAAGATTTCATGGATTTGATTTTTTGTTCACTTTTTGAACATTACATACTCCATGAAATATAGGTAGCTGAACCCCATACTTGGATTGAATCGTAAGAAATGCTTGCTAATGGGGATGTATGTGACCATGATTTGCTTTTATCAATAATATGTGAATTGTATAAAAAAAATATCAAATGTAATCAACTCGAGTTTGGGCTTAAATTTGAAGATATTCATGGTTGTAGTTATGCTAGAACCAGCAACATATTCACTATGTTTATATGGGAAGCCCCGTATCTTATGTTCATATTCAAGTATAAGTGACGGACATAGGAAAATGTTCAATACAAGTATCATCAAAATTTTCTAAAGTCTTTTCATATATTTGAAGGATTCTTAGAGATCATATATTCATATTCATATTTTAACATAAATATTAAATTCGTTAATATTATGATATATTAATATATAATTTTAAAATTTTTTTGTACAATTCTGATTTGAACTTAGATTATTTTCTGATTTGAATTTAGATTATTTTTAAAGTGTGTGAACACTTTGCAAATAGACCACAGTTTAAAATTAATATTCTTTTAACAGTTAATGTAACACCCCTAACCCGAATCTGTCGTCGGAACAGGGTTATGGAGCATTACCGGAGTTTACAAATCAAACAAACTGAAAATGTAAATATTTCATATCATATAGTATTCATGTCAAAAACCGATCAAAATCATACATATTGTCCCTTATATGAGCCCTCGAGGCCCAAATTACGCATCAGAAACAAATCGAGACTAAACCGAAAACTTAGAAAAATTTTCAGAAATATTTAAAATTTTCAACACTGCAGGGGTTATACAGCCGTGTGACTCACACGGTCAGGAGACACGCCCATGTCCCAGGCCGTGTGGGCATTCGAAATAGTGACACACGGTCGTGTCTCAGCCCGTGTCCGTGCCCGTATGAGTATACTGACTTGGGTCACACGGCCAAGTCACACGCTCGTGTGCTAGGCCGTGTGAGCACACTGACTTACATTCTTAAAAGATACAGGGGACATACGCCCGTGTCACCTGGCCGTGTGTCACACACGATTGAGACACATGCCCGTGTGGACGAAAATAGGCCATTTTACAAGCCATATTTCTCACCCAATTGTATAATCAACAAGTCATAATTAGGCATCTAAAACAAGTCAAAATAAGTGACTAATCTCAACAAATTACACATAGGCCAACATTAAACAAAATACATATACATGCCATTATAACCAAAATCAAAACATTCAAAAGTACCGATAGAATATGGATAGTGTGATATAACTCCGAAAAGCTTCTAACCTAATCGAGCTTCCGATAATCTTAAAAGTAAAGAAAAACAAATACATAAACAATGAATGCTTAGTAAGCTCGTATAAACTTTAATCATATCAATCCATTTCATTATGAAATTTACATTTTCAAGAATAAACATTTATTGATGCCACACGATTCAAGAAACCATATTCAACAACTCACAAAATGAGTAAATCCATAGCATCTCTCATACATATTATCCGAAGTATAGTAGAGTTTTAAACAACTTTATACTCTTCCAAATTTCTTTATTCACATTTGTATTTCTTTACTTATCACACCCAATCCATATGTATACCACACAAGTCATAAGCATATCAGACCACCATAACCACAAGCTAGGGCATGCAAACATAGTCTTTTTCAAAATAATCACATAATAAGTCGTTTCATAAGAAATTATATAACTTAATACTTTTCACTCTTTCATGAGCACAAGTATATTTTCATTTGAGCACTTACCATTTCAGTGCATCTTATAATTAAATATTTTACCATTCAACCAATAGCTTGCACTTGCCTAAGCATCAAACAACAACACTTGTTAGCGTACTTGAACATTTTCATATAATTTCAACATCAATAATCTTATTATCTCAATATGTCACACTTGAGTTTATTACTCGTCTCAACTTACATAATTTCCATGTATCAACATATCAAGATATTGATATATATATTTATCATGATACATATCATTCTCTTACCATTTCTTCATAAACATATATCATCCAAGAGAACTCCTGATATTTTACCATTCGAAAAATGACTTACGGATTTGAGTACATCGTTAACAGAAGCTTGAAAGCTGAACAGAAGCTCGTAAGAGCTAAACAGAAACCTATGAGGGTTGAACAGAAGCTCGTAAGAGCTGAACGAAAACTCATATGAGTTAAATAGAAGCTCACAAGAGCCGAACAGAAACTCATAAGAGTTGAACAGAAGCTCGAAAGAGCTGAACGGAAACTCATATGAGTTAAACAGAAGCTCCAAAGAGCTAAACGAAAAGTAAAATACAATAGTTCGCAACAAATGCTGAACCTCAATTTACTTGGGTAATTTGCTATCATTTTCCTCCAATGTCGTCATGCGCCACAAAACGAATGTACTTAAATCCTGCGTTCCATTTAATCCGAATATTCAATTCAAATTATAATTTCAACAATAATTCATTTTTAAAAATAGAATAAATACATAATACCATCCATCAAATCAATATAATTATTAAAGTATAATCGTACGAACTTACCTGGTTAAATTGCAGAAATATCAATATTCAGGGGCATTTTAGAAATTTTTCATTTTCCTCAAATTTTCACTCGACCTTGATCTAAATTAATAATTTCATTCAATATATTAATTTAGACAATAAAATAATTCATTTCCTGCAGTTTGACCAATTTTGATATTTTTACAAAATTACCCCTAAAGTTTTACTTTTATTCAATTTAGTCCCTGAGCCCAAAATATAAAAATTAACAATTTTAATGCAAACCCATGCTAGATGAATATTCATGGCATTCAATACAACTCATTTTTGCAATAATTTCACAAAAAATTCTTGTATTTTTACTAATTTAACAAATTAATCCTTAATCGAAAAATTCATCAAAATCACTTAACAAAATACCCAAAAACATGCAAATTAACCATTTTAATGCAAACCCATACTAGCTGAATATTCATGTCATTCAATACAATCCATTTTTGCAATAATTTAACAAAAAATCCTTGTATTTTTACTAATTTAACAAATTAATCCTTAATAAAAAATTCATCAAAATCACTTAACAAAATACTTTTAAATAACAACTAATATCTCAAATTAATCATTTAGCATATAAAATTATATAGATTCATCAATGGCAATATCCAAAATCTTTAACAAAATAAAAAACTCAATATCCAAAATCTTTAACAAAATCAAAAACTAAGGTAAGATTTAGTTGGACCTAATTGTAACAATATCAAAAATATAAAAATTATAAGAAACGGGTAAGAATTGGAGTCACATGAAGCAAATGTACAAAACCAGCTCTAGGAGCTCTCCCCATGTCTGTTTGAACCGAAAATGGGAGAAAAATTGCAAAGAAATCTCTTAGAAATTCAATTTTTACTTTTAATTTCAACGAAACTTTAATTGTAACAGCCCGATTCTAGGCCTAGTCGGAACAGTAGTTTCGGGACCACAAATCCGACGAGGGAAAATATGATTATTATTATATTTTTATGGTCTACAATTTTACGGCAAAATTTCGTAAAAATTTCTTTCGAAAATTTCGACGTTTGGGCACTCAATTTAGTCAAAAGGACTAAATTGTAAAAAGTGCAAAAGTTGAGTTCTACATGTTAGAAGTGTCTAATTGTTATGAAATTTTAAATTGGAGGTCTTTATTGGTAATTAGACCATTAGTTAGTTGATGGACAAAAATGGGCATAGAATTAGTGAAATAGATTTTTTTTAAGTAAGGGCATTTTAGTCATTTGGTAATTAAATAGAATTAAATGGGAAAAAGATGGCAAAATATGCTCATCTTCTTCATGGTGAACGAAATCAGCAAGGGGGGAAGCCATATTTAGGGTTTTTAAGCTTCCAAGCTCCATAATCAAGAAAGACGAGAAGACTACCTCAAACGGGGAAAAGAGAAGATAGTGGAGTAAATTGCAAAATTACGATATTTTGCACCGAGGTAAGTAAACATGTGATTTAATGCATTATTTTGATATCATTCAATATATGTTGGGATTTAATAGAACATAGAATAAATATTCGGCAAGATCCTAAAAATGTGGTTAAGTTGGGAAAGGTGGTAAAATGTTGAAAATATGGGTTCCGGTTGAACACTCGGAATAAGCCGAAGTATTTTAAATGTGAAGGGGGTTGCTAAGTGCTGATTCCCCCAAGGGGTTGCTAAGTGCTGATTCCCCGACTCATTGGTGGTTGCTAAGTGCTGATTCCACTGTATCTTGAATATAAAGGGGGTTGCTAAGTGCTGATTCCCCCAAGGGGTTGCTAAGTGCTGATTCCCCGATTCATTGGTGGTTGCTAAGTGCTGATCCCACCGTATTTTAAATGTGAAGGGGGTTGCTAAGTGGCAAGTGCTGATTCCCCCAAGGGGTTGCTATGTGCTGATTCCCCGAATCATTGGTGGTTGCTAAGTGCTGATTCCACCATATCTTTGAATGTAAAAGGGGTTGCTAAGTGCTGATTCCCCGAATCACTGGTGGTTGCTAAGTGCTGAATCCACCGATAACGGTTAATATTCCGAGTGTTCAACGAGTAAATTGGGAAGGTGAATATTTATATGTGGTGGACAAGCTTATAGGAGGAGTATTGGGTTTGATACTTAATCGACCCATGTATAAGGTGGGATGAAATATCAAAAAATACAAAAAAAACAATTTAAATACAAAACTGTTTTGAACAACAGCAGTTGGGAAACTTTGAAAAATCACCATAAATGGTGGAAAATGAATTAGAGGTTGAATAATATATGAAATTGAATCTGAATGAGTCTATTTTCATACGAAAGAAACAGAGCAAGCAAAAGAGTTGTATATTTGGGGATATTTAAATTTATTTGAGACAGGGTTGGATTGATTTGAAATCCCCTGTTCCAACTTTAGAAAATCACTAAAAATTGTAAAAAAATAATTATGGCATGAAATTTATATGCTTGGATTCTTTAATGAGTCTATTTTTAATAGAAACAAACGAGAACATTTTTTTAATTTTTTACAGGGAGTTAATTAAATTTTAGTAAAGGGAGGTCAGAACAGTCAGGCAGTGAAACAGGGGAAGGTTTGAAGAATAAACTGTACTAATTGGAAAAACCAAAAATTCTGAAAATTTTATGGTAGAAAGGTATATGAGTCTAGTTTTGGAGAAAATTTACAGAACTAAATTTGGAGCTCTGTAGCTTCAGATAAAAATAAATTAATAATCGTGACTCAGAAAAACAGCTTGCTGGAAATTGAACAATTGATGAAATTTAAGTGTGATTAAAATTATGTTACTATGTAATCATGTGAGGAAATTATTTATTTGTCATATGTTTACTTACTAAGCTATATGCTTACTCGTTTTTATTTTCCCTTAATTATAGTGACATCAATCAGTTCGGAACTTGGACGACGTCAGATAATCATCCACACTATCATCAACTTTTTGGGTATTTTGCAACTAATATTTTGGAAACATGGCATGTATAGATGACTTTATGTATTGCGGTTTAAATATGTATATATATAGTATGGTTCGGTTTAAAATGTTGGTGTTTGTTAATGGATAAATTGTGTTTGAACATACAACTGTATTTGGTTGGAATATTGAATATGTTTGGAATTGTGTTTGAAAATTTGCAGGAGATTTTATGTAAAAATAAGCAGAAATGCTGCCGAAATTTTAAAAATTTTTTTTTTTAAAAAATTTAGTAATACCTCATACTCAGTTCCGTTAAGGAATACGGGTAAGGGGTGTTACATTAATACTATCTTAATAACACTCCAAAAATATTTATAAAAATATCTACGGCTCGGTTTATAAAAACGAGGTCCCGATACTTCATTTTCTAAAACCACTTAACCTAATAAATCATTATAATACACAAATTACTAATTCAAAAACCTTTTTAAGACCATATTTGAATCTTAAATATTAAATAATAATATTTATGAACTTACTTGCCGGATTTGGTAGCCTCGAACCACTATTTCCGACACCACTGAAAATCGAGCTATTACAGTTAAACTATGAATATAAATTGTATATAATATTTAATTTGATATACCAGCATTGTGTCAGAGGAGTCGAAATAAAATTAAAAATTCTTGGGGACAAAGGCATACATGTTACATTAAAAAGACTTAAATTAAAATATAAATTTTTGAAAGGACTATAAGAGCATTTTAACCCTTTGAAACAAGGGAATCGAGGCCAAAAGCACTTAGGTTGTGTTCACTATTGTGTTCTGAAAGTGCTTCTTAAGCCAAAAACAATATAAACAGATAAATTTTCTATTTAGCTTTTCAGGCCAAACTAAAATTTCTAACATGAATCCAACCATACATATGGAAATTTAACCCTCCAAGAATCTTCCAAGTAAACTTGAAAAAATTGAATATATAGTCCGGTCAAACACATCCATATCCGACACCTATTCTCATTCCCGAGTCCGAGTAACATTGGGCAGAACTTGACTGAACTTATTGCTGCTGCTGGAGTTGTTGTTGCTACTATTGCCTCAACTGTTAGAGGCCTTACTTGTCTATATTACTCGAACTCGGATCAGAATGTCAAACATGTATGTGTCACACGCTAATATTTTCATCCCCCCCACCCCCCAAGATTTTAATGGATTTCAAGAAATTTTTGGAGGGTTGAATTCCATACTCATATCTAAATATACGTCAGACACGATACTGGAGACGAATACTTAAAAGAAAAACATAACAGCCTGAACTGGATGAAAATGTCTTTGAATTAAAAAAGAAATAACATCAAACTAACAAAAATAACAGCAAGGAGTCTTAAAAGCCATCTATTATTTCAAGTTATTGAGATGACTTATTCAAACACACACCATAGTTTGGTTCGCCTTAAAGACGCACCACAAACTGAAAACAAAACCCGATTTTCGGTTCAAACAAAAGACAGATGAACAAGGAAACCAATAAGCTGTTGCAACTATCGGTCTGTCACCTGGATATGCCCTCCATTGCACAGTTATGGACAGTCAGTTTCATTAGAGACAATCTTCGTTTCCAGCTGCAAAATCACAAAAGAAAATTCTAAGGTAAAATATCACTAAAACCAAAAAGTTCGAGAACCACGAAAGCTACAAAAGAGCATAACCGCAAGATTTTTTGGTACGGTCAATGGATCGATTACTTCATGTTACATAAATTTATCAGTATATTCGAAACAACTGTGTTGCAGTTCACATGCAGACTCTGATATTAATATAAGTTCCTACACTTCTATCTGCAGACTTTAGTATTCACTCATCTAAAAGGAGATGTAGGATGAAATATATCAATTCAAGTGAACACAGGACAAAGAAAAGCTAAAGATTACTTCCTACGGATGAAACAAATTTTCAGCAATATCTTTCAGAAAATTGTTCGGTATTGTTAAGTTAGGATGCCATTGAAATTCGACCGCCTGCAGTTATCTACCGTTTATATAAGGATAATACTTAAAACATTTAGTGATTTTTACCCTTCTAAGTTAAAGGTTTGATTTTTCTTTCGTTCGGAATCAGGGGAGGAGAGCTCGTGATATGAAGTCATATGGTAATACTTATTAATAAACAAATTGAACTAATGGTGGCTAATAAGAGTGGGGTATTAAAAGTCGTTGGTGGATAACGAGCTCAACGATAGTCAAAACTTCTAGGAAGTCCATGTAGTGCTTTAAGTATCTTCATAAGATATTTAGCCCCGGAAATTCAGTGATTACCCCATTAGATGGATGGATAGAGATTGAAAAAACAGCAAGAACAACTGATACATAAAATGCAACAAGGAAAATTCTGTGATAAAATTCATGGTCCATTGTACGGGAAAACTGATGTACCGTATGTACTGGGACTCAGGGTGAGGTCAGATACAGAAATGTACCCAGTACATGTATGCTCAAATTTTTTTCTAAGTTTTTCCATGTATTTGGAAAATATAGCATGAATCAAGCCAGTAAAAGATGGTAACTAGGTCTCATATCCGCAGCAGAAATAAAGATAAACTCTTCCGAAATCGATCATCATTAATTAAGGAGAAGAAAAATCACATAAGCTTTTAAACAACATAAGTTAAAACTGACTTACCTGAACAAGAGTTTCCAATTTTTCTTGCATAATCGAGAATTCTTGTTTTGCAGCATTCAATGCAGTGATTAAGCTGAAAATAGAAAGAAAAGATTTCTGGTTACGGCACAGGAACTAAAGCCACAAGGTCAGATAAATAAGAGCATGTAAACCGAACTGTTACGCTTCTGAGAGAGTTCATATATGTTACCCAAATTATTGTTAAACTTGTATAAGTATTAACACATGGCAATTAAGAAAAGAATATGCGTTTATTCCACTACCATCCAATATCAGGAACGAACTTGATGCATGCAGTTGTTACGTTAGGCGATAATGAAACTTCATGTTTCGGGTAAATTTAGTAACGTACAAGGAATACACAGCACGGTGTAGTTATTTAACTTAAGCAAAGCTCTCTATACAAATTCTGTTTGACAACTGAACATCATTTGAACACAAAATCATTCACAATACATAGCTTATGATTAACTTTTACCTTAAAGAACTCGGGCTTCATTGTTTAGCCAATAACAGCCAAGTTCAAGAGAACATACCAATACCCTCCCTAAAAGATTTATCAGATTGATTTCGGATAACAAGAACAAAATGTAATGCACTTTCTTCCCCACTAATCTGGATGTTCAGCATATGAAAATTTTAACTATCTGTCGAATACTAGTAATAGCAGAATTATATGATAACTCTAATGATACAAATACTAAAAGAAACTAAAAGCAAATGCAACTATTGTGACTTAAAAAGGAGAAGGATATCGTACCAACTACTGAATCTTTAAACTAACCACTAATTCAGGCATCAAAGGGCAGGCAAAGATATACCAATGGCTAGCTGATCCCTACTATAGAAATGACTATAGGCTGCCTTTATTTGTGCAGCTAGATATATGGGAGTATGTTGGATCCATGACTATCCTATAGTATATATGATTAAAATGTAGATTCCTTCATCTAATTCAGCACCGGCTGAAAAGGGATTACTATATGCAATATATTACAAACATCTAACTAGAAAAATGCAACTAGCATTTACTTTTAAGAGCCTCCGACAAATATTTTCCATTATACAACAGTAAGTCTAATAATAAAGATGAAGGGGGCTATCTTTTTGTGATCAAAGGGATCTTTTTTGTGTTCAAAGGTTTGCCAGCCAATCCAATAGCGATAGAAAAGAAAAACGAGTTAGATCGAAAGGGTCCTTCCTTTTATAGTATGGGAAGAAATTGATCAACGGAAACCAAAAATTTGTCACCTTTCTTTAGTTGCTCTGTTCTGAACAGCTTGATGAAGTTGACCACAGGCATGAGCCATCCGACAAACTCCAAGGCTGGGAAACCAAGTAGAGCAAATTCATTTAGCTTAAATGCACAATCATTTTGATGTCATCTAAAGAGATATTGCTAGAGATGATTACACTCAGAAATAACATAACTGCATGGTTATTGTTTTGGCAACATGGACTAGTTAAAATCGAATGCTGTCCACATTTATGCAAGAGTTCGTTATTTCTCCGAGAAATGACAAGAAGAAATGAAAAACATGCATGTTCGTTTTAATAAACCAAAGCTCGCACTTACAACATCCTACTCTTGTGACATATGTATGCAAGAGATAAGGAAAGGTCATTAAAACATATTTGTATGTATAAATTATAAATATTCCTAACAATACGTAACGTAGAGCTGCTCTACTTAGAGAATCATTGAATGCTACATTCCGATTCTTAACGCCACGTGCAACTAACATATAAGTTGATCAACGAAAGGTACTTAAAAGCGATACTCATGTGTAGATTCTATGTTTATTTCAACCGGATATTCCAAAATCGTGTTCTCAGGTCGATGCATGACAAAATAGGGAACCGTTATTTTACCACGCCGCACCCCCTTTTATCTTAAAGCACAATTCACCCAGATCGTGATAATTCAGCAGAGGTTGACCCCTGCAAGACAAGATAAAAAGTACAAATCAAATCCGATCACAGTGAAAAACTGATGGTAAAATAGTATTCACAACATAAATGCAGCCATATATCTCAAGAAAAAACAACATACAAAGCAACAGTCAAGTCTCTTAAGGTTGCTGTCGAGTCACGGCAGAATGTGGGGAGCAATGAAGCAAAGAAGAAAGGACCACTTGATTCCTTCAACATATGAACCTTAGCGAAACGGTAGTCGACCAAACCCTGCAAGAAATCACAAGTATCAGAATTCACATTTTATTTATTGTAGCTAATAAAGCTAAAAAAAAAAAAAAAAAGCTAATCAAGAATTCAAATCTGAAAAATCCCCTTAAGAAGATATCAAATCATATTTTGTGGTAATTTTTTCCTTCGATTGGAGTGAGTTAAATTTAAAGAATCCCAGAAATCTTTTACATGTTAACAAAAAAAAAAAAAAAATCAATGAACACCAACACCAACACCAACACCAACACCAACACCAACACCATGGAAGTTGGTATAATATCATACATATCATATTCAATTTATCGGTCTTGAAAAGATCCTTAAGAAATAAACTCATAAATCAATAGTGGAGTTTGTTTTGATTTCATCAATCCTTAAAACATGTCTAGAAATGAGATAAATAAGCCTAATATTCATTAAAAAAAAAGTAACATAAGGGAAAACAAAAGGGTGTGGGAGGGTATACTTCTTGTTCCATTGAATGGATAAAGTCAAGAAGTTGCTTGTTCATAGCTTCCCTACTAGAAGAAGCGGCCATTGATGAAGCAGAAAAATAAAAATGAAAAACTAAAACAACCCAAAGTGAAGAAAGGTCTAGGGAAGACAAAGAATCCAATTTGGTAAGAAAAAAGAGAGTATATATAGGCAGTTGCAAAGGCAAGGAATTGATTGGATGAGGCTTTACAAGATAAAGACAAAGCTGTTCTGTTGATTCTATCTGGGTTGTCCACTTTTCCATTGCCGCAAAACTGAAACTGAAACTGAAACGGCTCTCTATTCTTCATTTTAAATATTATTTAATCAAATATTAAGTATCCAAATACAAGAATATAAAATTTGAGAAAAAATCCAAAAAAAACACTCACCTGAATTAGAATAAGATAGAGCAGTCTTCGTTGTCAGCCTCTGCAGGTTGCCAACTTTCATTCATTGGCAAAGTAATTTAAAATCTTAACATATTTGGATTTTTGAAGGAAAATATGCAGAGCATTAATGCTTCAAACATTAATCTTTTTGAACTCTTTTTTTCTGCGTTTATAAATTTCCATTTCATATTTTGTTTTCACCGCTTTTGAGGTACAGAAATAAAATATACATAAATTCTATCCCATCTATACACGTGTATATAGAATACACAAGTATATATATTTAAAAATAATATAAAATAAATAAGATTAATGTGCAAATTTATCACTATGTTTTAGGTGTAAATTGAAATTTGCCATTATATTGATGTTTGCTATTATACTTATGAACTAAAAATAAATTCACCACTGGCAGCCTTATTAACTTTTGGACTAACATATAGATTCCAGAAGTTGACCTTTTAATTAATTTTTGTAAAAAGATTAAACCTATTGATGTGTCCACCACTCTCAATCAGGTGACACTGGCATACGGTAATTGGAAATGGAGTTTTTTACGTAGGTTTGTGGATAATAATGTGATCCCTTATATTGCAGGTATTCAGGCTTTGTGTCCTTTTGCCGGGCATGACGTTCTGGTATCTAAATGGTCCTCTAATGGCCAATTTACTATTAAATTTGCCTATAATATTTTTATGCAGAACTGTTTACATCCAGTGGAGAACAAATGGAAGTTTGCTTGGTCTTTTGTTGATCCTCAACGAGTTAGACAGTTCCTTTGGCTGGTGCTAAGGAATGATTGCTGACTAATGCTGAACGCTTTAGACGAGGTATGGGCAGTAGCGTTTCTTGTAATTGTGGTACTACTGAGAAATCCATTCTTCGTGTGCTTAGAGACTATTGCAAGGCATGTGAAGTATGTAAACAAATTATCCTGGTGGGAGTCTGGCCTCTGAATTTTTCCACCTCGTTGTTTCAATGGGTCACCGCGAATCTGAGAAATGATTTTGAGATAGCTTTTGGGGAAGTTGATTGGCCTTCTTTATTTGGAATTATTTGCTGGAAATTGTGGAAACAACGAAACTCTTGGGTGTTTCAAGGGGAGCCTCTCAATATGCATCATATTCTCCCATCTCTGTGGCGTTGGGCAAGATCTAATGTACATAGGTCGGTTGCATCTGTTGGTAATAGTGCAAGAAATACACAGAATCGGGAGAGACCTCCGCTTTCTGAGTACATTAAGGTTAACACAGCTTCAGCAACAACATGGTGATGAGAAATGGTCACAGCACTTGCATGGTGGAGTTGGGAGTAACAATGGAAAATATAACATTGAGCTTGGGCAGTATATGATGGTCTCATGTTGGCTTGAAATGTAAAGAGGAAGAAATAATATGTTCAGTTTAGTTTCATACAGAGGTTTAGTCCTACAAATTCAAAACCTGTGTAGACAATATTGGCAGGTAATCATACAACAAATTCACCACTATACTTTGATTGAATTTTGTATCATACTTTCTCAGATTATGACAGCATTCATATTTTGTACTAATTTTATTTTTAAAAAATTAATTTTATTTTTCATGCATGTGTTTTTTATATTTAAGTATTTATTTCATTAAATTAAAATTCTAAGTTAATTTATTAAATTTTAATATTTATAAATTAAATTACCATTAACTATTAAAATAAAATATTTGAAAGAATTTTTTTATTAAATTATGTTTTCAAATTAAAATTAATATTGAGTAATAAAATTTAATTAAAATCAAATTTGGTAGAAATTTTTAATAAAATTTAAAGTTTAGCGGTAGAATTCAATTAAATAAAGTTGAGGGATAAATTTATCCAAATTTTCAAAATATAATGGCAAATATCAAAGAAAATAAATTATAGTGGCAAATTTCAATATTCACTTATAATATGATGACAAATTTGTACTTCAGCCCAATAAATAATGAAATGCATTGTTTGAAACTAATTAAAAATAGACATAATGACTTTTTTGACACTCCGATTTTATAAAAAAAATATTTTAGTCCTCTATTTTATTTTTTTACCTCTTTTAGCCCTTAAAGTTGCATTTTTTGTCAAATCATCCCAAAATGAATTGAAAAGTTAACTTTGTTGACGTGGAATATATATAGATTGCCTTGTGAATGACATGTTAACATTAAAATAAATTTTTAAAGTTTAAATATCATTTTTATATATTTTAAATAACTTTAATGATTTTTAATTTTTTAAATTCTATAATTTTTTTGAATTTTTAAAAATTTTAAATTTTAATTAAATGCTTATTATCATCCACGTGACAATCCACATTTATACCATAAGTAAAATTAAAAAAAATTAACTTTTTCATCCATTTTTTTGGATGATTTGACAAAAAAATGATGGCAAAAAAGGCGAAGAGTTAAATGAAGAACTAAAATGATTTTTATTTATGAAGTTGGAGGGTTAAAAAGTCATTATGCCTTAATAATAACACATGCAATATGTACAAAATTAAAATGAAAAATTAGATTAAATTGTGAGTAAACCGAAATTTGAACATTTGAATACATTAAACTAAGAATATTAAATGCACTATAATTGTTTATCATGATGTTATCATCAATTTTAGGCTGATGTCAAGTTAACTTATGATATAAACTCAATCAATAATATTATTAATACTACAAATTCTATCGCGTATTTATATGTGTGGAAGCTATTTAGAACGCATGAATGTATTTAAAAATAATATACAATAAATAATAAAATTATAGTTTGAAACTAATTAATAATAATACATGCAATATGTACATGGAGGCAATAAAATGTGCATGATAAAATTAAAATGTATAAAATATTTTAAGATAAAGCTTTGCTTTAGTGATAAAATTAAAATTTTATAGACCTAAATATGTTAAAAATATGTGTTTTGAGACAAGTACCATCTATCGAACAGTGCCAATGAGCTCATCGATAGAGAGCTTATAAAAAAAATTGGATTTATCGAGTCGATTCTCCTTCTCTGACTCTAGAATCCAACATTGCTCCATCTCCATCTGATGATTAATTTTTACACACACACACATATATATATCTTATTGCGTTAGCTTTAAATGTTTGTAAAAAAAACTAGCTTGTTTGCTTGATTTAACATCCTTGATGAGTTTCTCCATTGTAATAAATATTTGGTTTAAAGCCTGATTTACCTTTAATCTATTTCACTTTGTATCTAAGGGTTTTTTTCTTGGTAACTTTGAAGTCCCGTATTTAAATACCATCGGTTTAATTTAAATTTATTTTAAAAATTAATTACTTAATTATAACTATTGATATAATATCCAATACTCGATATCTCGAATGCAATATATGTGGGAGGAAAAGAAGGTGGATAACACAATACATTAATCTTTAAATATATAATAATTTTCATGTAATTAAGATGTTAAAAAATTAAATATAAATCATTACATTTTAGAGGAGCTAAAATTAAAGTATCATTATTTTTTAAATCCAAAAGTTAAAAATATTAATATTTAACCAATGGAGAAAAGCTTTATGACGGTTTCTAGAAATAAAACAATTGGCTAGCTAGCTCAGTTGGTTGTTACTTCAAGCTACTAAAACGAAGGCCGTAGGTTCAGTTCGATTTTTGCAGGCCGAATAATTATCGATTTGTCATCTAGATATTGGAGACAAATACTTAAAAGAAAAACATAACAGCCTGAACTGGATGAAAATGTATTTGAATTTGTTGTAATATTTGCTTAGTTGTATTAAGGGAAACACTGAGGTATTTATACATATTTCATATTACTACTATTACACCTCACAATAGGGTTCATTGTTTTGTCTTGACTTTTGGGCCAAGGGCACTAACATTCCCTGTCCCTGGTGCAGACATTCTCTAGGCCTCTTCTAACTTATTGGACGCTTACCTGTAGAGCACGTGGTCCTTTTTGACCCTGAAATTGACTCTCCTAGTGAACCTCATACCTCCCAGTCACGAGGGAGGGGGGTCCTCCTTGCAGACATGGCTTGCAACCTCGTCCTTGTGAGGTTTACTCGAGCTCCCTCTTGCTACCTTGTCTCTACGAGGCCTATGCGAGCTCCTCCATGCGAGCTATCTCTGCGAGCATCTTGCATTCCTGCTTGGTCCTCAACTAACTGTGGCGAACATTCTTCTTCCGAGTCGAGTTTATCCGGGTCGGAGGTCCAGATCCTTTCGGTCATTCGGACTATCGGTTCCCAAATCCTAACATAAATAAGAAAGAAATAATATCAAACTAACAAAAACAAGAGCAATGAGTCTTAAAAGCCCTCTATTATTTCAAGTTATTGAGATGACTTATTCAAACACACACCATAGTTCGGTTCGCCTTAAAGACACACCACAAACTGAAAACAAAACCCGCTTTTCGGTTCAAACAAAAGACAGATGAACAAGGAAACCGATAAGCTGTTGCAACTATCGGTTTGTCACCTGGATATGCCCTCCATTGCACAGTTATGGACAGTCAGTTTCATTAGAGACAATCTTCGTTTCCAGCCGCAAAATCACAAAAGAAAATTCCAAGGTAAAATATCACTAAAACCAAAAAGTTCGAGAATCACGAAAGCTACAAAAGAGCATATCCGCAAGATTTTCCAGTACAGTCGATGAATCGATTACTTCATGTTACATAAATTTATCAGTATAATCGAAACAACCGTGTTGCAGTTCACATGTAGACTCTGATATTAATATACGTTCCTACACTTCTATCTGCAGATAACTTCAGTATTCACTTATCCAAAAGGAGGAGTAGTATGAAATATAACAATTCAAGTGAACACAGGACAAAGAAAAGCTAAAGATTACTTCCTATGGATGAACCAAAGAATTTACAGCAATATTTTTCAGAAAATAGTTCAGTATTTTTAATTTTATTGGCAGCAAATCAAAATAACACCATCTCAATGTATTTAAAATTTTAAATAAGAATAATAAAAATGTAAACAAATATATTTATATTTTTATTGACTAATTTACTCAAAAAAAGAATTTACTAGAATAGGTCGATTTTTAGAAAAATTACGGGAATAGGCCGTTTCTATTGAAAGCATTTTCAGATGATTTGTAGGAAAAGGCTTCCAACTGTAAGCGTTTTCAGCATGTTGCCAGGAAAATGCTTTCAAAAGTAGGGTTTTGTTTTTTAGAGTTAGGGTTTGTGATTTATAAAGTAGGGTTTTTAGATTTAGGGTTTAAGGTTTTGTTATATTTTGGTTTAATTTTTAAAAGTTTATTATATATTTATTTTTTATAATTTTCTGAAATGTTAAATAATAATTTTTGAAATGTCAAACCAATCAAGGTTATGCCGGTGGTGTAGGAACCCGGGCCATACAATGTCGTCATGTCCAAATTGAAGGGATGATACAAGTACAACACATCATTAACATCAATTTTGTAGTAATCTATAAACACATATTTTTTCCATAAAATACAAAGTAATAAATTATAAAACTTTCTTCTACTGTATACATACAGTCTTGATTTAATATTGTGAAATGATAACAAAGACCAACTTTAATGAAAAAACAATATTTATTTAAAAACATAATGATGTACAACATCAAGACAATTTGATATTTATTTAAATGTTAACATGAGAAGTACAATAATAAAGTAAATCAATCCAATCCTTGGGATCAAAATGTGTGTCACATTAGGGTGGTCGACGGTTGTGAGTCAGATTCCTTCTTGGTTCAACCTTCGGTGTAGGTTGTGGTCTCGGCCTCTCATCTTCTTCGCCTTCATCCGTGGTTGATTGCGATCGGTTGCAATCCGTGAGTCAGATGATCCACTTTGGCACATAGAATAATGATCTCGGAGGTGTTTGCGGCACCATCGACGTAAGGGTATAACTATATTGTGTCCCATGCATCGATGGCATAACGGCTGGACTCTCGGTCAGTGCCCAAATTGTAGATGGGCTATACATCATCATTGGCACCGTCATCATTGGAAATGTTGATGGCATTGACGTGTAATACGCTGGGGATGAAGGTTCAAAAATAAAACCTAACATTGAAGTAGAAGTAGGAAAATATGGTGAAATATATGGTGCTTCTATGAAAAATGAAAGGGTTAGTATACGCACTAGAATAAGACGAGACATACTGGCCAGGGGGTGGTGCGGCCATCGGTGACGGTTCTTGTGTAGGTGCTGACGATGGACCCATCTTGCTAGACCTTGGATGTATAGGCGCCCGTCGTGGGCTCCTCATATGCGGTTGTCAACTCCTCGCCTCTTCCCCTAATAAGTATGGCTTGCCATAAACCTTAAAGCATTGCATGTACTCCGGATTGCAAGCTAACTCCAGAGTGACAATGGCCTCGTGAGTAGGTAAAAACTCGAACCTATTATTTCACATGTTGATATATTTGGCATGGAATATCAGCCAGTTCTCATTCGTCCTCCTCCGTAAGTCGATAGGATGCAGATCATCGAGTTTTTGAGGTTCCACTAGAACCGATTGCCTAAACCCGAATTGCCACAACACTCTATCCGACTCGTGCATCTCCATGGTAGCGTACACTACCAATGGCACCTTCATATGCCAAATGTTGGGATTCACCAAGAATATCGACGGGATGCATTCTTGAATTGTCGGATCCTTGTATGACATCCATTTAAACTATATTAAAATAATAAAAAATTTAGATATATATATACTACTAAATCTCAAATCAACTACATTAATATTATATAATTCAAATTTTAAAAAATACATATCTCCACTTTCGATCGTTGGTCTAACAGAAGTCGTATATCTCGAAACTCATTCGGTAGTCCTGCGTAAATCGGCCCATGGGTCCACCTATTGAAATAATTTGTTAGCAAAATAATTTAATTTTAATTAATTTTATTTGGCTTAAAGGTGCAAAAAGCCCTCAAGCTTAAAAAAAAAAACAATTAAGCCCCTGCTTCTTCTTTTTTTTCACTCAATTGGGTACTTGAACTTTCAAAATGCATCAAAAAGACCCTCAAATATTTTCAAAAAAGACAATTAAGACCCTACTTTTATTAAAAAATAGAAAAAAAAGAAAAAATTAATATCAATAAAATCTATAAATATTATTAAATTTTAATAAAAAATTCAATTATTAAAAATTTATTAAAAATTAGAAAAAAAATATAAAAATCGTAAAAAAATATAAAAATTGTAAAATTTTATAAATTCGTAAGAAAATTATACAAAATTTAAAGAAATATAAATTTCCTAAAAAAAATTATAAAAAGTATAGTACCAAAAGAAGCATTTTATAATTTTTCTATAACTTTTATTGGTTTTTTTTAATAATTTTCGCCATATGTCACGCTGTGTTGCGACATGTGATGACTTTAATTGAAAAAAAAAAGGGGTCATTAATTTTTTGATAATTTTTATAAAAATTTACAATTTTTTATTTTTTTACGATTTTAATAAAAAATTCTAATTTTTAATAATTTTTCTCAAATTTATTTTTTTATAATTTTTAATGAGAGCAAGGGCTTGATTGCTTTTTTGAAAAATTTGGAGAGTCTTTTTGATGCATTTTGAAAGTTCAAGTACCCAATTGAGTGGGAAAAAAGTAGGGGCCTAATTGCTTTTTTGAAGAAGTTTGAGGGTCTTTTTGATGCATTTTGAAAGTTCAAGTGCTCAATTGAGTGCAAAAAAAAAAAGGAGGGACTTAATTACTTCTTTTATTTTTTTTAATTTGAGGGCGTTTTACACCCTTAAGTCATTTTATTATGGTAAATATATTATCTAATAAATTTTACCTTGTTACGAGTGAGAATATACAAGGGTAGTTCGCTCGAGGACGTAAAAATGGTAGTCGATACCGAGCCCATGATTGCAGTAGTAGCATGCAACCACCAATTTTAATTTTCCATGGTTGTGCCGCCCAACACATCTCCCAGTACAATGTCACCAACACGGTGGACCCCCAATTGAGTTCGTCTGTTTTTCTAAAGTTAACGAGTTTCAGCAGCCACCTTAGATGGACGAGATTTCGTGACTTATTCGACATTTGGATACACCCGATGATCTGAATGATGTATGCCTGAGCGTGTTGTTCTATTTGGATTTCAGTCGAATCTTTATCGAGCCCACCGAAATTTCTTCTTAACCAACCCATTTCAATCCGGCCTCCATAAATCATCTCTGGAACCCTCCTCAAAAGTTTGTCGCATACATCTCTCCAATCGGCTGCGTGAACTGACCCAGTGACAACTCGGCCATCCACCAGTAACTCGAGCTGTAACTGTACGTCCTCCAGAGTGATAGTACATTCGTCGCATGAAAGATGAAATTTGTGCATCTTGGGTCTCCACCTTTCCACCAATGCGCTTACGAGTGTTGGATCCAACTTACACCCCTTACCTACAAGGGCCACGTGCGAAAAACCGACATCTCTCATGTAGGGTTCAATCAAGGGTAATGGATAAGCGAGTAGATTACAAATATAGGCCTCCAAAACTCGATCTTCTGCTCATTTAGGTAAAAAAATACAAAATATTAAATTCAAATATAATAAGAAATCTAATAAAAAATATTCTTACCATTTGCAATTGATTAACGGAAATGTGGTTGTCATTAAAACGGATTGGAGAACTGGTCATTGTTAATCTCGAAAAACATCGAATAATTTCTAATAGAAAAAATAATTTACAAAAATGTTAAGATAATTTTAATAAATAAAATAAAATTTAGAGAGATATAAAATTCGAGTGAGAATTTAATAGGGAATTGGGAGAAATTTGAGAGGGATTTGAGAATGTGAGAGAGAGTTGAGATTGAATTGTAAGAAAAATGAAATGGGGGGTTTATATAGGAAAAAATTGGACCGTTTGGGGGGGGGGTCCAATAGCCGTTGGAGAAAGTAGCCATTGGAGGTTACCACTGGGGGAAAACGTTTCCAACTGGAAGCGTTTTCCAGTGACTTGGCAGAAAACGCGTCCAGTTAGAAGCATTTTCCTAGCAACACGCTGAAACCGCTTATAGCTGGAAGAGTTTTCGTAAAAATGACTTATTCCAGTAATTTTTCCAAAAAATTGACCTGATAAATTTTTTTTTATTTTTTGACATTTTGAGTAAATTAATCTCTTTTATTTTATTTTTATTTTACTTATATTTAAAAAACGTGTTAGCTCAACTAACGAAGTAACTTAATAATCTCTATTTCAATTTTTTATACATTCTATTTAAAAATATTTAAAAACATTATCATTCTTCATATATTTGAAAACTTATTTTAAAAAATATTTATGAAAACTTATTTTAAAAAATATTTTTTAAAGTAATTAGTATCGTATTAATGGACATATTATTTGTTGTTTTAGTATGGATAGGTATCGATATTGATGTGTTTTGATGTACTATTTCAAGTTTATCAATATTCTTAAATATTTTTTTCGCATATACATATTTATAGTCTAATTTTTAATTTCTTGATAAATTATATATACATTTAAAATTTTTTACATATATATTTATAGTCTAAGATTTTGTCTTCATAATCTCAAAAGATCTTTGTAAAATAAAAGTTTACACTTTTTAAGTTTTTGTTTTTGTCTATCGGCGGTGTTAGCCTCCAGGCTAACTACTGCCTGCCTTTTTCTCCTGCTCATCAACCATTTTTTTCTTTCGTTTTCTCATTCACTCCATGCGTCTTCTCTATTTTTAATTTGCAAATCTATTTTGTGGGTGTCTTTATTGTCTTCACAAGTTGTGATGGACAGATGATGGTGCCTATCATTGTTGAAACACCATCGACCACCAACAGTTTCTTTTAGAAAGTGGGTAGCTCTTCGTTGACTTCTTCATCTGTTTCTGTTTTGTAAGTTTAAGAATAATAAATTTTTTCATGAGTCGGTTTGGACTCGTACTGTTTTAAGTTTTATATATTTTTGTTTATTTTTCCATTGTTTAATAAGTCTTCACTTTTAGAAGTTTTTGTCTACTCTTGTAGTATGCTTTTAGTCTTGCTTATGCATGTAGTCTTGCTTTTACGAGTAATTTTAGGATGGGTTTTGTTACCGTCCCCTCTAGTTCAGTGGATGCTTGGTTCTTTTGCCAATTTATGCCTACCGTTTTGGACCATTCGGGGCTAATCTTCTTATTGTATTAAGTGCTTGTAATCACTCCTAATATGCCGTTTTTGAGTTATGGCAGAGTCAATTGTTAATTTGCCATAATGTTCTATTGATGCTAAAGCTGAAGCTTTTGTTGTGTTGATGGAGCTTGTCCTTTAGCACGTACAATGGATGTTTGTTATTTTTTTCCTCCGAATTGTACCGTCTCATTTATTGAATGAATTAATAAATTTCTCTTTCAAAAAAAATTTCTGTCTTCGTAAATTGTTACTTTGATTAAAAAAAGAAGTTATATATTATATAGACAAGCAAATATATGTTAATTATATCCGTATAAATATATTTACATGTAAATATAAGCTTTAAAATATTAATTACGTTGAATAATTGAATTTAACAACTTATAATTTTATATATAATTATGAAAAAAATTAAAATGATTAAAAATCTTGTACCAATCGATAAGCACCGGTACAAGCTAACATTGACTGAAACGAGTTTCAATACACCGAAATAATAAAACGCGTAGGAATTTTAAAACTGAAACAAATCATATACTACATAATATTGATTTAAGACCATAACATTATATGCCAGCTGATATGACGGGCACCAATATGGTAACAAATATCATGATATTTTCTGCATTTGTTACTTTTTCTTTCTTTCTTTTTTTTTTTTAACAAAATTGCATCCTAGAGTGAAGAAAAGGATGCATTTATTGCTCTAATTGTTGTTCGGGAGAGTTTGTATTCCCTTTCTTATCATCATCTTTAATCATCAGCAATATATTGTACTGATGATACCATAACCACTCTACAAATAAATTGCAATACTAATAATCATCAGCACGGTAAAAATAAACGAGCTCATAAATTTTATTGAACTATTAATTTATATAATTGAAAACTATTGTTAAATATATATTTTTAAAAATAATTAAAAGAAAGTGTAAGAATAAAGAGAAATCCAAATGACCCATATCCGAAATAGAATATATACATTCATTATTGTAAAATATATCTACTTAACCATACTAAAAAAAATTCATATAAAACTATTTAAACCCCACAACAATATCACATTCCATATAGTACGAATGATTCCCATTTGCCAAAGAAAAGCCTCAAGAAATTGAAATGCTAGATAATTATTATGAGAACTTTACAAATCTATCCTACTCGGATTTAGTAAGTCACAGATATGCCCATTACCATATTCGAATATGCGCCGAAAACATACGTTGAATACGGATACTTTACGGAAAATAAAAGAGTCGAGCAAATACAAAATGAAAATGAAACAAAGCCAAAGTTTATTCATGTAGAGCAAAACAGATAATTCTTCAACAAGCAAAAGTACTATTCATATAAAATCTAACTGGATAACCCTGTATGCTAAGCATGCACTACTTTTATTTCCATTTCTCAACCAACTTGATTAGGCTTTTAAACTCCTTAACTCTTAATCTTATCGGTGATAAGCTTAATATTTTCCTGCAATTGATAATCCAATTCTTTCAACTGCTCTAAATTATTCCAATCACAGTTATTTTCACCTGCCATGGTTTCGGCCAAAGCAAGTTCCTTCTCCAGCTCTCGGTTTTTCTTTTTTCGTTTCTCTAACCTACCATTCAACTGCAATATGCTTCTTTTAAGAAGAACGGTTTGGTCCATCATATTCTTACCTCGTTGCTGTGCCGGTGAACTCTTGAACTTTTTGAGAACTTGACATGCTTCGGCTTTGGACGGCCAAACATCCGGTTGTGCATCGTAAGAACTGAAGATTATAGCACAAGCAGCAACACCGCAAAGGGTTGTCAGTTCACTCAGCTTCTTCAGCAGCCCGGCCTTTCGCTTCTTTAGAGTCGTTTTCCTGGCATATTCGTTAGAAATCAACTCATACACAGTTGCCTTTCTGCCCATGGTTAGGAATACAGAGAAGGAATTAATGCCGCGTGTCTACACCCCTCTGGAAAAATTACATATATAGATGGACAGCCTCAAGCATATATGGTTAAATATCATAATGTGGTAACATTGTAACTTAACAGCTCATATTTTTTTCACGAGCATATTCTAAAGTGGGGCCACAAATAAAACTGATAAATCGAGAAACCTTTCAAATATGACAATTTTAAAGGATACCTTACTAATTTAACAGAAAGCCTTAGGAGGATTTCGAATTGTAGCGTTTTTCATGGATGAGTATATGGCAAGCAATTTAAAAGGGACAGCTAAGGAAAGATTGCCCACCATGTATGTAATGTACTAATGCGTGCTTGAATTTGTACTTTAGACGAGGACAGATTCTTTTTATTACCTGAAAATGGGAATGTAGGAGAGCATATGCTATCATCATGTCACATAACTGAGTACAAAACAGAGAGGGGTGAACTTGAAAAATGCTAAAAGTGAAAGAGAAATGAATTCATCTATTATTAATTTCTTCAAAAAGTTGTATAGGGAAGGATATTCATTGTGAGACGTTAATAAATACTAAAAAGCAAATAAGCAACATGTATTTCCTAATCAACATGGAACAGATCATTGATTTCAGAGAGAGAAGTCACCTCCAGAGACATAAATAAGGTTTAAAAGAAGAATTCAACCTTTAACAGTCATTAACCAGCAATGTAACTTGTGATTGTTCACTATCAACTCATAGAAAAGATAGATGATTACCATCTGAGGATGCTGATCACACGCCACTGAGAACCAGCATAGTTCATCGGCAATTTTCCTGGAAATTCTCCAGAAATTACATCAAAGTCAATAAGTAAAGGTTAATCATCTGTAATAGTGACCACAAATCAACCCTTTCATTCTTGATGGTAATCTGATGTCCTATCATTCAGTGGTCATCTTCAACCCACCGCTGTTTATCACCATAACAAAATAATAAGGCATAAGGTGAAAACATTCTAATGAAAGCAAGAATGAAAAGTTATGAGTTTCTGAAAACAATTTGTTATGGAAAGAACTTTCTATTCAGCAGAATGGCAGAGCAATAAATTAAATAGAGGACTCTGAAATGCTATATGTAGAAACAGATCAACTTTATAAACGATTATGTTAGAATGCTCAAAGTCATAAAACTTATCCATTCCTTCGTCAAACAGATTGGATCACATGTATGCTGTGAAAAGCATGTCCTCACACAAACACGTGCTCAATCAAACAAGCACAGCCATGCACAAAGTTTCAGGTGTATTATGTGCAAAATTATGCATTATGGAGTAAAAAGAGGGGTATACAAAGCAAAGGCAATAACATACGGGAAAATATCATGACCAAGTCAGTGCATTGGGCATTAGTTTATAAGGAACGGCAATAACATACGGGAAAATATCATGACCAAGTCAGTAAATTGGGCATTAGTTTATAAGAAACGCCAATAACAGTATTTTCTACCATTATCCTATTCCATGGAATTTTTTTGTTTAATGCCTAGTTTTTAATAGGTGCATTATGGATGGCATAATCCAAATGAAAGGCAAGAATTAATTCAAGTGTTTAGTTTTGAACCATAAATTTTGTGCCGGTAACCCATATGTGGAGGCAACTTTCTTAGATATGATTACAGCCAGACACCAAAAAGTCAAGAGCTACCAATTACATTCTTAAGAAATAGGCATCTCCCTATAAGAAAACCAAATCTTTGAGTTTTGATGCATACCTGAATTTGCACTGCTTTGCATTTACAGTTGGCTTGTCACTTATGCAGAGTTTTCTGTCCAACTCCAAACAGCTTTCCTTAATATGTTTTTCACATTTCTAATGGGTAACTTCCAAGTTTCATATTTCATTTCCTATAAATACTTCTCCAATTGAGTGCATCATCACTCTTCCAGATTCATCATAAAAACTAAACTCCTTCAAGAAAGAAATTTAACAACTTAATATCTTGCGCCTACTAGTAGTCTCTACATGAACCATATAGTAAACAACAAAACAGTAATTAGATCTCCAGGAATTATTTCCCTCATGTCCACCTTTGACAAGAGTTACAATTGTCATGTGATAATCAGGGCAGGATTTCAAATTCACCGTAGCAGGAGGTAGGTTTGGTGATCTAGTAAGTCTGAAAGTGATTGGTAAATTATCTGTGATAGTTCATCGCTGAGCTCCCTTTGGCTCTGGGAGTAGGCTTCTCAGCAACATACCTAAATTTCCTTCTTTATCCAAAATCTTTTCAACCTTGCTTGGTTAATTGATTCTTAAGATGAGAGCCAACCTAAATACAACTCAGACCAGGTTCCTTCTTAACACTTTGCTGTTGCATCTGTTCGCTGACACTAGAAAGCCACTTATTTGCATTCTTGGGGTTCAAATTCAATTATTTTACTTGCAAGTTTCACAGTTATGGTATCCTTTACAAACCTTAAAAGCACTCAACAAGACTCACCACATTACTGGATTATATCCCTAATACCGGATGTGAGGATGACATTTTCTACCGCTGCTAGCCTTCCAGCATGCCCAACGAGGTCAACACAACAGAGAATAATGCTCTACATTGGTTTCAACTTCATAATCTTTCATGCTTTCAAAGTATCTGCAGTACTCAAAAGGTAAATCACATAATTATGATGAATGAAAATGAAGAATGAATCATCTACTTGCACAGAAGCTTGTAAAGGAGAATGGATTGTCAAACAGAATGCTTGTGGGATAGATAAAAGCAGTTCAATAACACCTTGCAAAACAAGGAAGTTAAAACTCCAAAATAAATGCACATATGTACATATTATCTATATATCATCCTCCTAAAATTAAGAGAGATTTTTTAAAAGCTAAATTGAACTCCCAGCTTAGCTTTTCACTTTGGTCCTAATACTGAAAATTTTCCATTTTAAATATTAGGTAGCCATACCTGTGGATGCAACTTTTTCTTAAATTTTAGGAATGCAACCCATTACAAGAAACCTCACATCCAGATGCACATATATCATATATACAAATGCGCTTGGAAAAGATAGAAGGGCTCCATTGGCACGCTGTAATTCTTCATCCACAAGCCCTCCATAACTAATAACAGATAGAATCCTGTGAATCTAATATAGATATAATTAAGCACTGCCCCATGTTCCTTCATCAACCCAAATAGGTCAAAGCATCCTAGCACATCCATGTAATGCAAAGCTACGATAATCACTTACCAAGAAACTACATCTGAACTGTCTCTTGAAATGTGAGATCAGCAGAGTCTACCTCACTGCACTTATCATACACGAAACCTATCCACGACCACTTTGAATGGCAAATCAAAGAACCTAATCACCAATCTTGTTGATGCTAAATCTGCAAGAGCACTCAACATATTGGAGATAATGAACTCATCTGGTCATCCTTCAGATGCCAGCAGTTCATAAAACATATTCAATGCGCTTTCAAGTTGCACATCATAAACATGGCCAGAAATCATGGATGCCCTTGATACATGATAGAGTTCATATTTATGCCACATCTACCTTCTACCTTTAAGTGTCAATGCATCTTATAATAAACATTTAGCCATTACAATTATTTAAAAAAGAATAAAGGAATGTCTCACATCCACATTGTAAGAAAAATAATGTAAAGAATAGAATTAATGTTCATTTTTTTCTCCCAAAATTCATACACACTATCTTCATCAATACTAGCTAGTTCATCAAAAACCTTAATAATGCATTCCCAAACTGAATCTGAACTTTCTTTTTCCTACATAAAAATGGAAACTGAACTTTTAACGTATAACTACTTGGGAACTTTATCATCAGAGGTTGGAGCCTTTTTAACAGATGTACCAGAGTTTGCTGCTTCTTCATTTTCGACAAGCTTCCGGAGTCTTTCTTGAAGGGCTCGCACTCGATCCTCAGTCTTACGAAGTTTCCTCCATCTGTAAATAGTCCAAAGTGCCAAGCCGCCATAAACAAGCGTGTAAGACCCCCATACATAAGGATACGTTTCAGCGTGCTCCTTGATTTTCCGATATCGTTCCTGCACCAATTCCGATAGGCTAGCCGGCGGAGTAGCTGTAGTTTCCTGAGACGCTTCCCCTTCTCGCTGAGTCGCCATTTTCGGCCTTTGAATGATTATCAAACCCCTGCTAAGTAAGCAAAGGTTTTAGAAATGGAAATTAGAATAAAAAGATTCAAAATCAAATGCATAATCTTTCTTATAATCAAAAGTTCAACAACAATTTGGCAGGATAACTTAACCTCGGTTGCTCGGACTCGTCGTTTACGGCGCCAAACCGCGACACTCACTGACACGAGCGCGTGGCCGGAGCTCGAGAAAGATGAAGAAGAAACAGTAAAAGAAAAAAAAAACCCGACGAAGATGGAAATGGAGAGGGCAGCGGCGGCGGAAAAATAAATAAAATTAATAGGGCTTGCTAATATCTAGACCTGTCCATGGAAGGCCCGGCCCTGCCCGACGGCCAGCCCGAAATATAGGCTCGAAATATGGACTTGGGCAAAAAAATGAGTCCCGTTTAAAAAACTATTTTTGGCTCGGATAATAAATATATATTTTTTATTTTTATTTTTTAATTTTAAAATACTTTTAAAATATTTTTTTATTTTTTTATTTTTAAAATTTTTTTAATGTTTATTAAAAAAGGGCCGGGCCGGGCTTATGATATTTTCCCGGGCCGGGCCTGGGCAAAATTTTAAGCCCATATTTCGGGCCGGGTCCGGGCCTAGGAGACGGGCCAAAATTTTTTCTGGGCTTGGCCCAAACTCGGCCCGGCCCGGCCCATGGACAGGTCTAGTACTAATATCTGATCAAATTATTTTCGAATTTTCAAATTTTATTCTAACAAAGTTTAATGGTATAATGCTAAATTTAACCTTTAATGTTTACTCTTTTTATCACTTCAGTCCTAATTTCTTTTATGGCTGCATACCTCACCCTTCAAATTTTAACCAAAATAAAAATTAACTTTTAGGATAAAATACAAGAATAATCATCAAACTATTGAATTCGTTTTATTTTAGTCACTCAATTATTAAAATTTTCAATTTAATCAAACTTTTCGAAAAGTTTATGTAGAATTTTCGGTATTTCCACCTAATATTTCAAAATTCGCACATATATAATTAAAAATGTTGGCCATTAAATAATTTTGTTTCCGTTTTGGTGCGTTTTGCCTATGGAAACATAAACAAAATTGTTTTAATTCTTAAACCCAAATTATATTACTTGTTATCGTGGGTTTATTAAAGTGTATTGTATTGAAGAGGTCCTGAAAATGTTCAAAGTTAGTGTTTAGTGATGAGAGAGTTATTCAAAAATTTCGAATAAAATTAATGGTGGGCTTGGATGGGTGGTTCAGTGTGTTTAGTTTATTTTTGTCTTAGGTTATAATATTATTGTAGTATCTAATCTCATCATTATCACTATTTTTATACTAATCACAAGTAAACATGCTGCTCATCCAAACCCACTCTAAGTTTCTAGTTTTAGAAGTATGTGTTGAGATTGATTGAGAGTTGGAATGCTTGAAACCTTCCATGAGAGATTGAAGGGTAAAAAATTAGAAAGATGAAAAATATAATATTTTTATAGGCGTGCTTGGTAGGAAAGATGAAAAAATGGAAAGAAATATTTGTTCATTACTTGGTAGAATTGAAAAAATAAAATAAAATATTAAAAAAAATACATAGTTTTAAATTAACATACACCTCTCTATCATTTTTTTTCTCCTCTCATTTTTCCAATTTGGAAATTTTGAATTTTATGCATTGCAATGGAAAATGATCATAAACCTATTTTATTTCTTCTCATTTTTCTTCTCGATCAAACTAACTCAAAATTTATTTTTTTTCCATTTTTTCACCCACCCAAATGCGAAGTTGACCCAGAAAATAATTTTTTAAAAAATAGTTGCTTTAAAATATATTTTTTTAATTTGTAAAATTATTAAATTGACCCCACAAAAATATTGTAAAAATATTTTATAAAAATAAATTATTTTATAGGAAAATAAATTAATCTTTTCCTACTCACCAAAATTTAAATTTTCTTAATATTTTTCTTTCATCATTTATCACTTTTCTCCTAAATTTCTCTTATTTTTCACACACTCTCTCCAAAACTTAACTATATTTTAATACTTTAAGTGCGTCTTCCTAATTTGGTAACAACTGATTCTTTTCTTTATAAGGTGTATTGATTAATCCCTAAAAAAAAAAAAAAAGATTGTGACTTGTGATGGATTAGGATTTTTTTGTAAAGTTTAGTTTTATAATTAAATGATTTTGGGATGTTGATTTTATATGACATTCTTAATCTCTTAATTTGGTAATAACTTTTAGATTTGTATTAATACAAATCTTTGAAAAAATTAGGATTGATTGTATTTATAATCTTGAATTTCATGAATATTGATTAGAAATATTTAACATTTTTGTTTAGAAATTGTTGCTGTTAGTGTGAATTTCGTGTTTGTGTTAATATTGTGTTTGGCATATCGCATTCTCATGACAATAAAAAGAATTTACGTGATTTTTTATTTTTGTGAAAAACTATTTTTTTAATACAATGCCTAGAATTATCCAAAATCTCTTCCCAAATCTTAAATATTAGTTATATGTTAGCTTCATGAAAAATAAATTATTAATAATGATTTTTTTGTGTTATTAATTTATCTTATATTTAGTATAATTTGTCATAATAATTATATTTACTAAGTTGATATTTGATAAACGTAAAAAATTAAATAATGAAAAATTAAATACGGGAGAAATTTATAAATATTGAATTTATATTATAAAATTGTTTGGTATATTAGTAAAAACTACAACTACATATAATTGTATTATTTGATAATAGTAAATTTTGATTTTTGAAAATTATTCATTTCAAAAAAAATTGAAACTTTGATAAGAGGAAGATAATTCAACAGTTTCAACATATTAGAAAGTGTTATGTACAATTGTGAAAAACTATGAGTTATTAGAACTTATTTGCTGTATATTTTCTATTAGTTATTATTTTAATAATTTTGTAATTTTTTTACATTTAACTATATTATACATTAATTTATCAATTATTAATATTATATATTAGTTTATAAGAATTTTTTAAAGGTTCTATTTTTTAAAAAAATTTGACCCTACACTTCAACTTTTCTGGCTCTGCCACTGCACCAAACCAAACACACCTTTAGGCTTTGCTTAGCAGAGTGAAAAGAAAATTGAAAAAATGGAAAATTGAAGGGGTGGAAAAATAAAAAGATGAAAAAAATATAAATATTCTTTCCATAAGTGTGCTTGGTATGAAAGATGAAAAAATTGGAAAGAAAAAATAATTTTCTTCCTCTCCATAGCTTAGTAGAGTTGAAAAGTGAAAGAAAATAAAATAAAACAATTAAAAAATGCATAATTTGAATTAAAATACAATTTTCTCTCATCTTATCATTTCAATTTAGAAGGATTGATTTTTATAGATTGTGATGGAAAATGATTACCCCTCTTTTTTTCTTTCCTCTCACTCTTCTTCCCAACCAAACACACTCAAAATTTATTTTCTTTCCAATTTTCCACTCCCTCCTCTTATTCCTCTACTTTTCCACCTAACCAAATGTTTTTGAGTGCTTAATTGGGAGAAACACTGAGAGGAAAGAAAATAGGAGGGGTGGTCATTTTCCATCTTCATCCTAATGCATAAAATTCTATCCTTCCAAATTAGAATAATGAGATGAGAGAAAATGAAGGTGATGTGTATGTTAGTTCAAAATAATGCAAATTTCAAATATTTTATTTTCTTTCCTTCCATTTTTCAACTCAACCAAGCAAATGATTAAAAGAAAAAGTAATTTCTTTCTATTTTTTCATCTCTCCTACCAAGCATACTTATGGAAAGAAAAATTTTGTTTTCCATCTTTTTAGTTTTCAACCCCCTCAATTTTCCATTCTTTCAATTTTCTTTCTACTCTACCAAGTAAAGCCTTAGACTTTGGGTTGATTAAGGGTTTAAGAAATGGAAAAAATATTTGGTACACTTGTCAGTGAAGTTTTTAGACTCCACAAGCACGATCAAGAGTTTATAAGTGTCCAATAGAGTATAGTAAAATATTGAAAAATATTGAAAAAAAGTGTAACACCCCAAACCCGGCCTAGAAGTTTAAGTCAAATCTACATCGATGCGTTGAAAACAGGTTTCGATAAGAATTCAGAAAACACTCAAAACTTTACTTGATTTGTAGCAAAAAAACTTTTGGAGTTTTAACTTTGAAAACCAAAAATCCATTTTAGTCGACTTAAGTGATTTTGTAGTTTCGTGTTAGAAATTATCAGTTACTGGCGAGATTAGCAAAAAGCAAAGGGAATCAAAAACATATTACAAACCCAAAAGATCAAATCATAGTTACATCAGTGCAAAAACAATTCGAGTTCTCGTACGCCGTCCGGTCCTAAGTCAGAAGTTTACCTGAACAGATAAAGATAAGACAAATGGGTGAGCTACAAAGCACAGTATATAACCAAACTCAAATACAAATAAATAGATCACAACATATAAATCATAGTAACATAGAGAACTTAATAGTGGTCATATAACCCGCACAGAACAAATCCAAAGTATCACAGAAATTTCGACAATGGGAGGACAATAGAACACAACAAGATAAACAACACCAGAACAGAACAGAGAAGAACGAAACATCAAATGTATGTCTATATCGATGCAATATTTTTCAAAACCAATCAGAGTGCAGATTTATCAAAAAAAACATCCTACCCAACTCCGCTACACACCAAAATAGAGTTCCCCAGAACTCGTCCAACCAAATCACACCAACAGATAACTGTGGATAGTGCCACCTGAATTTTAGTTAAAACTGCCAGATCAGATACATGTAGTCAAGCCACTATATCACAGTTAAGCTGCTATAACAGAATTGTGGATAAACCACCAGATAATGCAGATCATTAAATTGCTAGAAACTTCCTCCTTTCACATTATCCCAAATCTCATGCAATATGTCATGTCAAGCATATATAGAGTCAGAGTGATAAGCATGTAGGCCATGCTATCGTACAATAACAGAATCAGTAGGCATGAGAGTTCATTCTTTGTAAAACAGATTTATCAAACCTCAACAAATCACATCAGATTGCTATGAAGTCATATGCATGGTTATACATCAGAATTAATACCAATCAACTCCACATATTCTTATAGCACATATTCTTAATCAACAGAGTAACATAGAGGCATACCATCACACTTAACACAATACGAATTGTACCTGGATAATTCATATACTTCAACGTATCCAAAAAAAGTACATTATACATTAGCAATCATTTTTACTTATCTTAATTCAAAATAGACATACGTACAGATAGCAGATTATACACTAACAGATCAACAATTCACGAGTTTTATAGCTTAATACAAATCATACAGACCCTACGGAAGGCCTATATTTGATCTAGACAGCGTTCACGGCCTTAAGGAAAAATTTTAGAATTTTGACCCACACGCTCATGTGGATCCATACGGCCTGGGTGTCTGGCTCGTGTGCCCCACACGTCCTACCACACAGTCGTGTGGCTCTCTTAGTGACTCATACGGCCTCGCATATGGTCGTGTGGTCGTAAACAGTGAGTTACACGGCCTGTACACATACCTGTGTGACCCTAAATAGTACCTCACACGGTCTACCACATGGTCGTGTGGCGTCGGAGCCATGTTTTTCGACATTCGTAAATCATAGAAATTCTGGTTTTTGGTACCCACCTTATACTAATTTGATATAGAAGCAACACATATGAACTCCCGTCCCTAAAACGACAATCAGACCTTAATCAAATGATCCCCATAACCATTTCAATAACTAACATATTTATAACCAAAGTTCTGTCGAAAACTTTCGAAACAAACCCAAAATCGAATTTAAACTCTTACCCCCGCTCGTATCTAACAATACAAGTACTTAAATCGGTGGAGAACATTGATATGCAATCCCTTCACCTAAGAAAGAGAACCAACTGAACCCTCAAAATAAAATTTAACAAAACAAATAAAACCATTTTAGTTTTAACAAATAGCGATTAAGAGCGAATATTAGCAAAAATTCTACTACAAACTTACACTGTTAATCTTTTTGTCGAAAATGATGAGATATGCAATCTCTTCAACAAAACCAGTAGCGGGGTTATCAGAAAGAAAAAAATAAAAAAATAAAAGAAACAAAGGAGAAGAACTGACGTTCCAAAGGAGAGAGGAGTTTCTAAAAGATGAGTTTAGTTGTTTTTAAATTAGAAAGACAATTATATGACTTCTCAATGCAGCATAAAAGAAAAGGGAAAAAAACATTTTTCTTATTGCTTTCGCAGGGATTCAAAAACCAGACCAAAGAGTATACAGAAGCTTATACATTGAACTACTAAGCTCATATTGCCATCAATTGATCGAAATTAACTTATAACCTATAACGACCCGATAGTCGCAGGTGTTGGAAAATACATTTTTGAGACTCTGTTACCGTAAACTAGACTTGTAAATATTTATTAAAAATGTTTACGAAGCTAGTTGTGTGGTTAATTAGGTTTTAGTTAGATGAATTTGCATGAATTAAGAGTAATTAAGTAAAGGACTAAATTGCATATAGGGTGAAAGTTGAATTATAGATTAAAGAATAATTAAAGGGATTAAATAAGCAATTATGCCATTGGCAATAAATGAGGCGGCATAAGTAAATATCATTATAAAACTTTAAATTAAAAATATATATTATAATATTTACTTAAGTATTAAGTATATTATATTATATTATATTATATTATATTATATTATATAAAATAAATAGAAAAAGAAAGAGAATAGAAACGAAACAGAAGGGAAAAAGAAAGAATGAGAAAGCAAAGCTAGGTTTCAATTGTTCAAAGCTCAATTGGTTAGTCAATTTAGTCCTTTTTTTTATAATTTTTATGTTTTTGAAATCCTGGTATTAAATACTACCCAACTCATGTCAAAATTTTAGAAATTATTGAGTTTTTAAGTGTTGCCTATGTTGAATAATTTTAGTATTATGGACTAAATTGATAGATTTTTAAGTTAGAAATGAAAAAGGATTGAATTGTAAAATAAATTGTAAATTTTGAGTAATAGGGACTAAATTGTGAAAAAATTCAAATTTAAGGATTTAAATGAAAATAGAGAGTTAAATTTAGTTTAAAATGAAATTTGTGTGAAAATATAGGATTAACTATAAAGAAATAAAGTTAGTCTTGTTTTAGGGACTAAATTGAAAATTAGGAAAATATTGAGAAAAAAATTAAAATATGCAATATGAAATTGAATTGTGTTGTATTGATGAATTTTAATTGTTTTAATTTCGTAGCTAACGTCGTACCAGAATCCTCAACTAAAAAGGGGGAAAGATAAAGTCGACAAAGAATAGCTCGAAATTTTTGGTTTGTATTTCTATAATCCGAAGCTAGTTATTAATTATTTTAATTTTAATTTAATGTATATGGTAAGTGTTGAGGTAAGTAATTGATATTTTGATAATTGATTGAATGAATTGAATTGGTAGATATATATATTGAATGGATCGATTTTTGAATTGAAATGAATATATGTGTAATTATGTGATTATATGAAAAATCAGTATTGGATATTGATTATATTTGAAATGTGAAATTAAACTCTATGAACTGTATCGGGCTGAGTCAAATATAGATGACATGCTATAGGATTGGAAGAGTTCAGGGATTTCTTCGACTTCTAGTCGATGAGACACTGGGTGTCAATTTACTACTTCGAATTAATTCGATGAGGCACTGGGTGCCAATTTACTTCGGTTTAGTCGATGAGGCACTGGGTGTCAAACATTACTTCGAATTATCCGATGAGGTACTGGGTGCCAAACTGGTGTGTTTTGGTTGGATCCATGTATCTGTCCAAGTCCGAGTCGTGTTAATAGGGGTAAATGAATAATAAAATTTTATAATTGATATTGAAATGGCATGGTATGAGAATTGAAAATAAAATGTGGAATTTGTTGTAAATACATGGAATACATGAGTTAAATACTCATGAATTGAATATGGAATGGATAGTGCTATTGTTTAGATGATATGTGAACAAATTATGGAAAGCTATTATATAGCAAGTGATGAAAATTGAGTATGGTATATAATAATGTATTCATGAATTGAGTATTGCATGACTAATGCCATTGTACGAATAAATATGGTTTGGTATGTGAATAACCATTAATATAGCAATTGTGTGAATTAGGATATCGTTTAAAAAAAATGATAGTCATGATACTAGACATTAATATGTCCTTATAATTTTAATTGTGCTTAATATATTATCTTGTCTTTAAATATTCAGATTATAGAAATAGCACTGAGTTTTACTCAGCGTACGATTTTGTTTTCCGTGTGCAAATTAGGTACATGATTTTGAAGAGTTGTAATTGAGGTTGTGAGCATCCATCTCATCACATCTCCAAGTGCCAAGAGGGTATGTTTCAAAATTTTAAATAGAATGGCATGTACTTAGGAAGATCAAGTGTGTTCCAAGTAGTAGGGACAAAAATATAAGTTATGAAAACTTAAATTTTTTTAAATGTTCAAATATTATTGATTAGCCAAAATCACTTTGACACCAAATGTAATATTCCTATATCAAATTCCTTGGATCATTTCAGAAACATCTAGAATGCAAATTCGGTTATGAAATCTCAAACAACCATAATCAACATTGCTAAAATTTTCTAATATACCATTCTGAATCATTTCTCTTTTCTTCGCCAACTTGTCATTTTCTAACTATTTTGACTTGATCCGATCAAGCATCACCGGTTTGATTTTTAGTTCAGCTAATAGGCTTCCGTCGTCATTGACACTGAGCTGAGCAAACATTGCTCGTAATTCAATTATTGTTTTTCCATTCAATGCATCAGCTACAACATTAGCTTTACCAGGGTGGTAATCAATAATACAATCAAAATCTTTTAGAAGTTCTACCCAACGACGCTGTCTCAAATTCAATTTCTTTTGAGATAAGAGGTATTTGAGACTCTTATTATCGGTATAAATATAACAATTTTCACCATACAGATTGTGTCTCCAAATCTTTAGAGCAAAAACCACAGCAACTATCTCTAAATCGTCTATCGGATAATTGCGTTCATGCATTTTTAGCTGACGAAATGCATAAGCAATCAGTTTCCCGTCTTGCATCAAAACACAACTAAGACCGCTCAAGCTATAAATGATAAAATCATTTCCATAAGAATCGAAGACATTTAGTAGATTACCTTTGGAGTTAATCTTATAATCCTATATTTCCTTTTTACTCAATTGGTCTCTTTTTTTTTTTCTTTCCACTTAACCAGAAGTCATTTCTTCATTTAGTTTTCCTAAAATCATTTCTATAATTCTATAGTTCCTTTCTGTACATATTTACCTAGCTTATCATTTGTATTCATTCTCTATCCTTTCTTTTCATTTATTTTTATTATTATTCTTATCACAACTATCTCAAACAAATCATGTCACTATTCTTTTATCTTTTTTCTAGACTCTACTTTGTTATACGTTTATATTCTCATTTTCATTTCCTTTCTTTTCTTTCTCTTTTCGAGGCAAACAATGATGATGTGATCTGGCTCGGTTGATTGAGTCGAATTCACTTAAGATGCCCGATCGTCGACGAGAAGTTCGTTCGGATTTGTAGATAAATAGAGTTAGGTTGAATAACAAGCGGAAGTAGTTAAAATGGGTTCAAAAGATGGCTTAGTGTGATGTTGGATAGGTTTTGGTTTAACAAAGAAAATAACTTATAAATTGATAAATAAAAAAATGGAATGGAAATACGAACTCAAGCGTCAAGATCGATTCAATACTATGTAAAGTATTGCCCCGGGACTTATATTGCTTAAGGTGTGATTAATGGAATATCGAAGATGGACCTGGACCCGTTACTTATAAAGAAGTAAGAACCAAAGGTATAAAAAGGTGGATGAACGCCACACCAGGATGATGATAAGTTCAAAGAGTCGGATTGACGCCACTAGCTAGCTAGATAAGTCAGAACGAGACTCAAACGAAATAGGATAGGAGGAAACCTCACAATCAAGTTTTAATAATAAAAAATGTCTAACCTTTTTTTTATAAAGAAGAGTAAACTATTTATAGACCTAAAATGCCTATTCATATTCAGCATCTATGTTGTTCACACTAACTTAAATTCTATTCACATAGGTATTTAACATGTTCACACAAAAAGCATTAAAATTCGGTTCATGCTTGAAGAGGGTACATGAATTTGGCCGAACCATCATGATGCTTCACTTGATGGATTCATGCATCCTTAGCATTGAAGAATCTCCATAATTCCATGAATGTGCAGCCCTTTAATGCTCATACATCTCCCTTGGCCGAATGAGCCTTAATGTGCCTGAAATACTTGAATGGTCCTCTTGAAAATGCATGAATCAGGCATGAAACATCCCAATGTATTTTCCTCCTTAAATACGATCCATGAATCTTTAAATACATGAACATTCAGCAACTCCCTCTTGCATGAACGTTCCAAATGCATGTGCTCCTTTAAATGCCATCCATTGAACCGAACCGTTCATGAATCAACCTTAATTGCTCCCTTTCACATTCGGCTGAACCTGCAAGGGATTCAAACAATTTAAATGATTATAGATTCAGCTGATCTTGGACAAAACAACATGTAAACAAATTAAATAATATGCTAGGACAAATTAAAAACACTTAAATAAATGTCTAGCTAGTAATTAAATTCGGCTAGCTCAAAAAGATGTGAAATAATTAATGAGCTAAGTTGAGCTAGGAAATTCGGTCATGAGCTGTATGAAAGTGAATAAATTAAAGCCAATACTTAATTTATTTAAATGATAAAAGAAACGAGCTGAAAGTAAGTTAATTTGAGTTTAAACGAGCTGATTTAAGCTCAAGTGAACTGATTGGAGCTGAAATAAACTTGGGAAGCTGGAATTGAGCTAAAATCAGCTTGCAAAAGACGACAAGCCTCGCTTGGGAAGCTGATCCAAGGGTGTTCTCGGGCGAGATCGTATCAAATGATTATCCCAGTTATGGATCAGAGTTATTACTTTTAATCTAACCCCTTAGAAATCTATTGGCCCGACCATTGCCAACAGTCTCTTCGAGGTAACTGTTCTTTCCAAAGTTTGCCTCTTTTATTACACAATTTACAGCTTTGCTATTTCTTCTTCTTCTTCTCACACTTTAGATCGCTCTTTATTTACTAATTCTTAAAATCATTTCACTACCTTTTTATGTTCTCTAAAGTACTTCCACTATTTTTCATGGTCAATTCTATTCTTATCTTCTATAATCTATTTTGAATTTTTTTATATATTCAATTTATCCTCTTATTAATACTCATTGCAGACTATTTCTTGGTTTTCTCAACAATTCTGAACAATCCTTGATTCCATGTCTTTTAGAGCCATACTTAAAGCATCTTTCAGAAAATATCCAATATTGGTCTCAATGAGATTTTCTTTTTCGCATTTATCACAAGGTCAAATACTTCTCTTCCTTAAACCTTTAATACTTGCCTTGGAGATAACCTGAGACCCTATTTTATCTTGCTCTTTATGTTCGTATAAAAGTACAAATTCTCAAGCTTCTTTACCTTTCTTAGTTGCTTGTGATAGAATTGAACTTGTCATCACTCTTTTACCTAATTCTTTTCTCTTTTCTTTTTTTTTTCGTACTTTTTCAAGAAAATCTCCAATTCATCTTCTCACTAAGATTTATACCTTAAAAATACACCACTGATAATTTTCACAATTTTTTTTTTACAAAAATACTACGCTTCTTAACTATAACTTATCTCTATTAATACATTATAATATTATATACCATCAATCTCTTAGACTTATTATATTCTCTTCATTCAAGAACCTCTATTTTCTCTTATTAATATTGATTATTTACTTAACTAAGGTCTTTATTTCTTTCTATACTTCTTTCTAAAAAAAATCTTTTTTTTTATCTTCATAATTGGAAAATATTACTACTCTATTCCATTACTCATATTTCTATTATATCTTCTATTTCCAAAAGACTAACATTATATTAATATACCAAACTTTTCATTCAAAAGCTCTAACTTTCTAAGTTCTCATTCTGTACATGTACAACTATATATATATACTCATTTTCATTCACATTCACTGGTCCCTAACTTTTACTTTCTCTTTACTTTTAACCACTTAAATCCATTTCTACGTTTTCTTCCATCTCTGATTCTGTATCTTCCCCCGAAAAATTCTCTATATTAAATTCTAAATTCTCTTCAAATTCATCTTCTATGATCCAATTTGGAAATTCCTCAGGATCTTCTTCCTCTTCCATCTTTATAACGGGCATTGAATCTATAAATTCTCTTGGTAATTTCCTAACAACTAATTTTTCCATCCATGGCATGTTAAAGACATTTTGCTTCCCAGTCAACTTTCGTGAACTTACACTTTGTCTCGCTATTTTCATTGCTGCATAAGAGATTATAAACTTCACGTAGTATATAACCATATTCCAATAAGTTCATGGTACCAATGTCTTCCAAAGTTGGTCTAAAATCATTTGATGCTCTCGTTCTATTAATGTCCCTCTAAGGGTCAAGTATTGCAATTTATTCTTTCTAATCAGTTCATGACACTTCCATAACACTTATAGCATCTTTTGATTTACAGTAATAAGGTATTGAGCAATGCCTTCTTCTGGTTTCATTCTATAATCTTGCACTTCTCTCATCATCCTATCAACTTTCTCCTTCTGTTCTAAAGTTGTTATCTCATCAGGCAATATCAGATTTACTGTCATTTCTTCCAATATCTATGACAGAAAATAAGTTTTTATCAAATTTCAGTATTTATCTATTTCCCTCTTGGGTCATTACTAACTAATTCAAAATCATTTCCTTATCAGTAACAATTTAGATTTTCAAAGTGATTTTCAAACTAATTCATGTCCAAAGGTAGGGGTTTAATAAAAAATAGCAAAATTTCAAGAGATAGGATTCAAACCTAAAACCTTGCGTACATAACCAGAACACTTAACCACTAAACCAAATCAATTTATTTGTTAAGAATTTCCAAAATCCAGACTCAAAATTGAAAAATAACCACGCTTGGTTTCAAAACTCAATTTCTTCTAACTCAGTTTTTGAGATGTTACAGAAATAGACGTGTGACAATTTTTTAAGACTGCTTGTGGAATAGAAAAAAATATTGTCAATATATCAAATACTAACCTTTAATCAATTATGAGAAATAGAAAAAAAAAAGTTTTTTTTTTGGAGAGGAAACAATGGAAATTTGTGTGCTGCAACTGACAAGGGCAAGAAGCATCTCGTATGGTATTAGTGTGTGCAAATCTTTTTTAGTCCTTGAACTTATGTTGTTTGTCAAATCACCCCCCAAAATGGATGAAACAGTTAATGTTTGTTAACTTTGCTGATGTGGTATACACATGGATTACCATGTGGATGCTTCATCAACAATAAATTAATTTTTAAATTTTAAAAACAAAAAAAATATAATTTTTAAATTTTTAAAAATTAATTAATTATTGACATAGCATACAATCCATGTCCTATGCCACATCGGTAAAGTTAACAAACGTTAATTTTTCCATCTATTTTAAAGTGATTTGACAAACAATGCAAGTTAAATGGCTAAAAGAGGTGAAAAGTTAAATGTAGGGATAAAATGACTTTCTTTGTAAAGTTAGAGGATCAAATAAGTCATTATGCCAAAAATAAAAATGCATATCTAGAATAATCTAGACAAAAGGTTGTCCCAATTCAGATAAACCTGGATAATCATTTGCTTAGATTTATTCTAGATGAAAAAAATTATAAAATTTAAAATATTTTAGGTTTTTTATTTTTGCCTTGTGTCATATGAAAGGATTCCATGTGTTGTTATGTTGTTGGTTCTCAACGCCATATCGAGACATTTTAATGATATTATTATAAATGTACCAAAATGTGTGATAGAATTGAAGTTTAGGTAAAAAAAAAGTATTAATTAATTACAAGTGGCCAAATTTAAGAAAAAAGATATATTAACCCACAAAAATAAGTTTAGTAGCAACAGTATCAAAGTATTATCAGTTTATACAGATCACCAAGTTTTATAATGTTAAAATTATTAGTCTAAAAGAAAAAAAAGAAAAAAAGAAAAAGTCATAAACGCCATTCATCTGAAATAAGTTTAACTTGAATCCTGTCTAATTTATTGTAATTTTAGACAATCGTATTTATGTGTTTATTTATAGGAGGCAATTTAATTCCGATAGTTAAGATAAGTTATCTCTTCAATTAGTCTTTTAGATAATATAATAGTTTTAACTAGAGCTGTTCATGGGTCGGGTCGAGTCGAGGCCTAGTTCCGTAGAAATTTTCATGCTTAGTCCCATTTTCAAGTTGGCTTGGTCTGCCCAAAAATCTTATTTTACTGTTCAAAAAACAATAAAATAATAAAAATATTTTTAATTGATATTTTTATATATTTAATAATTATTTTTATAAGAAATATTATTTAAATTGAATTTGGGTCAGGTCAAGGTACAAAATCATTGTCCAAGCCCGATCCAACTCCCATCAGACCGATTGGGTCAAGTAGGCTACCCGGCCCTTGACACGTCTAGTCCTAACATGAGTCATTTGCTCAATCTAAGCCCATGGGCTACGGATAATTTAGATTAACTACTCATATAAATCGTTTCTCACGTTACAATTCGACCATGTAATGCATTTAATATTAATTAAATCAGTAAAACATTACATTTTTATACAATTGACTTTACTTCCAAAAATCATTAAAAATATCATATAAATAATATTAAATAATCATGTGGTAATTTTTATTTATTCAATAAATTTTAAAAAATTAAAAGTTATGACGAAATCAATATCTCCAACTTATTTATATTCACTAAAATAAACTCATTTATGAATCATGTAAATTTCATTTAATAAATTAGTTAATGTCAGTTTTGAGTTGAGTCGAATAACTTGATTCGATTAACTCAAAATTTAAAATTTTTTTCGATTTTTTCAAATCGAATCAAGTTTTTCTCACCCTTAATTCTGCCAGAACGAATTACATTTCTTTATAATTATAAGAGAGTATAATTATTACTGTAATAATTACTCTTTCAATCAATTACGAATCTTTAAAATATTTATCAATCTCGATAAAAGAAATTAAGGGAAAATTAGCATTAATTATGTTAGAAAGTCAATAAAAAACAAAAAAAAAAAACTATGTTTTGTTATTTAACTTTTTTATAAATATTTTTTTAAATAAACATTTTTCATAAATTAAAAGGTTATATTATTTGATAAAAATGATTAAACCCAGGGGAAGCGGGTTTTAGTTTGGAGTTAAAAAATCGAGGAGCTAGGAAAAATGAAAAAGGTATTAACGATAAGCTTTCTTAAACGTAAACCAAAATCAAAGCCACTGTTTGTGACATTATGTATAAAGATCAGTCTCCTTTTACCAAGCCTTCGCTTCTTTCAAACCCTCACTACAAAATCACCGTCGCCACCGCCACCAACCCTCCGCCGATCCTCAACTCTCCTTCCCGCCATGAGCCTCTTCTGCCCAATCCAAACGCTTCGCCTATCTTCCCTTCCTCCTTCTTGGCCCCAGCTCGCCTCATGTTAACTATGGTGTCGTGGCTCCGCACACGCCGCCGCCGATGTTTTTTCCTTTTGCTTTGCTCCCCTATTCTCATCCCCTTCCTCTGCGCCACTTTCCCCCTCATTTGTTTGGCTGAAATCTGTTTTCGCATTTGTCGGAGGAGTAGCGGAGGAAAGGCTGCGGCAGCGGCGCAAGAAGATGAGGAGAATCGGCTGCGGCAGTGTGAAGAAGCTCCTTGCGGGGAAGGAGAAGGAAGGGGAGGTGGACTGTTACAGAGGTATTTGGAAGATCAACTGGCGCTCGTTGGATCTGTTTACGATTGTGGCGATGATTTTGATGATCATGATAATCAAGATCTTGATCTTGATGGTAGAACTCCACTTTTGAGTTGATTTTGAGCTTTTTTATTTTTATTTTTTGTAAATGATTCAATTAATGTTGTTTAATTTAGATTTCCAACTTTTTTTTTTTTTTCTGGAGATTGAGTATTTGTTGCGCTGATTTAAACTTTGAAAAAGGAAATGGAAATTAGGTTTAAGTTTGTAAATGGATGGTGGATAATATCTTGATTATTAGATTATAACTAAACCTGGTGTTTTAAGAATATTTATTTTTTATTATAATATGTGAATATTAATTTTTTTGGGGACGGGTTCAATATTAATATTAATATATATTAAATAAAATTTATCAAGACTTTTATAGATAATAGACTCTAAATTATTTGCAAGTTGTAGATTAATTCTTTAAATGCATCATAAATCATCATACTAGTTTCAAGATCAAGCTTTAGGTAAACATGTGAATCAAGTCATTGATATGGTCATAAATTTGGGGCAAATCACCAATAAAAGCTTTTTTTTTTAAATTTACCGAAATGAGCCGATTTTTTGATTATTTACCGGAATAGGCTATTTTCCTCGAAATTGCGTCCACGTCAGCGCGATGTCAGGATACGTGTCAGGACATCGAGTCCACGTCAGCGCGATTTGCTGACGTGGAAGGAAATCGCACCCTCTAGGACGCAATTTGCTGACGTGGCATGAACAGTGTGTTTTTAGCTTGGAAAACTTTGAAAGGCCATAACTTTTGTCTCGGTTGTCCGATTGAGACGAATTTTTTTTTGATTTCGAATAACTTTTCGAGATCTACGCGCTGACAAACTGCTTAGAGATGAATAGGGACTAATTTGTAAAGTATAATTTGTTAGTTACGAGTATAGGGACTAAAGTGTAATTATTTCAAAATTAGCATGAAATTTTTGTATTTAAGAATATCTGAATGTTATGGAAGGATGAAATTGAATTTGAATTGAAAAACGAAGCTTAGATTTGAAATATGACTATTTAGGTTTTAGGGACTAAAATGAATAAAATGGAAAATTTTAGGGAACTTCTCAAAAGAGGAATGAGCTGACTTATACCTATAATAGGATGATATAAGACAATTCTGTAAAAAAAGATCCGGTGTCTACTTCAAATAAATGAGGAAAATAACGATTTGAATGTTTCAAAATTCAATTTTAAACCGAAAAAATCAAAATTTAGGGGCAAAAAAGGATCTTTTTCGACGAAAACTTCGGCAAACCGCCTAGATCTCGAAAAGTTATTCGAAATAAAAAAATTCGTCTCAATCGGACAACCGAGCCAAAAGTTATGGCCTTTCAAAGTTTTCCAAGCTCAAAACACAAACTGTTCATGCCACGCCAGCAAATCGCGTCCTCGTAGGCGCGATTTGTGTCCACGTAAGCAAATCGCGCTGACGTGGACGCGATGTCCTGACACGTACCCTGACATCGCGCTGACGTGGACGCGATTTCGCGGAAAATGGCCTATTCCAGTAAATAATCAAAAAATCGGCCCATTTCGGTAAATTTTGAAAAAAACGGCTTTTATTGGTGATTTACCCATAAATTTGTGGTAAAACATAAAAGATTTAAATTTGGTGAATATAACATTATGAGAAAATTATAAACTTAGAATTAAAATTTAAGCTAAACGGTAAAACCAACATGATTTTATCCCTAAGATGCATCACTTTTTCAACTTTATATCTAATTTTTTTTATGGTTTAGATTAATACTCAAATATATATTTTGTTATCTGTTTCAATCCATCCATTCAGTTCACTGACATTATTGATATTAAGGTGGGTTTTGGATGGGCGATTGGGTGTGGTGCGGTGCGTTTAGCTTACTTTTTGTCTCACGCTACAGTATCGCTACAGTATCTAATCTCACAGCTACCGCTATTTTTACACTAACCGTAGGTAAACGCACCGCCCATCCAAACTCACCTTAAATAAAAGGCTGACCCGTGGTCTAATTAGAACACACATGTGACACTTCTAGTAAATTAAAATTTAAAACCTCACATGTGACTTTCTTGTTATGATATATATTCTAAAAAGTTAAAGAAAAATAAAAAGATTTTTAAAAAATGGAATTTTGTAAAATTGTAAAATATATCAATATAACTTCTAAAAATTCAATATATTTAAAGAATTGAAAATTTTAGCTAAAACCTTATAAAATTATAAGAAAATGTGAAATATATATTCTAAAAAATTGAAATATTTTTAAAAATAGTTTTTCAGAAAAACCAAGAATATATATAATTAAAAATAAAAATTGAGAAATGGTTAAATTGAGAAAAATAAATTAAAAATAATATAATTTTTTTAAAAAATTAATAATTTTGGAAAAAACATATTTTTTCATGCAAAGTATATATAATTTCTTTTTAAAAAAATTTAAAATATTTAAAAAAATCAAATTAATATTTGATCAACCATTCGGTGATCAGCCGCCAGTCAATGGCAACTAGAAGTGATCAAATTCAATGGTTGTTTTCTAAAATGTTTAATTATCTTTTTTAATTTCATAAATATTTTTGAATTTTTTATTTCCTAGAAAGTTTTAGAATTTATATATCTATTTTTAATTTCACAAATATATAATTACATTTTAATTGATTAAAAGTGTTACATGACATATTCTAATGAAAAAAAAAATATAATCAGGGGTCAGATCATAAAATAAAAACACAAAACAAAATAAAATAAAATAATCTCAATAGGTCAAGCATTTATGCAAGTGAACATGCACACTAATTATTTTAAAAAGTATTTAAAATAAAATGAAAATAACAAATAAAACAATTGATTTAACTTGACTTAAATTAAAAAAAAAAAAAAAAACTCTCGAACTATAATTTTTTTTAAAAATCAAGCGAGCTCCAAATAAAAAGCGGCACTCAATTTAAGTCCTAATCGAAAACTTATTATGCTAAATTAGAGTATTAATAAAAAGCTAGCCATTGATAAAGCCTTCAAACTGAAACTTTCAATTAAGTTGACGAGGCAACTAAAATATATTTTTTTTATCTTTTAAATAAAATACTTTTTTTTAAAAAAAATAACCCTAATAGAAGGGTTCTTTTTAACATAAAACATTGTAAGTGTTAATAAAATTTTTTATAAATAAAAAAATTGTAATTTTTTATTTTTAAAAATTTTAACATATATTATTGATTTTTTATTCATAAAATTCTTTTTTATAATTTTTATTTTTAAAACATTTTTTTTTATAATTTTTGGATATGCTTATGCTTTTATTTTTTCTTATGTAATTTTTTTTTGGGGGGGGGGGGGGAATCTAGTATAAATTTAGAAAGAAAAAATTTATTGTGCACACCAAGATTTTCAAAGTGTCAACTTTTTTATTTAAACAAAAATCTCATTAATTTTTTAGATAAATTTTTCAAAAGAATCATGAGTGTTATAATTTATATATTATAAGCATTTAATATATATATATGCAAAAAAAAAAAAAAACTATATATCAAACTTATGTTTACAAATAAACTATAATATTTGTTTATAAATTAAATTTAAAAATTAATAAAAAAATAGTATAAATGCTATAAAATATAATTTATATTAGTGAATAATTGCTTGGATTAGTGATTAAAACTTTTGTTTGTTGCTTAAATTACATGATTTCAAAAATTAAAAGCTATGATTAGGGGTGTGCATAATTCGGGTAAAACCGAAAAAATTCGGTTAACCGACCGATTAATTGTAATCGGTCGGTTAACCGAATTTTTTCGGTCGGGGGTCGATTAATTTTTTTATGATTTTTCGGTTAACGGTTAATTCGGTTCGAAACCGATCGGTTAACCGATATTGGTCGGTTAACCAAAAAATTTAATAAATAAAATTATCCAACCCAGCCCAAACCCAATTACCCAACCCAATAAAACTAAAACTAAAATTTACCCAATTACCCAATCTAATAAAACTAAAACTAAAAGACTACCCAATTTACTAAAGTCTAAAACCCAATTTACATTAATAATTTATAATTTTTTTAAGTTTTAAAAATAAAAAATAAAAAAATTCGGGTAATTCAGGTATTTTTTGATAATTCGGTTAATTCGGATAATTCGGGTAATTTTTAACCAAAAATAAAAAATACATAATTTTCGGTTAATTCAATTAACCGACCTTATTAACCGAAAAAATTTCGGTTCGGTTAATTTTTTTTAAAAAAAATCGGTTCGGTTAACGGTTAAAATTTTTGAAAGGTCGGTTAATTCGGTTATAGTAATTTCGGGTCGGTTAACCAGTCGGTTAACCGAATGAACACCCCTAATTGTAATTAATTATCTTTAATTACTCACTGCCAAAATTGATAAGAATTAAATTGCACCGATTTTCTCGTGAGAGACTACTTTTACCCAATTTCAAAATTGAGGACCAGAGAAGTCTACTTACCTGAGAACGGACTACGTTGGGGCAATACAGGCATGTAACGGTTAGGCTGACGAGCTACCAAACAGAGCTTTGGATGCCGGATTCTATCTCTAAGGAAGCAACGATGGACGATACGGTGCAGGCAAGTTGGCAGAGAGTCGAACGACATCCTTGAGACTTATATATAAGTTTCGTTGTATATTCTATAATTTTAAGTATAGTCACTTCTCGTGACACTAAATCAAGACTATAAATATAGTGTAAATATAAATATGAAATGACAACATGAATACAGAAATTTCCAAGTCAAATCAGTTATGCTTATTATATAGCTCCCAACCCGAAAAATTAAAATCAATTAAATTGCACTAGTAATTGAAAGTTAATTCTGCACAATATGTTTACAAGGACGTGCTTCATCCAACTTCATCTTACAGTATATATATTAGCAAATGTTTTAACTGCGGACAGATGCTCGAGGAACAGCAGGGAAACCAAGTTCATCCTCAACCTGCTCACCATCCAAGTTACAAAACAATACTAAGATATAAATGCGAGATTAAATTCAAATACAAATATCAAGATTTAGATATTTCAGGAGCCTAAAAACCCGTATCGCTCTATAACTTATGTGAGCTCGAGAAGCAGGATATCAATAGCAGTTATAAAGCAGATGGAGATTGATGGAAACGAGCTTCCTATGGAAGTATAAAATGTATACCAAATCTAACAGTTTTTCAAAAACATAGTTGTCCATGTAATTCTAGTTTCTTTGAGGATCATATCCCCACACTCATGTCCAGATATGTGTCAGACACAGATACTTCAAGAAAAGTAATGTGTCAGAGCAACATAGGTTTTTGTCATATTTTTTAAATTGGACTAGGGCCGGTGAAGTGGAAAATTCATTTGGAAAAAAGAAAATTAAATGTATACCAAATCTAACAGGTTTTCAAAAACATAGTTGTCCATGTAATTCTAGTTTCTTTGAGGATCATATCCCCACACTCATGTCCAGATATGTGTCAGACACAGATACTTCAAGAAAAGTAATGTGTCAGAGCAACATAGGTTTTTGTCATATTTTTTAAATTGGGCTAGTGCCGGTGAAGTGGAAAATTCATTTGGAAAAAAGAAAATTAAATGTTCGAATAAAATCCTTATATACCATATCGAGCAGAAAAAGAATGGGATAAAGAGTATATATATCCTGATTCTTTGTGTTAGACGCTAATCTAAATCTTGACTAAAATTGCAGGTATATAAAGTTTACCTGGGAATTGGCCCTGCCAGCTGCTGCTGTTGCATTTCCTGATGGAGCTGTAGGCAAATTGAGCTCTGCATCCAAATCTGGTTCCTCCTTATCAGGTTGAAGATAAGAGGGAACACCATCAGCTTCAGTTCCCATGTCTGCTTCCAGAGCATCAAGTTCTGCAATCCAAAATGGACCATAATAAGATACAGATTGCAAAATATAAGTTAAATGCAGTTCTACCAGACCATAAGGTTTTTCAGACAATGAAGCTATAAGTGCAGACAGCAGGCCCCCAGGACATAAAAGGATATCAACACAAGTTCCATCAGTGACTTCCTCCAGGTAAAAGAAGTTTGCAACACTTCAATCAAATTATACAGAAGGCAAGCAAGATATAAAATTTAAAGTCCATTCTTGTGGACTTTGATAAGGTCAATGCTTACCGCCCATGAGTTCATCCTCATCAATATCATCAGGCACATTATAGCTTCTGCCTAAGGTCTCTTGAATTTCATTACTCATATCCATCATGTCCATCATCTCATCTTGCAAATTCTATAAGAAAAAAGAAACAAATATCAGTGGAAATTCATCATAACGGATACAAGATGGAGAATGGAAAGTATAAAGAAAGTACAGACATCTATATCTTGAATCTTCACAGTCTTCATCATTCCTTTCAGCTCCTTGTTGGCAGATTTCAAGGCTGTCATCTGGGACAGAAAAATAATTATGATTTAAAAATTGCGAGTAGTAGTTCAAACATAAGTAACGCAAGAATGTTCAGAGGCATCTAGAATCCTCTTAGCTTGAACTAATGACAGAATTAAGTATAAACAATTTGGGATATAGATTATCATTCATCACATATTCATCTCCAATTTGGAACGGTTTATCCTCCCTCTCACAAGGTAGGAAGCCAGTTCCAATAAGGGAACTGAAAGAGCTCAGCTTGAATTGTCCCGAATTATGCCCTTTTGGGCACTATCAAGTAACACATGTTTTACAGTAAATATAAGATAGTCCCAATAAATCCACTATAGCATGCAATAAACAGTAAATGTCAATCTTATAGAAACAACAAATGACAACTCAATTACACTTATGCTTCTGAAAAAGCATACACAAGATGAGAAAATTACCAATGACAGAGCACAAATCAATAATCATGTCAGAAGGAAAACAATTGCCTTATCAGTTGATGCAAGTTTGTAACAGGTCAGATACATAAATGTAATATAAAAGTATGTCAAAGGCTACCACATACAGTTTGCTGAGCATCTTTAAGACCCTCAGAAGCAAAAGCAACTTGATCGAGGTTGAACGTCTGGTTATAAAGCATATCACGTTGCCCTTCATACCTATACAGAAGCCAAAAGTGTAAGAGATAGTGAAAAATAAATGAAACAACACTTACTAGATAAAGCAATAACCATCATTATCCACTCAACATAACATCTATAACTTCAAAGTAACAGGAAATACATACTTCAAAGAAATCAAATACATAGAAACTCAACATAAATAGCGTTAGCAATAATTATGGAATAAAACTAAGGAAATATTTGATAGAGAAGAAGCATGTACATTCGTTTTTGCTTGAGAACCCTCATAGCTCGAGATTTAAGAGCCTCTTGAGCAGGGCCAGGCCTTGTCTTTTTATCTGCTCTTTATACCTACTCAACTCAGCATCTAGCTTCTTCAACTTCTCATCAACCGTATCCCCTCTTTTACTGATCTGATCACATAAATCCAATCCATATGATTTAAGAAATCACAAAGATTTTGAAATAAAACAGCCTAATCAAACACACAAACCCTAATACCACATCAGAAACCAACAAATCAAACGAAAAATTTAAAAGAAAGAAACAAAAAGATAAAAGGAGATTAGAGATAGACCCGATCGGTAGCATCTTGGACAGAAGGCGGGGGTTCCTTGTCTTTCTTAACGCCGAAGACTCTCTTCATCTTCTTTCTTTAATTGTAAGGTTGAAGAAAGAGAAAGGAGAGGAGACGGATTTAGATTTAGATTTTTGGATTTTGATTTTGATTTTGAAATTGGAGATAACGAGGAGCTGTTTTGTTTGTTGGGGCTTGGATGGTTTCTTCTCCTTGTCTTTCAAATTACGCGTAGTTAAAAACATAATAAGAAGTTTCTACGAAAGGGATTTTGGGATTTGGAATTGATTTTTTTAAAAAAAATTAATGACGCGTCATTAATCAGAAGTCAGATTTCTAGAACACAAAATAATTATAAAATAATGAAATGAAGAAGAAAATAATTTAAAAGAACACACTTTCACAAATCTTAAGAAAAATCCATATTAGGAATTAATAGATTTATGAAATATAAGTTAAAAGTTTAATAATACATTAGACAATTGAATTATTATTATTTGGTTTATAATTAATTTAAATTTTTATGATATAAAAATATTTTTGTATTTAAGTTACAGAAAATAACTTGAAAATTTAAAATAAAAATATTTTTTTCAATAAATAGCATATAATAAGAGTTGTTTGTTGCTTTTTGTTTACTCAAAATTTTATTTCAAAAATATTTATAAAAAGATTTTGAATTTTTTCTGAATAATATTAAAAAATTATAAAATAAAACTGATTTTATGTAAAAAAACCCAAAACCAAAAAACTAAAAATCCAATCAAATAATTAAAAAAAATCCATAAAATTTTGAACCAAAACGTACTCTAAGCGGTAATATTTAAATTTAAGCCCACATAATTATTTTAAAATTTGATTTCATTTATTATATTTCAATATTATTATCTGAATATTAGTAAGTAAATTAAAACAAAACTTTTAAAAGTAAAATGGATAATGAATTTAAAAATCTAAATTTAGATCCACTATTCACAGTATTTTAGGTTATTTGAATAGAAAATTTAGATATTTGAATATGTTATCACTAAAAATAACATTGATTCAAAAGTGAGAAAATCAATAGTGACATAAATCCATTGTAGTTTTTAATAATAAAAATATTTTACTTTCATTCCAGAAAGTTTTTTTTTTAATTCAATTTAATTCTAAAAATATAAATATTGATATAAAATAAATGTTTTTATGTTTTGAATATTACTTTAGTTAATGAAATGGAATTTCTAAATTTAAACTTAATCTAATCTATCTTAGATTGTTATATCATATTTGTAAAAAGACATGTGATAAGCTTATAAGACTTCTGAACAGTAAGCCTGTCATCAACAAGTCAGGAGGTCACTTGTGAACTAACCCTCTTGGGGGGCTATCTGGACAATGAATGGTTTGATCTTCATTAAGAACACATCACGTAAATTCAATTACTTTATCCCATTAAAGTTAGAATGAATGACTAACAGAATCTGTCCTATAACAAACATCCTCATCTCATTGAAGACATCCCTTTAACGATGACTAGATGACAACTCCAACACGTTAACACCATATTGCATATGACCCCAACCTATAAATGCCCCAAAAAAAGTTGAAGAGAGGGGAGACTCTTCAAGAATACTTATCTTACACTCTTTGTATACTCAGGCTCCGTTCTTCAATCCAGCTGAGATGGGCTTTTAGCCAAAAAAGCACTTTCTTTAAGAAGCAGTGGAGAACACCTTCCATTTGATGGCAAATATCAGCTTCTTAGAAGGACTTTTGGGCAGATTTCAGCCAAAAAGTCCTTTAGGGTTGGTTACTTTACCTTTTTAGCCACAGACGCCTCTGCTGCTACACTGCTCTCTGCTCTCTGCTCTCTGCTCTTTACTCTTTGCTGGTTCCCTCTGCTGCTACACTGCTCTCTGCTCTTTGCTCTTTGCTGGTTCCCTCTGCTGCTACATTGCTCTCTGCCCTCTGCTTTGTTCTGCCCTCTGCTGGTGAGTTTATCTTTTTCTTCTCTTCTTCTCTTCTTCTCTTCTTCTGTATATTGATTGATTTTTGTCTGTAAGTTGGATATATTTGGTTGAACTTATGTTGCTGGATCTTTAAGAAGATAGCTATGATTGAAAACAAAACCTTGAAACTTGTCTGTGGAGACAGATCCCATGGATCCTTCTTTTCTTTTGGCACATTTTCTTAATGTTTATCCAAGCAAAGAATTAGATCTCGTGAGTCGTGACCGCTGCTGCAACTTGGAGATTCTAGAATAGGCACCTTTGTCATTGGTTTATTTAATTTAAAATTGGAATAAAAAAGAAGAGGGGCATAAATATTCCTGTGCTGTGCTGCCTTCCTCAGAAGGGAAAAAAAGGTCCATTTTGCGTCGGATTTTCAACTGTAGCCGTAGGGTTCCAAGCACTAAATGCCGAAACCGTTGAAATCATGTCCAATTCCAAAAGTCTAACCAGTCACCTCCATTGAATCAGTAGTCAACTCTAACTCCCATCCATGCCACCCTGCCATTGAATCTATTCTTCCCAGTCTCATCCAACTTCTCATTCAAATTTATATATCTAGACTCATTCCATGTTGGAAACAATCATACATTCTCCACGCTATGAGTCATTGCATGATGGAAAATTAAGTAACTATATATGAACGTGGATCAAAGAGACTGGCAAGTTGGGAAATACCTTTTATCGGACAACAAAAACTCTTCAATGCATACACTAAACGAGCTGATTATTCCAAGCCAAAATTTAAACAGTAGGCAGGCACCCATTGGTGCTGGGCTTGACTCTTATAGCCTTTCCCCTAATTATAGGGTGAGATAATTATGAATCATATTGAAAATTGAAGGGAAAGCCAAGGCCTTGGTCTTTTTTCCCTAGATGCAGTAGCCAATTGTTTTATTAGTTGCTTCCTTCCAAGTAAACGTTTTAGTGGAGTTTAGAAATTGAATTGTGGGCTGAAAATGATTCTCACAATAAATTTTTGTTCATGTATACAGTTGATGTATATAGTTAAATTTTTGTTCATGTATATAGTTAAATTTTTGATCATGTATATAGTTAAATTTTTTATACTGTTTTTTGTTAATACTGTTTTTTGTTCATGTATATAGTTAAATTTTTTATACACATGTAAACATATATATTTATGTGACATTTGATTTCTTCATTGCTTTACTGGCTTAAACGAATCTGTTCGTATACACAATAGATGAGTACTTCGGCGATTGAAGTTAGTGATGAAAAAGTGAAAGCAATGTGGGATAAGAGATTGTCAGACAGATTTTGTGATATTTGTATTAAAGAGATATTAAAAGGCAATAGACCTGGTACTCATTTCACAAAAGATGGATGGTTGAAAATAATGACCAACTTTGAGAAAGAAACGGGCAAGGGTTTTTCACAAAGACAACTTAAAAATAGGTGGGATGCCCTAAAAAAAGAATGGAAAGCTTGGAAGAAACTTAAAGGCGAAGATACTGGTTTAGGGTGGAATCCTATAAAAAGAACCGTTGATGCATCTGATGAATGGTGGGAGAGTAGGCTCCAGGTACATTAAAAATTCTAAATTTTTTTATTTTTTTTATTTATGAGGTTATTGCCAATTACTATTATTAATCAATCATTTTATATGCAGGTTGTGCCTGAAGCTAAAAAATTTAAAACATCGGCCATTGATCCTGAATTCGAAGGGAAGTTGGATCAAATGTTCATGGGGATAGTTGCAACAGGTGATAAAGCATGGGCACCTTCTTTTATTACACTCCGTAGTGATTTTTTTGAGGATGTTAACAACGAAATACCTGAAGAGAGTGAAGAAGAAAATATGAGAAATTATGTTCACATTTCAAATGATGTTCACATTTCAAATGATGTTCAAATTGATGGAAACGGTCAAAAAGAAAAAATCCTGAGACGTCAAGTTCACATTTTAAAACTGGAAGAAAGAAATCCTCAAAGCAAACTGGAGGGGCTGCAAGATTGTCCAGTCAAATAGAAAAACTATGCAATGCAGCTGACAATATGAGTCAAGTCACATCTACTTTGACTCCTGTTATGGATCCATATGGTATTCCATAAGCAGTCAAAATGCTTGACAGCATGTCGGAAGAAGTTCCAGAAGCTAGTCCGCTATACTTTTTCGCACTTAGATTATTTCTCAATAAGGACAAGCGAATTATGTTTTTATCAATTAATCCCAAGATTAGAGCTTTGTGGCTTAAGACGGAAATGGAGGATAGTTGAAAATTTTCTGATCTTCTAGGGTTCAAAGATATCTATTTATGTGTAATCTTTTAGTTATAATGGCTTAAGCGAAGTATGTTTTTATCAATAGTTATTTATGTTTAGTTTTTGGATATTGAATTTATGTTCTACTTATTTATGTGTAATCTAGTTTTATTAATAGTTGTTTATGTTTGGTCTTTAGATATTGAATTTATGTTCCACTTATTTTTTACTAAATTAGTTTTATTAATGGTTGTTTATATGTGATTTTGGATATAAAATTTATTCACAGGTGATGAGTATAGTTGAGGATTATAACGGTGATGAAAGTGATGATGAAAGGGAAAAGAAAGAGATTTTACAACGCATGGAATGTTTTAACCGAATATTTGTTGTTGCATCTTCTTCCATGCAATTATATTAGGAGAAGTATATATTGAGGCAACCATGCATGGATTCAAAACAGTCAGGTGAGACATGGATCCGAGAGATCCTTGACGGTCACGAATCACGTTGTATGATTAATTTTAGGATGTCTAAAATGGTATTCACAAGTTTGATGAGAGTTTTGGAGACAAGATACAACTTGCAAACTTCAAGAAACATATCTTCTAGTGAAATGTTGGGAATTTTTTTATACATATTGGGCACCGGTGCAAAAGTTTCCCAATGTCGAGAAAGATTTCAAAGGTCTGGATCAACAATAAGTCAATACTTTGCAATTGTGCTTGAGAAAGTTTCAAGGATGGCCACTGATCTAATTGCACCCGAAAATCCTTTTTTTAGCTCAATACCCAAACAAATACGTAATGATTCTAGATATATGCCGCATTTTAAGGTTAAAATTTAATTTTATATTATTATATTTTAATATATTTGGTCGACTAAAAATATGCACGAGAGTAATATGATTATTTGTTCAGGATTGCATAGGTGCAATTGATGGTACTCACATTGCGGCTATTCTTCCACCAAATGAACAAATTCCCTATATTGGAAGAAAAGTTATCCCGACTCAAAATGTTATGGCAGTATGTGATTTTAATATGTGTTTCACATTTGTCATGGCTGGATGGGAAGGATCGGCACATGACACTAGAATATTTCTTGATGCAATTCGAGATCCAAAATACAAATTTCCGCACCCTCCAAATGGTTAGATATTTTATTTATATGTAATTTTTTAAATAATAAAGTATAAGTTCTTTAATTGATTTTTTTTATTAAAAAAATTCTTGAATTAATTGTTTGTTATATTATGACTTGTAGGAAAATATTATCTTGTTGATTCTGGATATCCTCAAATGAAAGGTTATCTTGGACCATATAGAGGTCAACGATATCATTTACCTGACTTTCGAAGAGGTAGACCGATTTCTGGTAAAGAAGAGATATTCAATCATTCACATTCATCATTACGTAGTGTGATTGAACGAACTTTTGGTGTTTTGAAAAAAAAAATGGGTCATTTTAAGGGATATGCCAAGTTATAGTTTTGAAAAGCAAACGATGATCGCTGTTGCTACAATGACGATACACAATTTTATCCGAAAACATGTCGGTCGAAATGATGCAGATTTTATGGAATACGAAGATATTAACTCGGCATATAAGAATAATATTGATTCAGAAAATGCGCATGGTCCACAAAGTGATGACGATGACGACGACGACGATGATAGTGATGATGACGGTGAATCAAACAATTTTAGTGGTTTTGAAATGGAATTAACAAGAGATGCTATAGCATCTAGTTTAATGAATTCACTTTAAATTGTAAATGCTATTGACAAATTTTTAGTATTTATATTTGGTAATATTTTAACTTGTTAGGTTTATGTTTTCTATGTTATGTTAGTATATAATATGAGTTATATATTCAAATACATTTTAAAATAAAATAATACAAATGTGTTAAAAGCATTAATTAAAAATAAAAATAATTTTTATAATAATACAATCGTGTCAATATCTAATTACAAATATTTAATTTTTATATTTAAATATTTAAATATAGTTTATATATTCTAATTAAATTTTATAAATAATTAATATTAATTACTTAGAAATATTTAAAATTAATATTATATATTAAAATATTAACAATAAGTTATAATAAATTATTTTTTTGTATTTTTGCTAAAATATCATAATATTAACTAATTTAAATATTATTTAAATACATATTTGTTACTTTATAATCTCATGTCTAAAATAGACATTTTATTATTCAAAAGCACTTTTTGACAGCAATGCCAAACACTCAAATTTCTCAAAAGCACTTCTCAAAAGCACTTCTGAAAAGCACTTCTCAAAAGCAATGAAGAACTGGCCTTTAACCTGCAAACTCTTTTTACCATCATTTTTCATAACCTCTGACTCTCTCTTCTGATTGGGTGAACCGACCATCTCAACAACTATTCTCCTCTCTTTTGTACCTTTCTTTTGTTGAACGTTAGGTAAGTAAAGATATATTTTAAAAAAAAAACATTAATAAATGATCCACAAACATGTGTACTATTTCATGCTCCTTTTATCTAAACTAACAATAACAAAGAATTAGTATTTGAAACACTATTAATGTAAATTTTAATTTCATAACTAAGATTTAAATATTGCAATATGTCACATTCAATTTTTTTTTTTTTTTTTGTTTGCATCTTAAATGCGATATAATTTTTTCCAACAACAATAATAACAGCAAAAGCCTTCTAATCTAAAATCTACCTCAAAACCAAAACTAATCAATGCTCGGAGGAAATCATAAATCGGGCTAAATTAGACTTATGAATAATATGAACACTGCATATTTGTTCGAGATAAAATTACCGGCTGCTATGGCATCAACAGACGAACAAGAGATAAGTGTATGAGGTAAATCCTATGTGGAAGAATGTGTGGAGACTAAAGCTTCCTTTTCAACTAATCATCATTCTATGGAAAGTGTGTAACAACAAGCTACCAGTAGATCAGACTTCACGAAGGAGAAACACAAATGCTTCAGGTGGTTGTCCTCCATGTGAAAATAAGGAAGAAACAGTTGACCATCTGAGTTGTATCTTTGAACAAACAAAATTACATCATTAGTGCTACTAGTAGGAGTATTATTTTTATATATTTTTTAGTATGTGAATTAGTAATAAACAAATTTAATTAGTAATATTTAATCAGACCTATTTTTAGCCCAAAAAAATTCGTTCATTTTGAAAATATCTTATTTTTATAAAATTAAATTTGTACTAACTATTTTTTATTTTATATCTAACTATTATAATACATAATAAATAAAATTTTTCTCTCCTCATATTACTCCAATGTTGATAAAACTACGGTGAATAAAGGAAGATGTTGAAGAAGAGGGTTCGAATTTCTAGATTATGTTTATACTCATCATCCGGATCGTTTGGAAGCGATGAAATAAGTAGGTTTTCCAAGGACTATTATTTTACAATATGTTTAGGGAAAAAAGTTGAGTTCAAATTTGAAGTTAAAAACTTTTCTACCAAATTGAAAATTAAAAGATTACAAGTAAAAAACATTCATATAGAAAACTTCAAAAACGTATAAAATTCAAAGCTTTGATTACATATCTTAAACGGCAACGTAGTGCTACATAACAACAGCAATCCATGTACAAAGTCAAGAGCATAACTATATTTTGTACATCTAAACAAATGTAGAATTATTATTTTTTGTATATATAAAAGAAAACATAGGCAATGCAATGCAATGGTTATCAACGTTAACATTTGAAACCTCCACACGCAAAAACCCACAAAAGGATAATCAACACAAGAATAGCTCCCCCTACCATCAGTTTCATTTGCAGATTCTGCAGCCACATCCTCCGCCGCAGTTGCCGCCCTTGCCTCTGGAAGCTATCAGCCTACAATAAAAATAATACAAATACAAAACCATTTATATATATATTGAACTTATAATTGAACCTTTTCCGGATTTGTTCAATCAAAAGAGAAAATAGCACCAACCTGGAATTGTAAGTTCTCAGTTTTGTCCACTAGAAGTTCAATCTTCTCCCCGCGATCCAAAACCTGCTCAAAAATTGAATTAATTATTGATTTGTTCACAATCAGCTTCAGCATCTATTATTAGTTTTCCTTTTGATAGCAAAGAACAGAGAAATATCAAACAGTTATATGGAAGGAACAAACAAGTTAAACACCATTGTATTGGGAAATTATCAATTCAGACCCCCCCCCCCCCCCCCCCCCCCCAAAAAAAACCAAAAGACCACCACCACCAAAAAGAAAGGGACAATCCAGAGTCATCCAGCCACATAGAACATTTATGATATTTAAAAGGCTCAAGAGATCGACCATAAGCAAGAGCACGAAGATAGACAGCAAGTTTCTACACCTATATTCTTAAGAATATGGAAGCAAGCTCCTCCCTCGTTTGTCCAGAAAACCACAAACCAAAACCAATATATACCATAACTTTAGCAACACCATTTTCCATACCTTAGTTTCAAGGAAATTAGTGAACTGAACACTGGGTGTTTTGCCACAGAAAAACATTCATTTCAAACATAGTCCTGAACCTTTAAATAGAATTGGAATGAAAAATTTTAGTTCTTATTACATTAACCCATCAAACCATATCTATGTATAGGCATTTGTACTACTAGTTGCCAAAAATTCCATGACATAGGAAGGCACAAGAAGATATTCAGTTGGGGTACTATACTACTACATGGTGTTTGGGTTGAGACCATACTCCACGGCATTAAACTAATGCACCACAAGGAGCTGGATGTACTTTTAAACACCTCACTACAACATTGCTTGCATAGGCTGCATCTAATAAGAGGTTTATCATTCTTACACATATATTGACTGTTAAGCTAAGCTTTGAATCAAGAAATACTTGATAAATTGACCAAGCCACTAACTAACAAAACCAGAGTAACAGAAGGTTGAAAGGATTATTATCCTACATAGTAACAATAGAGCTCAGAAACTGCAAGATCAATATATGATCCTTCATTTAATTTAGGAATGAATATAAATATTTTCTTTATATTTAGGAAATCAATTCTATTTAAATTTCATTTTAAGTTTAAAAAAAAAAAAAAGAAATTTCAATTACATAAATGAAATTTCCTTTAAACTTTTTTTATTAAAATAAAAAACCTATATGTTACAATAATTTAATTTGACAAATTATTTTTTTGAATTAATCTAATTATTTTTTAAAATATATTAATTTTTAATTTTTTAATTTATATTATTTGTAATCCCTTTAAAATTTTTTCAATATATTTTAATTATTAAATACAATAAGCCTGTGCATCGCACAGAGATAAAACTAGTTGAAGTATTAACGAGATCATGAAAATTCTCATTAAAGCTTTGCTCAGTAGGGTGGAAAGAAAATTGGAAGGATTGAACTAGCATACGCATCTCTCTCATTTTCTTTCCTCTCATCATTCCATTTGAAAGGATTGATTTTTATGCATTAGAGTGGAAAATGATCATTTCTCCTATTTTCTTTCCTCTCACTTTTCTTCCCAACCAAGCACACTCAAAATTAATTTTCTTTCCACTTTTCCTTTCCGTCCTCCCATCTCTCCACTTTTCCACCCAACTAAGCACACTCTAAATGTTTGTTGCTACGTCATATTAGCACTTTTTTGGAGAAGCTTTATCTGTAGCTTTGTCTAAAAGCTGACACGAGCTTCCAACATAAGCTAGCCTAAAATTATAAAATTTGGAGAGCTTAACACCTTGCTTTAGCTTGTTTTAGTAGAATAGCTCTTTGGCCCTTTGTAATCTTTTGAACACGGAAACCTTCTTAACAAAATTAAGCCATGGTTTTACAAAGTGAACACCAAATAGAGGATTTTGCATTGGAAGACATTAGTAACTTCTATCCACAAGACAAATTTATTTGATGTAAATGGGAAATAAATAAGCATCACACCACAGTTTGTAGGCAACAAGCGCAAAGGAATATAGCCTTGAGGCATCTATAGATAAGGAGAAGCATTGCATGCCCCAGAGTTGCATTAATACACCACAACTAGCTAGAAACATTCTTTCCTTATTACATGCATAATCATCACTCAGCAGAGGTATCTGAAATTTGATGGCTAATAACATCTATACGAAGAAAATATGATCCACTAACCCTACATTGGCAGCTATTTTACTTGGCTTCTATTTCAGTTGGCCGTTAACAAAATGCCTTTCTACATGATAACTTTGAGGATAAAACTTACATGAAGAAACCAATTAGATTGTTGCTCAGGGAGAGTTAGAGCTAGTATGTTATTTGAAGAAGTCTTCACATAAGTTAAAACAATCTCCTAAGGGCGTTTTTAGTGATTGTCCATGTGGATGATATGGTCTGTCATTACAAGTGATGACAGTGAACAGATACAAGTATTGAAATAGCATCTACAGACTAAATTTCTGACCAAAGATTTACGGATTAGTGATCTAAATTAGGGTTTAAGCAACACGAGCCTATGACTCTAATTTCTGATAATCAAACAGCTCTTCACATATCCTCAAGTCCATTCATGAACCCTCAAATCCAGCAATGTTATCCTTTCTCCAATCCCTCCAACATAAGACCCTTAATTTCTTTCCTTTTTTTCATTGGACTGTATGTGTTGGGGGGGGGGGGGGGGGACTTTCTTCTTCCAGTTTTCTCCTATACCTACCACCCTTGAATTCCTCATGATATAAATGAAATATGGAACTTAGTTGTTAATTTTCTACCCAAAAACATAACGACCACTACTCCAAAGACAAAATAAATAAAATAAAAATCTTGAAAATCAAACTTAAGGTTGAAAAGTCCATTGTTGGTTGGATAGAGGCATAAAATTCTATGGTTCCACTTTTTCATCATTGAAGAGGTTTTTATTTATAACTACATATAAAAATTTGAAACATAAATGTACAAAGAACAGATAATAAAAATTTGAATACTCATAACAGCAGCTAACATGACAGTTAGCATCCTTCAATATAGTTATTTTAGAGCCCCAACCCCACCAAAACCCCTTTATCTTGAAAAAAATTTAAAAATAGAGAAGAAAATGTATCCAGATTAACATAAGATTAGAAGTTTAAGATTTAGAGTATAGACAAGTGCAATGGTAACCACAGAAATCTGCATACCACAGGGAAAAGAAGATTGCTACAAAACACTTGATCTCTACTTTCACAATGACACATCCATTTTTTCCACAATCATACCACTTCTCAAGAAAACAAATACATACCTTCTCAATGTTATCCATCATAATCCCCTTCACCTCAGTGATTTGAGCTTTTAACTTTGAGAGCTTACTCATTTCTTCTGGATGGTTCATACAATATTGCATGTGCTCCTTAAGCCTTGGTCTGTTACACAGAGCAAGGAATTAGAGGTAAGGCTTCCACCATGTATATAAACATCATAGGGTAACCAGGAAAATATAACAATTTAACCTATGTACGCACCCAAATTCTCTGTCAAGATTATATGCAATGCTAAATCGGTCCTCAAATAAGTCGTCATCATCGTCATCATCAGCTAAAGGATGGGGACCCTCATTTCTTATACTTGCACCATATCGTTGTTTAAAATCATCTAGCACCCGTTCAAGAAAAACAAAAGGCACACTCCTGCCAACTGATTCATCTGCAACAACTAGAAACACTGCAAGTGGAAACAAACATCATCACATATTTTGATATGAAAAAATTGACCGAAATCAAGAAATAATGAGAAATTAGTACCAAATCCATTGTCAATAAGGAAGTTAAATGTGTGACAGTCACAAGAATACGTGAACTTGCTGCTATTTGAAGGCAGCTTCTGTAAACATTGAACAGCAATGGTACTAAAGTTCCCAGAATATGATGTGTGCTCAGCTAAAACAACAGTTCCTTTTGCAACAAAACTATAAATCAAGCCCTTTTGATTCATTTCAGCAGGGTATTCTGAAGTACCTAGATCTGCAGAGCGCCATTAACTTAGCAAAGCATTTATAAACATTACTACAAAACTATGATTCTTTCCTAGAAAAGAAGAAACAATTGGCAAACAAATTCCGGTGAAGGTCAAGTGACTTTAAAAATGATAAATAAACGAATCCACTGAGATCTAATCTTCCTAAGTTTCGATACAACCAATTCACGCCGAAATAAGGTAATTTGCAAGAAAGAATATATCACTATACTAACCAAATTCTATTCTTAGAAAGGGGAAAAAAACCCTTTCCTTCAGCAGATCTTACGAAACTCAAGAACTAAACCCTGATGATTAATTAAACTTCAAATAGAATCTCAAAGGGGAAAACGAAGAAGCAAACTGTCTGTATTGAGTTTCAAGTTTTTTCCTTTTCATTTTACTGCAAACCTCTCTACTTTTTCCCCTAAAGAAAGGGTACCAAAAGAAGATCAAAGACTGAAATTAGAAAGATTTGGTGGATCTAATGACAGATTTTGATAATTGTGAAGAGAAGATAAGATCGGAAATTACCATCAAAGATAGGAAGTTCGGAAGATGAAGAAAAGCTTACCTGAAACAAGTTGGGATGGATTTTGTCCTTAGCCTATAAGTAATTAGCGTCACATTGTCAATGACGAAGCGAAGCTTCGTTTAATACAAGTAACAAGGGAAATAGATGATAGTTACATCTTCCACACGCGCGAACCACACATCGGATTTTACATCTTGGGTAAACTATACTATTAGTCACTAAACTATGGGTAAGTTTTCGTTTTGGTCACTTAACTAACAACAGTTACAAATGGTCACTGAACTATTCAAAAGTTTTCTTTTAAATCACGAAACTATTCAAAAGCTTCTATTTAAGTCATTGAGCTGTCAAGTTTTTTTTTTTAAACAAAGTTCCACCAAGTTCCAAGCAACGATTCAACGATCAGTACAATAGATCAATACCTTTCAATGAGTAGAAGAACACACCTTAGGTCCAAGTAGATATGTTGATCAGTTTCGGAGATCGAAGAGAAAAACTGTTTGAATTTTGGTTCACATATTCATGACATCCAAAGCTGTTTCATGAAAAAAAATGAATTGTAAAAGAGAAGGGAAAGAGAGCTTTCGATTGGTGCAAGCAGTGCGAATAAAGAAAGTCATATAGCATCGATTTTAACAGTCTTGTTACTTAAATGAACACTTTTGAATAGTTTAGTGACCAAATTATATTTTTAGTTAAGTGACTAATATGAAAATTTACCCATAATATAGTGACTAATGATGTAATTTACCCTCACATCTTTTTTACAGATTTTTTCTTTAAAAAATTGAAAAAAAGAGTCTATTTATCTATCAAAATAACATGGGATAGGTTGTCGATATATAACTATAACAATATTTGAGATTTAGATAATTTTTTAATTTTCTAATTTTCAAATTAAAAATTATTACATACTAGTAATATTAATTAGTGAGGTTTATATCATACTTCTAATAAAAATTAGAAAAGTAATTTTATTTATTAAAATATTATTTTAATAAAATATAATTAATAGATTTTTATGTAAAAAATAAATATTTTATTAAAATCATATTTTAACCAAAATTTATGATTTTTATTTCATTAAGGAATAAATTCACTTTCATTAAATTTTCAAGCAAGAGTTTGTAACATAAAAACTAATTTAGTAAAGAATTTACTACATAATTTATGGATGGAGGGTAAAATAAAATATAAAAATCTAATCTACAACAAACTTGGTTGTTATAATGAAAAAGACAAGTATACCCTTGTTATTTTTTGAATAAATCAGATTGAGCCATCTTATTAAAAACAAAAAGAGCTAAAATAAAACACAAAGTTCAAAACCCAAACAAACTTCAAAAACAAAACCCAACCTATAACACTTCAAACCTAGCCTAGACGTTATGGTCGAATCTGAAATGTTTCATAAAATAGTTATAAATCTGACTTTCGCTTTTTGAAAAATATCGTTATCCTTTGCTATTTAAAAGTTCGTTTTAATTGAAAAACGTTTGTCATACTTAATAGTTAAAATAGTTAAAACCGATAGTTGATTACATTTCCTAAATTAAATCAAATAAGTTGCACCAGAAGTTCTTAAGATGTTATATTTTGGAAATCCAAGTTTATTTTCTTAAAAAAAGTTGATCGCAGAAACATAACCGTTTTTCGAAAAATCGTTTTACCAATTGTCGAGCAAAACCCAAAACAAAATCCAAAACCATAATAAACCCAAATGTCTAGAGATTCCAAAAATTACAAAACTCTCAAATCTAAAATTTTAAATAAGTCAAATTTATGTAAATAAAGTTTTACAGAATTGTGAACATAACTGAGCTCCCGTTGCACCGACCCACCTAAGTCTGAGGGTTTCCTGAAATTATCAGACAAACAAAGAGTGAGTTTTTATAACTCAGTGAGTAACTCAAAAGAAACAAAAAATTAGATTTAATCACATGACAGAACAGATACAGTCTCGTGTCAAAGTAGTACAGATGTAGATAAATATAATCCTACTCTGACCATCTCAGCACACCATGTGGGGTATAAAACACCTACCCAGCCCTACACACCACTTAGTGTCCTTACTACACTTTTTAGAATAATCACAGCAGTGCTGCCAGTATAATGACGAGTTAACGCCTCACACAAAACACTTCCTCCACATAATACATAACTCGCCCCATAGCCAGATATAAACAGAATACTAGAAACAACAGATACCAGAGTTTACATATCATGCATGCTCGTATAATAAATATTGAACATGCTTATACATAACAGATCATACATATCACATCACATTACATACATTTGGGCGTTATTTACATCAAATTTCATACGATCAGATTGGCAGATTTCATGCTTTAAGGCTTATATAAACACATACCAACCCCACGGAAGGCTTACGGTCGATAGGGACGACTTGTACGACCCTAGGAAAAATTCTTAAATTTGGGCCCACACGCCCCAAAATGGCTTAGACCATGTGTTGCACACGGCCGTGTGGCGTCAACAGGCCTCAATTTTGGCTTTCGTCATTTGCTGGTTTTCAGGTTTCTCGTTACACACCTGGTTTGATTTCGACGGGAACGCAACCACAAGACCTCCGAGACCTAAATACAACAAATAAAATGATTATACCAGTAACAAGGCACGAGGCAATCAAGAGTTGCTTCGCATACTCTGGAACATTCCCCATCAAGTACAGTGATTCATTTCTTTTGAATGATTCTTTGGCTAAAACATGTGCTAAATTATTTGCCGATCTCAGAGTATAAGTAAAAGTAATATATTGGAATCTAGCTTTAAGCTTCTGCATATCATGAATGTATGCTCTTATTTGGGATTTGTCTGGGTTTTTTGACTGGCATTTTTTTATTATTACTAATGCATCTCCTTCCACTACAACCTCCGACCATTCCTTGTCTATCCCCATTTGCATTTTTCGGAGATATGCGAGCGCTTTATCTGTAAAACTTGACGGAACCCAGTTGTGAATAATCGAACAAGAAATTAGCACCTGTCCATCTATATTCCTCGCTATAATCCCTGATGCCGATCTTGAACTGTGAGTATCAAAAACACTGTCGAAGTTGATTTTGATAACTAACCCAGATGGATTCCTGCACTTTGCCACTGTTTGAACATACGTAAGTTTTCTCTTGTCTAGTTCTTCAATCTCATTACGGTATTGTTTGATAAATCTAGCAATGTCAGAACCAATGCTAACATTCCTTTCATGAATTATTACATTTCTGTCCCCCCAGATAGCCCACAGCGCAACTCCCACCGAACGCCTCTGCTTGATTGAACATACTTCAAAAATCCAAGTGAGCCAATTAAAGAAATCTAACTCCAATCTATTCAGAAAATGCGCAACACCAAAAATTGACCAAACCTCGATTGAAACAGAACAGCCTCGAAATATATGATCTATGGACTCTGCTGCTTGATTACATCGTGGACAAGATACATTAGCCATCAGTTTCATCTGATGCAAATTAACTAGATGAGGGATGTAATGCCATGAAATTATCCACATTGTAACCAATAGCTTAGAAGGTAAGTTGATGCTTCACAATTATTTGTAAAAGTTCCTATAGTTTCTCTGTAAAGCATAAGCATTAGGACTACCTGGAAAGTTTTGTAATAGTTTGTAGACACTACGCACTGACAACTCTCCTGAGGGTTCCCCTCGCCATACCAGCATGTCATCGACCTCAGTCATCGCTAAGGGAATTCAGAGAATTCTTTTCGCATTCACTGCAGGGAACGTATTCACTATTAACTCCCTTTTCTAAGTTTTATTGTTTGCATCTATTAACTCTGCAACTTTACAATTATGCAAACTTTGAACAATATTTGACAATTTGTAATCATCTACCCCTGGGATCTACGCATCCTTGTTAATGAAAATATTTTCACTCGACCCCACTCTCCAACCTAGCCCTTCACATAATACTCCCTTCAAAGCCCAAATACTTTTCCAAGTGTAAGATGGCATATTTCCTAAATTTACATTAACAAAATTAGAATTGGGAAAATACTTAGCTTTAAGGACGCACACAAGTAAAGAATACAGAAAATTTATAAGCCTCCAGCCCTGCTTTGATAACAAAGCAATATTAAATTTGCCCATACTTTGAAAGCCCATACCCTCTTCTTCTTTAAGTTGACACATTTGCTCCCAAGCACACCAATGTATTCCCTTTTGTCCATAGCCCTTCTGCCACCAAAATCTAGTTATTAAACTTTTTAATTCCCCATAAAAGGATTTTGGTAAAAGGAAACACATTATAGCATATGTAGGAATGGCCTGTAATACGGACTTTATAAATACCTCTTTACTTCCTTTAAATAAGAATCTTATACTCCAGCTTTTGATTCGCATTTTGACCCTATATATAAGGTTTTAAAATAAAGCTTTCTTTCGTTTGCCCATCATATTAGAGAGCCCTAAATATTTTTTCAAATTCGAGGAAAACCTCATCTCCAGCAATCTCGAAACCCGAACTCTGTCCTCATCGATTGTATTCGTGCTAAAAAAGATTGTGGATTTATGGATATTCACACGCTGGCTTGAGTAGCTTTCATATTCGTGTAAAATATATTTCAAAAGAGTTGCCCTTTTATCAGTCGCCTCCCCAAATAAAATGCTTTTGTCTGCAAACAATAAGTGTGAAATTTTTAGACCCTTTTGATTGGCTTTGGCTCATTTCATCAACCCTTCCCTAATCGTTAACCCATCAATGCTGAACGACCTTCACTACATAGAAGGAAAAGAAACAGACTTAGGGGATCATCTTTTCAGAGACCCCTAGTAGGATGAAAAACCCTTCCACTTTTCCCATTTACATTCACTAAATAAGAGATCGAGGTAATACATTTCATAATAAGTGTCATCCAATTTTGTGCAAATCCCGTTCGAATTATTACTTCTTTCAAAAAGCCCCATTCAACCCGATCATAAGCTTTGCTCATGCCTAACTTTAAAGCCATATAGCTTTTTTTCCATATCATTTTTTGTTAAAGGTGTGCATTAGTCGCCCAGTGACAAACGCACTTTAGGCATAATCAATACAATTCCCTATTACACCTTGAAGCCTATTAGCAACAACTTTCACTATAATTTTATAAAGAACCATGCAAAGGCTAATGGGTCTAAAATTCACCAAATTTGTCGGGTTTGAGATTTTGGGAAGCAACACTATATTTGTTATATTAGCCGAAGTAAAACCATCTCCCTCATTTAAAATGCCCAAACAATATCTTGTAACATCCCTTATAATATGCCAATACCTTTGAAAAAACATGACCGGAAGGCCATTCACCCCGGTGCTTTCGTTGGGCCCATATCTTTCAAAGTTGCAAATACTCCCTCTTCCTTATAAATCAACGTTAAAAACTCATTATTTTTAGGAGAAACACATACCTCTGTCCCATTAAAGACATGTGACAAGTTTCCTACTCCATTCGATGTAAACAAATTCGTAAAATAATTTGTAGTTATTTCCCCCATGCCTTCCATGTCGCATACTTCCCTACCATCTTCCCTCATTAGTTGGGAAATGGTGTTCATTCACCGTCGCGCTGAAGCAAATTTATGGAAGAATGCTGTGTTTTTGTCCGCCAAACGGAGCTAATTAGCCTGAGCCCGTTGCTCCCAAAAAACTTCATCATTGTCAATCTCTCAATTTAACTGAATTTTGGTATCTATGATTTTTTCCAGTGTATCATCATCCCTTTTTGATTCCATCAAATGTGCCACTTTCCTATTAAGGTATCATTTTAACCCATCACTACTATCCTTGATTGACTTGGCCCAAATTTTCAATTCCTTACTCAAATTGCCCAGCTTGTCTAACACTGTCCTTGAGGAAGAGCCCCAAGCCTTTTTTATCACCCCTTCAAACAAGTCTTCCATTGTCCACCGCGCCTCAAACTTAAACCTTGAATCCCTTTCTCACACCTACTCATGATTCAGGTTTATAAGTAACGGACAGTGATCTTAAAAAAATATAGAAAATGTCGTATTTATGAATTTGGATAAGTCAACAACCGTTGTTCATTTGCAACCCTTATCCAATCTTTCTTTTATATTCGTTTTTACCAAATTCCCTCTTTCCCAAGTGAACCACGTCCTTGAGAATCTTACATCCATAAGACAACATTCTTCTAAAACTTCCCGAAACACATCCATTCTTCTTTCTTCCATCGGCATGCCACCTACCTTCTCGAAAGAAAACATAATCTCATTAAAGTCATCTGCCACTAACCAAGGATAATCTTGATTTTTTCATAGCCCCCGAAGTAGATTCCAAGTAGCATTTCTGTTTCTTTCATACGACGCACCATAAAATCTAGTAAATCGTTACTCTTTATTAGTGCTATCATCCTTAACTAGAAAATCGATATGGTTTCTTGAAAAACTCCTCAAGCTAATAGTGGTATCCTTTTTCAACGCCAAAGAAAGACCCTCACGAGAACTTTCAGCTTTTACTTCAAATCCGAACATGAAACAACACCTCTTTCTCACTCTTTCCATCCGTTTGTCATCAATTTTTATCTCCATAAAGAAGACCATACAAGGATTATATATCTTCAGCATATGCCGTAGGCGTCGAACTGCCTGTGGATTCCCCAAATCACAAACATTCCAACATATTGTTCTCATCGTGTTTGGTCGGCTTCCCTCTTGGCAGCCGTCAATCCTAGTTATGATAGAGTAGAAACTTGCTCCAAGATGGTCATCTCCACATCAATAGGCATTGAATTACCTAAAATATTCAAGTCATATTTCATCTTTTTTAAACCTTCTTCACTAAGTCCTTTAGCCCGAAATTCCTCCATCAATACTCGCTCCAATTTCATTTTCCTTATCGCCTAATCCACCTTATTTTTGTCAACTATGCCCCTACTAACCAATCTTTTCCAACTACCTTTTTAGTCCATTCCGTCTTATTCTCCATTGGCTTATCCTCACTTGTATGACTGTCACCTGTATCTTCATTTGGAGTTTCCTCATCCAAACTTATATCTACAGTATCTATCGCCTCCAAATCTTTGCCCTTAATTGGGGAAAATTTGAATCCCTCAAATCCCTAAAATTTTACCTTGAATCAATAGTTTCTTTGGTTGTCAAAACTTTCCTATCTTTCGTCTTCTCCTCCATCTGTTAAATCATCGCTGCACTCGGCTGGGCACCCCACTTGAATTACCCTTATTTTCCACCTATGAACCACATCTTCGTAACTAATATATGAACGTTGCATCATTGATTTGTTTGCAGAGGAACCAAACTAGAAATTTTCCTTTCCCATCACATTCAACTCGACGCTCAACGCCAAGCAATAAGGGAGATCATCATCCGCCATCACTTTGACCCCAGTAGGACTCTCATGACACTCATTAATCTCATGTCCCATGCATCTGCATCCAAAACAAAATTGCGGTAAATTCTTATATTTAAAAGATAACCAAACTTTCTCTTAACCATCGATTATTGCAAAAATCCCCCTCCTTAATGGTTTCTGCACATCCAACTGAACACGAATTTGGCAAGAATCCCCTTTGATTTTTGATCTAATCACTCCTCCAAAGGTGGATTCAACAGCATGCATCAAATCTTTCTTATCGTATTTCGGTGGGCAAAGACCAATCTTGATCCAAAACGGAGACACAATAAGTCATAACTTACTACGTTCTTTAGGTTGTGATAAGCGGTAAAAAATAATAAGTTGTTTTCGAACAGCCAAGGCCTTCCCTCCAGAATCATCTCCAAATCATCCTTGTGTTCTAACGAAATTAAAAATAGATTTTGCCCTGCCACTTGGGTCTTGAACTTTTTCCGTGTTTTTCAAATACTCCTGAGTTGTGCATGAAAACTATTCAGATTGTAAGATTTCTTAATCCATACCGTACACAAAAGCTTTGGATTTTCGCACAGAACTACCAATGAGCTTTTCACCATCAACTAAACAAGTTCCTCCTCCAATAAAGAGATATCGTCCCTCCCCATTCGTTAGAAAAAGTTGCCACCCTACTCCAACCCAACCACAACAAACACTGTTTCTCTGGGGAACTAAGAGAGAGCACTTTCAACTTTCACCCTTAATCAAGAAATCCCTAGCTTTTTCAATTAACTATACTCTTGTTATTATTGTTTATATAATTTCTAATAATGAAATTTAAAAGTGTTATAAAGTTAAATATAGGGATAAATCCCAAAACTATACATGAACTATTGTTTAATGTCCAATTGTATACATGAACTTTGATTTTATGCAATTTTATACATGAAATTTTGATTTGATCCAATTCTTGTAAATTATTAACATAATTATTGATATAACATCATTTTATATTTATGGGTTAAATATAAAATTAATACCTGAACTTGTCCACTTCTCCTAGATTGGTACCTATAATTTTTTTGTCCCAGATTGGTACTTGAATTTTTTTTCCGTCCACTGGTTTGGTATCTGAACCTAACGTAGTTAAAATTTTGCTAACGTAGCAACATTGACCACTTGCATGCCGCCACATGCCGCAAACCCAGGACCCATTTGACCCATCCCTTTGACCCGTGTTTTATTTTGTCCCGACCCTTGAAATTTTTTATTTTTATTTTTCTACCTTTAAAGTTTTTTTTGATGTACATCCTCTTCTCTTCATCTATTTCTCTTTTTTTTTTTCAACATATTTCATTCTTATTTCTTGAGCTCCGGTGACATGGTAGCTTCATTGTGGCCACAACCAACAATGGTCAGCCTTCCTCCTCCACTTCTCTTCAACGAAACCAAAGGTTGAGGTTGTTGCGATGAAGAAATAAAAGGCTCCTGCTATTGCTCAATGCTATGGAATTTAGGGTTCCTAATTCGACGAGAAATTCTTAACTGATTTGAAAATTAGTTCGATTAAGATTACAAATTAGGAAAATTAGGGTTTGGATTTCAGAATCAGTTGATAGGGAAAGTTGTAATTTTCAAAAAAAAAATCTTGGTGGGGTTGAAGGTGATTGTTGTTAAGGTTGAAACGGGGAAAAGGTTTATTTTGATTTTGGAAAGGTGAAAGAGCTGGATCTGAAAGTCGAGTCACGAATGCAAAGAAAGAGAAAGATGTTACAAAACGTTGAAGATGATGGTGAAAAAATAGCTTGGGAGTTCTGGAGGTGAATGCCATCGGTGTTAGGGCTGTCACCGGGAACGAAGCAACGAAGTTGGAAACCTGAACGCCGGTGCAGTCATCGAATTTCAAGTGTGTCTGGAGGCTGTTTTATATCGTTATCCCACTCACTATTACACCATTACTTCCATAGAATGCGTTGTCAATACCACATTATCATCATCAATCAAGGTAGCTCAACTTGTAAAATATGGAGTTTTAAACAAGGATGATATACTGTTGGTTTGGTGCTTGGAATTTTTCCATCCAGCTCACCACTTATTGGCCCTACAAAGAAGACAATTTAGAGAAAAAAAATAACTTTAAAGGAAAAAAAATTAAAATAAATAAATTCTAGGGGTCGGTTAAAAAAAAAAAAAGAAAACATGGTTCAAAGGCGATCTTGGAATTGTGACATGTGGCGGCGCGTGAGCGGCCAGCATTGCCACGTCAACAAAATTTTAACGGTGTTAGGCTTAGGTACCATATCAATGGACGAAAAAAAAGTTTAGGACCAATCTGGGACAAAAAAAAAAAAACTATAGTTACCAATCTAGGAGAAGCGAACAAGTTTAGATACTAATTTTATATTTAACCTTATGTTTATATATTGCATTAATGAATAATCATATTTATCCAATATAAAAATAAATTGATGTATTTATTTCTTTAAATGTGCATGATTAAATCAAAATTAAAATTCATGTATAAAATTACACATTAAAGTAAAGTTTAAGTATAATTTTGAGATTTATCCCTTAAATATATTTAACTTTTTTCATAAAAATTACAGTCAACTTCAATTAGAATAAAGTATTTCAAACTTTTATATTTAATTTAGTAAGCCTGAGATTAATTCATTAAAATATTTTTTGTGATCATTATATAAAAGTTGTTAATGAAAAAGGAGTAGAAAAATAAAGGGAGTAAACATAATTAAATTAAAATTTCAATATATAACATGTTATTGCATATGAATATTAAAAAGGAAATAAATGGTAAAAGAGAGGGAAAAAACAATTATTATTGATAATAATTTGATAAAAATAAACTTTTAATGGAGGATGCCTTAATTTATTGATAAGGTAAAGGCCTAACAACTTGTTGCTTTTAGCTAAGGTGAGGCGACTTTCCTTTTATATGTAACTTTTTCTATTGGCAATGGAAAAACACCCACATATGATCTTGGAAAGGGAGATCCATAATTTGGGAATGTATTTGGGGGTTCCCAATTATTCATAAGTTAGTGACGCACAATATCTATTACTGTAAACTTTAATATAAAATTTGTATAAAAATATAATTAAAATAATATTAATTTAATATAAAATTTTAAATTTAAATTCAAAATATGAATTCTAAACTTTTTAATACCACTAAAAAATATAGAAAGCAACCTGGAGAACTGAAATTCTCTTACAATTGACTAGAAGAGAAGCATATGTAGAATTCAATCCCTGTTGAAGTTGCAAAAGCAATGCCTGCTCTAGTTGGCACTAAGTTTGACACTCATAGGTTTCTTTCAACTTTCGAGCAACGCATGCTAATGCTGAGATAACTATTTAGGAGAGGGCTATAGTTCAACTTCAGACCAATTCGAGGAATGATTTGTTGGCAAAGCAACTTCAGTAGGCAAAATTGTTGAACAAAAAGGAGAGTGAAAAGTGCTGCTGCTGATGTTCTGATCATGATTTTCCTTAATATTTTATGCAAAATCTAAAACAACTTACCATCCAATCACAAAAAAAAAAAAAAAAGAAGAAAAGAAACTCAAGGTATACTACTTATAACACTGCATCATCTTCTATTTTTTATTGTAACCATTCATCGCAACGAACTTATAACACATGTTATAACTTTAACAACATGTTTAGTTTACTGGAATGAAATAGGGCTGTAATGAAATAACTATTTTGTGAGAATGGAATAGGGCTGTAATGGAATTGAATAGGTATAATAGTGGTTTGGTTGGATGGAATGGAATGAGTATTGTAATAGTATTCATGCATTTGGTTGAGAGAAATAGATATGTAATAGCAAAAAAAAAAAAAAAAAAAACCTTAAATGACGAATATGCCCTTTAATAAATTAAATTATGTTTTTATTTTTTGTAAAAATATTAAAAAACCAAAAACATTAAAATGCTGAAATGAAAAGTATACCTTTTATTTTTTTTATAAAAATGTAAAAATCATAAAAAAAAATTTAAATAACTAATATACTTTAATAATTTTTTTTTAGAATGCCAAAAAAAGTGAAACCAATATACTTTATTGTATACTATTATTTTTGTACTTGCACATAGCTTTATGTTTTATGAATTGAAGATTCAATTATAACACTTAAATAGGGGTGTTCAAATTTCGGTTAAAATCGAATTAACCGACTGAACCGATCTAATTCGGTCGGAGGTCGGTTAATGATTTTTTGGAAGTTCAATTATCGATTAATTCAGTTCGAAATCGAGTAATTAACCGAATTAATTGAATTTAATAATCAATAATACAAATTATATGTAGTTTTAGTTCGATTAATTAGGTCAAATGAACATTATCAATTTATTTTTTTGATATGTTTTATACTTGTATAACAAAAAATATATATAAATTTTGATTAATTCGGTTAACCGACTGAATTAACCAAAATATTTCGGTTTGGTTAATTTTTTTTGAAAAAATTTAGGTTCGGTTAACGGTTAAAGGATTAAAAAGTTCGATTAATTTGGTTAATACTAGTTTGGTTTAGTTAATTGTTTGAACACCCCTACACTTAAATACGTTTACCAAATGTCCAACATTATATTCCATTATAGTGCTGCTATCAAAATATAAATATTGTTAAAGAAATAGCATCAACATAATCCAACCATCATCTCTGCATCTAAATAACATAACAAACCATGGTCGACTTTCAAGAGTCCAATTACAATACAGAACTCATTTACACATATACAAAAAGTGACTATATTAGTATGGCATACTTCCATGTCATTATATCATCCTGCAATTACATAAAAAAAAAAAAGTTATATTACTCCACCACCGCACCCAATTATACATACAAAAAGTGAACCTACAATGACATACAAAAAGTGATATTAGTCCACTACCACACCCATTTACACATACAAAAAGTGACAACCTACAATTACATACGAAAAGTTATATTAGTTCACCACCACACCCATTTACACACAAAAAGTGACAACCCTCTATGGCATACAAAAAGTTACATTCATCCACCACTACAGCCACATCTTTAATGGGTAGAAATAAATTTTCTCACCCATGTTAATCGCATAAAAGGTGGCAGACTTAGGAAAACGAGCATTTGCGTTGGATGATCAAGAATTTTGATCAATGCATCAGCTTGTTCATCATATTTTAAACCTTCTATTTCACCTAAAGATACATAGAGAGTTTGTACCTTTTCTTGAATGACCATTTTTTACTTCTCTTGAATAAGCATTTCAGAGGCAATGCCCCTACTTAATTCAAGGCCAACTGTCCTAATATTTTCCCCCAATAACGTGGCAACATCGATAAGTGAAGTAGAAAAAAATTGGTTCACTAAACTCAGAACTCTTTTTCTTCTTCTTTGAAAATGTAAAATCAGCTTTGTTTGGATTAGACGATTGTGATTGTGTAGTGGAAACATCTAGCTCACCTAAGGAAACATCAACTTCGCATCCATGTCATTGCTTCCTTCTTCGGGATGGTTGGTAAATGTGTCCATATTGTAGTAAACATGTAATTGTTTTCTATTTATTTGAACGATGAATAAATAAATAAAGTTAATTTCACTTTTCACTATTATGTCTTTTGTATTTTTTATCTTTCATATTTTGTATGTATAGCGAAATTGTGACAAACAAATATTAGCTCATTGGTTGTGTAAGTTCAAATTGAAGATAAGTAGTATTGTAAGAACGTTTACATTGTGAGAAAGACAACTTACTTTAGTAGATAATCTAAATGAGTCCATAATCCCGTAAAAGAATCAAAGTGAGCATTTCATTCAAATACTGAGAAGAATTATTATCTCATCTACAATTCCAATTGGGGAGATGGCTAGTCTTGGCTATGGGAGCAATTGACTCCACGGGTAGAGACATAAATGTATTCATTGGTAGAATGATATAATGGACTAGACCCAAGATTAATTAATTCTAAAATTGTTTGTGAATTAATTCAATTGTGACGTTCATGGTGTGATTTACCTAAATTCTGAGTTAATCACTGACCATGCTTATGTAACTCATGTACTTTGATATAAATGGAGGCTTATGCTCTAAAGATGATCAAACCCATAGCCGGTGTAATGCCCTAAAATTTTAATTTTGGGTATTGTGAATGTCTGACACAAATATTTGCATGCTTTAGTGGTTAAGTATTCTAGGTGTGTGTATGAGGTCAAGCCATGCCTTTGGCGAAACTTTGGAATTTTTTTCTGATTAAAGCCTTATCCTTGTTCAGTGGGCTTAAGTTTAATTATTTATAAAACCATATCAAAATGAGCCTGTTGGTTCAAGTGGTAAGGGAGTTGAAGTGTTGGAGGTTTTGTGTTTGAATCTCTGTGCGAGCGAGAATATTAATCTTTTTACTCGGTTTCTTGGAAGAGTTGTGCAGAAGATGGATTGTTAGTGGGTAGTTAATTGAGAGAAGATAGGGGAGTTGGGATTTGCGGAGTTATCAGGATTATTTTTATTTTTTTATTATTTTATTCTTTTCAAAATTCGTTTCTCTCTCTTTCTTTCCAAAATTTTGACGTTGACTTTCTTCTTCACTTTTTTTCTTTGATTTTTCGCGGCTTCCTGTTGGATTTTTCGCAGTCAATCATCACTCTTGCGTTCGTGGCCCTTTTTCATCTGGTAAGTGATCTCTTTTGGCCTTCTTCCTTTGATTTGGGGTCTAGCAACTCCAATTTATGGTAGTTAATCGATGTATCATGTGTTTATGAGAAGATCAAGGTGCTAGGGTTTCCCAGTCGGCACTTTAAACGTGCGGATTAACGTTGCTCGACCTAAGGTAAGATTTTAGTCGATTTAAGTGGGTTGTCCATCAATTTTGGTTCGGTTTAATGTCATTTTAAGTGTTTAATTCTGGGTTCATTTGGTCAATTTTAGGTATTGGAGTGCTCGGGAGTGTTTTTGCAACGAAACAAAACAAGGTGTGTACCCGAAACACAAAAATAAGGGATTCAACGAAAAGCCAAAATTACTTATTGTTTGGATAGCAGCAGTAGGCTAATTTTGAAAAATCACCATAAATTTTAAAAATTGAATTAGAGGATGAAAAAAATATAGAATTAAAGATATTTGAGTCTAGTTTCTCATAGAAGAAACAAAGTAAGCAAAAGAATTTCATATTATGGGATATTTGAATTTTAGTGAGATAGGGTCAGAATAATTTTGGAATCCCCTGTCCTGACTTTGGAAAATTATTAAAAATTGTATAAAAATAATTATGGGTTAGAATTTATATTTTTAAAATCTTGAATGAGTCTATTTTCAAAAAAAAAAATAGGAACATCATCTAAATTCTGTACGAGAAGATAATTAATTTTTAGTGTAAAAAGGTCGAAACTGTCAGACAACAGAACAGGGGAAATTTAAAGAATAAACTGTACTTATTGGCTAAAGCAATAATTCTGAAAATTTTATGGTAAGAAGATATGTGAGTCTGGTTTCAAGAAAAATTTGCAGATCTTAATTCGGAATTCTGTAGCTTAAGATACAAATAATTTAGTAATAGTGACTCAAGTAGACAGCTTTGAAGGATTATATGAGTAAATAGTGGTATCCACTATGTATTGCAATTGATAGGGAGGATTCATATGTTTACAAATATTTGAAATGTTTAGGTATTTGGGATTTTGATAACATTAGAATTTGAATATTATAATCGGATTTAGAATGGATGCGGATATTAAACCTATCAAAATCCATTCCAAAATTATTTTATTTTACAAATAATTTAGGAATTTGCTATTTAAATTTACTTTACTTTCGCCAATAATGAATTTAGATAAAATTAAAAACTTAGAATAAAAACTAATATCTATTTTACTTTTAAATTAAATAAATAATAAAAACTTAGAATTTCAAAAAAGAAGTGGGTGAGCCTCAATTATAAATTGAATATACGCTTTGTAACAATCCTTATGGTTAAGTTTTGACCTTATTTACAGTGAGTGAGAGATTCTCATAAGCAACCCAAAAAATTCGATACATTTTTTGTGGTAAGAATATATATATATATATATATATATATATGATAGGGATTCACTTAAATCAGTGTAAAATTAAAATTTAATTTTTATATGATTAATGCTTTAATAATTTAATTGTTGATTTTATCAAGATATTTATACTTGTCATTCATATAATTTTTTAAAATTTATTTGTTGCAAATAAAATTTATCAATTTACAAAATATGCAGAAACAAATATTTTCTTTTCATAAATATATGTTCAAATTTAAACAAAGCGTATGAGCATACCATAAATGTGCAACAATTAAAAATTGAAATATAATATGAAACTATTAATCTGGATTTCAACATCAATATTATCATTAGCCTCCACATTATTTTCATTTTTTCACTTCTGGTGATGAGAAGAATTATTATGACCACCTCCATTTTACTATCATAGAGTCACTTACCACATTCACGCACATGATTACATCTTTCGAATTTTATTATATATTATTTGCATTCATTTCAAGAAATAGAGTAAATCCAATAAGACGGGGTTTATAATTTCTTATTCAATAGTTCGTTATTTTATTCAATTACAAGTAAAAATAATATTATTTCAAAATATTTTTTTGAAAAAACCCAACAAATAAGAAAATTATATATATATATATATATTTCTAAAACACAAAGTAGGGAACAAGGTTTGGGGGACTCTCTCTCATAATGAACTTATGGAAATAAACATTTCGCTTAATATCTATTACGGAAGGGAAATTTCTAAATTTAGTCCTTTCATTTTTCTAATTATTTTGAGAAGGCCTTCTGCTTTTAATATTTCATATTGTCTTTTCATTTCTTTCATTAATACCGAATTTGATGTTTAAATCACAAAAAAAAAAAACCTCCTCATTTTTTTCATTACAAGTCTTTAAAACTAAAATTTTAAAAAATAATACTTTATTTAAAATTGAGAATAACAATTTGTTACAAATAGAACCAACTCGTGCACCGCACGAGATTAAGAAATTAGTAATAATTAACTTCAAATTTTAAAACAATTAATTTTTTATTTTTCATATTCGTTTTACGATTCATTTTTGTTTTACGATTCATGTTCGGGGTTCAAAGTTAGAGGTGTGCAAAAACATTTTAAGCCAAAAATACCAAAGTGAACTGAATAAAAAAAACAATTTTTTTTTAGTTTAGTCAGTTTTCATGCTCGTTTTTAATTGGCTTATTCGGTTAGTTTTTTATGTTAACATTTTAAATCGATTAAAGTCATAATTCATAAGGCCATAAGTTCATAACCCATTTACATACTAAATCCAAATTTAAACCTTAACCCCAAATTGAAAAGTTAATACTTTGAAGCATAAACCCATTAAAATTTAAAACTCAATACTCATTAATATTAAAACCCAAATTCGAAAATTGTATATGGGCCATGTAAGAAAATAAATATTTTTTTGAGTTCATTAAAAATGATTTGATTTAATTTTTAATAATTTTATAATGAATTTGAGGTAAAAATAAAATTATAAGTAATACGATATATTAAATTGAAGAACGAATATAATAATGAGAAAAAAAATTAAAGCGAATAAAATTATAATTACCTCAATTAGAATTTTTTTTTCAACTCAAATATATATATATATCTAAAAATTGGAAAATCGAGCCAAACCCTAGGTTGGTTCAATTTACATAGATAATTCGATTTTTAGTATATAAAAAAAACTAAACCGACTGAATGCGCACCCCTACTCATGGCTGCCCCTGCTAATAATATCACTTTCAAAATTCGAACTCGCGCCTTCTTTTGAAAATATAACGTACCTTACGATTACACCTAAAACTTGCTGATAAATTTTAAAAGAATTATGAAAATTCAGAGAAACCAAAATTGGTTGCCATCCCTAATATCTAACAACCTCATATCCTACCGATCCAAACATATATGTAATTTCCAAAAGAAGTGGGTGATGAGGTGCTAGGTCTCTTCAGCAAATATTCAGCTTCAATTATAAACCGAGGATTAAATTCTACTATTAGTAGCGAATACATGCCTTGTCACAATCTTCTTTGTTTAAGTTTTGACCACAGCCCCAAAATTCCCAAAATAAAAAGAAAGTATTATTTCGGGAAAGAATAAGTATATTGAAATTTGAATGTGAAATAAGTATTTAGAGAGGAACAACGAATAATGAAATTCGATAAGGATTAAATTGTAAATTCTTGAAAGTTGGAGGATTAAAAGTGTATCATTTTAGGAAAATGACAGAAATTTAAGAAATGTTTTTTATGAGGGTGACATGAAGATATATTGATATGTGAAGTTGGAAAATCCAGATAAAGGCTAGATTGAATAAAGTGGAAAAGTATAATGACTAAAGTGCAATTTTCCCATTTTACGGATGAAGGACCTAAATGCAATTTGTTATTTTAAATTGATATTTTGAGACATAATGATGGAATTAAAATCCCCAAGCTAGTGAGGTGTAAAATTTAGAGAAAATATGGTAATTAAGGTTGAAATGTAATGGAATTTGATTGGTTAGTGAAATAAAGGATTAAATTGAAATAAAATAACAATGTAGAATTTTCTACATGAGAGGAGTGAAACGGCAGCAGCATATGGGCTGTAGTAACAAATATTATGTTATCTGTTTTATAAATAAAAGAGAGAGAAGAAAGAAAGATGAAAGAAAAGAAAAGAGAAGAAAGGAAAATTTCTCATGCATTTCTCTTGACTTCTATCATAAAAATATAATAAAATTTCATCTCTTAGTGTGTCATGAAATCATTTTTTTACCATGGAAATCAAGTGGGTGAAGAAGAAAGTGAAGGAAAAGTTAAGGGAAGTGATGAGAAAGCAAAGGAGAAATGTATGGTTTTGTTCTTAAGATTTTCATGTGAAATCATATAAAAATCATGATATTGATTATGTATGTATGTATGTATGTATGTATGAAGAGAAGGAAGAAAAAGTTGAAAGAAAGGTGATCCAAGTAAAGGAAAAACTATGGATTAGATGAGAAAAGTTGATTTCAAGTAAAGAAATAGGTAAGTCATGGAATTTGATGTTGAATGTTTATGCTTTCTCTTTTAAAATAAATTATGATTCCATTAGAAAGTGTGGCACAGATTACATGATAAAGTAATACTTGTAGAGTCTAAATAAAAGCCACCAACCTTCATCAATACAAGGCAGTAAAAACATAGCTAAAGGTGTCGAACTTCCGGTGGAAAACAACCAGCTGCCTGATAAAATTTTTTGGTTCATTATCCTTTCATCTCTAACCTACTTCAAAAATACCATCTACACGAACTCGCTCTTGTAAAAAACTTGGTATCTCCTCAATCCAATGATGCTCCTCCCTTCTATCCAACTCTCATTTCCCCATCATATGTGTTGTTGCATTTCTTTTGTAACACCCTTTATTCGGTCCGATCATTAGACTTGAATTACAGAGTGCTATAATCAAAGTCGGGACAGAACGCATTCAATTCACATCGATTATATTTCAAATAGACTCTACTTATCACTTCAAGCTTGCCCTATATCTCCTTGGCATTGTCACATAAGGAGTATTATAATGACACCATCTTAATGCTCACCTCATGCCATTTATCTTCTTCTTTGTTAACCATAATGACATCAACTCTTCTCTTAGGAATGGATGGATCATTTGTGATAACCCTCTACACTTTATAATCATTTGCTTGGATAAACAACTTCATTTTTGTCCTCCAATATGAGTAGTTAGTGCCATTGAAGAGTGGAGGCCTCATGGTGGAATGACTATCCCAACATTATTGAATTTTGTTCCATAGCCATAAGACAAACATTTTAATTTGTGGCTTCCGTCTTGAGCTTCTTAAGAATCTTTTCTATTGGTAGCAACACTGTCTTTAGAGTTTTAATTCTAATACCAATTATAAAGCTCGATAAGCAAGGGTGAATTGGCGTTTAAAATTTTTCTTTAAAAAAAACAATGAAAAGATCAACACAATAATTTAAAATAGTTTGACCCCAATTGTCTACCTTCACTACCTTAACTTATCACAACTAAGAATTTTCTAAATTCACTAATTTGAAATCGACTAATTTTAAGAACGACGTTTAACCTTTACAATCATTATATTTTAAGTAGGCAAGAGAAATCGACTTAAGGTTTTATACCCAAAACACCCTCACAAAAATGAGAAATGAATTTACAAAGAAGGGGTACCTCTCAAAAGCTAATTTACAATAATATAGCTCACTTAAATAAACTTAAAGCACTTGGAAGCTTGAAAGAAAATGAAAGCCCAAGTATGTATATGAAAAGTATTAGAAATACAATGTAAAGATTGAATTCATGCATAATAAAATTTGTAAGTTTGTTTCTTGTCTTGATTTATACCTTCTTATTAATATGTAGCCATTTAAAGTGGTTAAAGAGAAATTAACTTGTTCTAGACATTCATTCGAGCATTAAATATAGTTGCAAGAGCATAATATCGGTACCTTAACCTTTTGGGGTCTAATTCCTTCCTTAAAAATGTGATCACTAAACTCGCAAGTATCAAACTAAAATAGAGGGAGTCTGGTACCTCTTGAGTTGGACCAAACATATAGTCCAAACCATATAGGGCATTAGGTCTAATACCCTTATGGCACCAATGTGGGTATCAATTCCTTTGCCATAACGTCCGATACCCAAAAGGACACTTGCTTATTGCTAAGTTACGTTTTAAAAAATTATTGTAAGTAATATTAGTTGCAATCAGATCAAAAGAAATACTTCAAAATTTTCTTTTGATTTGATTGTAAATATTTAAAATTACTTTAAAAGATTAGTTGTTGTAGCAAATTATTAAAAAATTAAAACTAACAATTAAAAAAACTTACTATAAAATAATGAATCGGAATAATTGAATCGAAATAATTGAGATCAAAAGACAACAGAACAAACAACTATTTTTTTTCCGTTGAATAAGTAGGACTGTAAATGAACCGAGCTTGAACGAACAAACCTCTCTTCGTATTCGTTTGTTTATCTTTAAGCTTATTCGTACTTAGTTTGTGTTCGTTAAGAATTTCAAATTTTTGTTCATGTTCGTTTGTTTAAAATTATGTGTTTTCATGTCCATTTATTTAATGTTCACGAACATGTACATTTAACTTAATCGAACATGTTCACGAACATTAAACAAACATGTTCATAAACATATAATTAAACATGCCCACAAACAATGTTAATGAATAATAAACAAACAATAAATAAATACGCACATATATTATTTTAATATTTTTACAAAAAATATCATTAATAAATAAACAAGCCAATAAACGAGCTTGTTCGTGAGCATAAACGAAACACACCTCTGTTCGTGTTCATTCGTTTATTAAACCAACATAAAAATCTCATTCATACTCGTTTATTTAACTTAATAAACGAACATAAACCAACAGTTCATCAAATATTTTGTTCATTTACACCCCATGAATAAATCAATTAATATCCTAAACACAAAAAAAAAAAAAAAAGTGTCCAAATAATTTCTTTTTACTTTCAATCTACATGGAAAAATAACTTTCTCCCTTTCTCACTAATTATCAAATGAATGAAGTCTTCCCTTTATTGTGAAAAAATAACTCAAAAGAATATTAGATTTCTAAAAAAGTAAACCATATTCTTCTTTTATACATTGAAAACACATTTCAACCAATTCTTAAAAGGTGATAATTTTCCATCGCTTTCAAAGGAAAACATAGAAAAGCATTTTACTCTAAGCTACTCGTTACAATAAGAGGAACAAATGTTGACAATAAAATAAAAGCCGGTGCCACAAATTCAAATCCCGAGCAAGTATTGAACGTCAAAACTAGTACTGAGTTATTTTATTATTATAACACTAACAATTAATATATTCTTTTTTTTTTTTTTTGCTCTAATATCAGTAATTTTTTATGCATCTTTAAAGATTAATAACACATACAAAAAAAGCTACTTTTTTTAAAAAATAATAATAATTTTGCATTCATAATAGAAATAATTAGGAACATTGTCAAAAACAACAATGATAAGAATGCATTAAAAGCATCTTGGCAATAAATTCGCAATCGAAAACGAATCATCAAAAATAAACTTGCAATCGAGAACATCAAAAGATGAACCAGAATGACTTAGGAAATGGACTTTTCCTTTCATCAAAGGTTGAAGCAAGCAAATTATGAGCAATGACTCTTCATTTTCTAGAATTGTATTCGCATCCAACGTATGCCCTAGCACAGGTATGGAAATATAACCTTCCAAGAACTAAAAACCCGCATTCAACACATTCAAGACTGCCATTGCAAAAAGTAAATTTAACTAAAACCAAAAGACATAAACAATGTCGTGCTGGGAACATACATAGTTTCCCAGAACCATTTCAAGGTCAAATTGAGATTTGTCTTACAGCAAACAGGTTTCCCACAAGTTGCAGGAATATGAATGTCTAAATGAAAGCAAACACAAACTTGTATGCCTGAGTTTACATCAGGCATTGCTTTTTTTTTTTTTTTTTGGGTTTCTTTCTTCAAAATCAAATGAATTTGAAGAATGTTATTTGAAAGGTGTCTTGTAATTACTAAAACAACTGGGTCGGAACACAATCGAACCTATTCCACCCATTTTTCCTTTGTTTTAATATAATGTCATTATATTTTAGCCAAAGCAGCTTTACCTTCTTTTCTGGTAAAAAGCTGTTGGAAGAATCAGTGGTTTCCGAGCTTAGCGCCAGCAATAGTAGGCGCTGCCCCCCTGGTTGCCTTAACATGGGAGGCATAGTCACTGTAGTGCATGGTAAATAATGTGCTTTGGTAACGGGTCAGTTTTATACGCTTCCTGAGAGACTCAGTTATGGGGCCACTGAAGCCTGCCTTCCGGATAAGTGAGTCAATTGCCTCCACTCTAGTCCAACCTGAAACCAAAAATAAATGCTCGATAAATTTTCACATGGACTAAACCTTTCAATGGAAGACCATCATGCATAAAATATATATAAATCCTTAAAACTAAAGTTCCAAAATAAAATACAAATAAAAGGACTACTTTCATGTCATCAACACTTAAGATGCCAAATGGAGTTATTATTTATGTTCAAGCAAGTCTCAACAATACCATTGTTACTATTACATGGTGCAGATTAGGGTAATTTCTTGGTCCTAACACTGTTGGCAATGCGTGCAGCTAGGCACGCCTGCACCTAAGCATACAACAGAAACACCTCAGACCCTTCCAGGCGAGGCCCATTTGAAATATAGTACTTTTTGAGTAAATATACTTTTTATCAATCTAGTTTTTTTTTGCAATATTTTTACTTGTTCATATATGCATACACACACATATATATATCACAAATAAAAAAATAGAGAAAGAAAAGCAAAGAAAAGTCTCCATATCATATCATTCCATTTTATATCACATCATATCAATTTTAACTTAAAACGGGCAATAAAGTCTACCTTCATGTGCCGGCACCTCAGGTAAATATGTGGCACTTCGCCTTGTATTATAATCATCAACAAACTCAATAATTATGCCATGCTTTCCTACCTGAAAGAAAAATGTGAATGCAGATTAGAAAGTAGGAAGAAAGAGATGGAACCAGACGAGCTATCAGAAGTAGACCGAAAGAATTAGGGAGAAACAGAAGAAAAGAATCAATATGGAGAAAAATATTTGACAGCCAATAGCTCAAATAGTAAATACTCAAAACCCGATACTAAGAATGACATAGGCATTTTTGACTAATCCCAATAAAAGGTCAAACAAAACTAACCCTAAATCCTAATAACCTAAAAGATTATTAAATATCCAAAATATATACGTAGCAATTAAACCCATAAAATTTAAATGAAATCCTAGATAATTTAATACTTCAATAGTTCAACTCGCATATTTGCATCTGCCATCACATTACCAAGTGCATAAACATGTCAATACCACACCAACATTCCATCCAAAAGAAAATAAAACCATAACAGCCTACAAAAGGGAAGACTGTACTCCAATCAGGATCTTCAAAACTGCAGATTATTTGATCAACCAATTCAGGCAGTGAAATATGCTCATGATATATTACTCACAAAGACAACAGTCTATATTAACAGATCAGATGTTAAACAATCCAAATTGAGATGAATTACATACCTCCCAATCAAGGTAGTTATTAGCTGTTTCATAATCAGTCAGAATAGAAACTGTACATTCTAAGTTAGGCAGTTCTTTAGCTTGAATAGGAGGGAACCTGCGGTCCCTCAAAGCACTGCAGATAACAGAAATTTGAAAATATCACAAGGCATGCCATGAGAAGAACAAGAAGCATGCCAAATTGGAAGAGGCAACAAAATGAATTGATTAGAACTTGTAGTTTATATAGCACATGGAGTAAAAGACAATTTTAAAATGACCAAAATCATGTGGTTGCAAACCAAACAAAAGTAGCAAAGAGTTCTAATGGCCTTTATAGATCAAGATGCATATTTTATTACAACACCAGAAGGGTTGGATATTAATAGGAAAAAATCTTAATGATGGAGAGTAGTATTGGGATTCAAGTTTTCTTAATTTCTTTAGAGTAATCATACAGAGGAAAATTGTTAATGGCATTCCATTAGCAAAATAAATAAATACTAATAAATTGATACTGATATTCAAGCATCATCCTATTACTTTTACAAGAATAAGCTGCTCTCAGGACTTTTACCTTCTGCTGAACCTTTTTCCCATCAAAACAAGCATTGATTAAAATCAAAATTAGTTATCTGGAATAGTGGTAGAAGGAAAAGTGAGAGCCACTGAATCTTACAGCCAAATCTCCATTTACAATAAGACATTAAATCAAAACAATGCAGCCGAATTTTGGTCAAACCATGTTCACAAGTACATCAGAGCAGTAAAAAAGCTAATAATTGACAGATGATTTGCAATGCTGCCACTTCTCTTAGTACTTGCCAGATTATAAGTATGGCCACTTCTTTTTAGAGCACTCCTTCTGGCAAGAGGTTACAAACCACTCTTCTTCCATGTAACTCCCCCAACTTTAATACTATCAATATTCATAATTGAAGATATTATCCGTAATAAAAGCATGCTAACAACCTAATTCTGGTATAAGATAGGAACAATCAATCCAAAGAGATATCATATCTTCAATGTCCAATAACTTGTTTTTATAAAGCCTTCCCATTCTTTTCATCTTTGTTTAGGTCTATCTGAAGTGCTATTTCTAGAATGCACTTTCCAAATATGAAAATCATTTTCTTTCTTATATATACCATTTATGATTCATGTTTAGGACAAATGAATTAAATTTTATTTAAAAGACAAAAAAATAAAGAAAAATATGAGAGTTTTAAGAATGAGCTCACTATACACATCATCTTGGACTCATTGTAGATATCTCACCTACCTGGGTTGTACACATACATATCCAAAGAGAGAACGAGAGAATTTAAATTCCAAAGTACATGTTTTTCACTTTGGTCTTAATACCTCGTCAGAGCATAGTCCCTAAACCCATTAATCAACTGACAAGCTTCAAGTGTGCCAATACATCCTCGTAGACGAGGCTCCCCACCATTCACAATCTTCTTCCAAGTGACAAACAATGGGCTGAAAACAGAACATAATGAGTCACAAATGAAAGCATCATTTTCAAAGTAAACAGAAACACAATGAGAACAAATAAAAACTAGAAGTACAGGAGACAGTTTAAACTGACACTGGTATTGCATATGAACATCCAACAGAAAAGACATATCCAAGAAAAACAGCAATAGAAGAAAAACAAAAAAGAAATCTGTGCAACACAGCAGAAGAACTACTTGATAGTGAAAAGCCACCAGAAAGTGTATAAGAACATTCATATTCTCTTCTACCAATCTGTGCCATAACAGCAGCATGACCTTGGCGGAAACGAAACAGGAAATAAACATTGCTACAAGAACTTTACAAAGGAAAGGGGGCAGATATAGCCTAAGGAGAAGAAGCCAACAAAAAGCATTTCTTGATAATTAAATCAACGCAGTATTACAGGTAGAAACAAATAGCCAAGTAAACACTAACTATCACATTTTTCCAAGTCAAAGCTAGTAAATGGCTTAATTGAAATTGATTGCAGAATGCGTGTTTCCATTCAAAATGCTTTACATAAATAGACATTGTTTAAGGAAGAGTACATCTCTTCTACAAATGCTTTGAGGCTACATTAAAACCAATGTTGGTCAGACTCGAGTATACAAGTGTGTCCTTGTATGCTCATGGAACTTTGACTCGTGAACTGCTTTGAGCTTAAAACACAAGGATATGACAAATTAAGGTCTATGAGAAGGATATTGGTGTCTGGACTTGTTTTACAAGAAAGAAATATTGTACATGTATACACACACACACACATATACCTTATACACAGAATTGTGACTTGAATTATTGGTTTGATAATGAAAACTAGTTTCAACTAGGTGATGGATGTAAGAGATGGTGGATATATTGATATTCTTTTATGCATATAGTTAATGTAACTCAGTTTATGACTAAAAGAAAGTATGAAATTTCCTTTGTCGCACATTTGGGGGCAAATTGCAAAGACAAGCTAATTATGCAGGCCATATATAGTAGGATAAGTAAAGATAATAATACACAGTGAAAGCCCTATGTTACTTGGACTTGGGTATGAGCGTCCAACATGGGTACACAACCAACACGGATTTTGTTTCAAAATTTACATATATTTGGAGGGTCTTTGAAGGATCACATCCAGGTACTTAAAAGTAGTAAAAGCAAATAAAATTTAAAAGAGAGTTATTTTTTCTTCTTTAATTCTTAAAAGAGCCAAATTGCTTAAAATTTTAAAACCAGGCACATATTTTTTGAACTGACAACCTTGATTTATGTTACCGGCGAAAACATGAACAGATGACAAAATTTTGGAAGATCTAACAACAACATTGACATAAGATTGACTTCCCAACTTCCACTTAAAAAAAAAACAACTAATGACAGACACAGAAAAGAATAAGAAAACCCAAGAAAAATAAAATAGAATAGAATCGAACAGCATGCAACCCATCGTTACGAAAGAGAGAGAAAAAAAAGAAGAAGAAACTTGGGATGAAATAACAAATGGATTTCAAAAAAAAAAAAAAAGAATGATAAGTGAAAATACTGTTGGCCTTCATCGAAAGCGGGCGGAGCAGCCTCCTCGCTGTTATAATGGGCGATCAAAGTGTCGAAGCAGTAGACCACCATTTCCTTGTTTGCCAACACCATCTTCGTCAATTTTACAAGATTATTTTTTCTGTATCAGAGTTTTTTTTTCTTCCTCTCCAAACTTCCTTTGCCGAGTGCACCCCTTTCCCCTTTTTTATTCCCCCACGTCATTGTTTTGCCCTTTTATTTAATTTTAATTAAATTAAATAATTAATTAAATAAAAAGCAAATAAATAAAGTAAAAGTGAGAAAGAGATCTTCATTTGAGATCTTCATTTGTTTTGCTTTCAGTCACCTAAATAATTTAAGGGAAAATAACTATGTTTTTCCTTTTTTTTTTTTTTTTTGTTTATTATCCCCTTATTGTAAGTTTGTAACGTAGAGGGGCGTCCTTGACAGAGACTCGAAGAGTGTTCTATTTTATCCTTTTTGTGAACATTAGTAATTATGTTAGGTTGCAAATCAAATATTAAATTAATATTGATAGCAAGATAAATTTGTATTTTTAATATATTTTTTTAGTATAAAATGTTATTAAATTTAAATTTTTTATTAAGAATGAAGTTGGTGTGCTGAACTCAAACTTTTACAAAAAGGAACAAAATTAAAACAAAAAATATTTTTAATATTGTTATAACTCTATAATTAATTAAATTTAATTTCTAATTTAAATTTAATTTTTAAATTTTAAAATATTTAATGATAATATTTAGGATTATTTAGCGATAACCTTTAGAAAAAATCTAGTTAAATTTTAGAACTAAAAATATAAAAAAATGCCTAGTGGCTACAATCAATTAAACACACATTTTACCTTCGTATTTAATAAATTCTTACTTTTTTTTCTTCCTTTTCCTGCGCCATTTCTGGTTTTTTTTTTTTTACTTTAAACCCTTTTTGGGTTAATTTTCTTCCAAGGCCCTTCCCCTTTCCATCACTCACAATTCCACAAATCTATTTTCAAAGCATAATTTTTTGTATGATTAATTAAACCGCTATTCAACTTTAGCTCAGAAATTACTCCAACAAAACAATCATGAGATACGAACCCACTCAAAAAAAATCTCTCAACGCAGTATTTTTTATCTCTTCGGTATATGGGATAGTACAAATTTGTCTCTTAAAGTTGATTCAGCTACGATTCAAAGTGCACGTTGGGTTGGAGTTGTTTGGCATACAATTGAGAAGTCAGATTGGTCGTGCTGTGTTTGAATTCACGTGATCAAATTGGTTTGTCTAGGTGGGAAAAACCAGTTAGATTTCGTCAAGGGAGATAGAGATCAAATTTAAACGACTTACGCGGTTGAGACCGTTGATTTGAGTTGGGCTTTTCAGATTGCAAGGCTGTCAAAATCTTAAATTGTAAACACATGTATCGCAGTTAGAAATTTGGCAAGAGTAAGTTTGAAGGTCATACCGAGATTGTCTACATAAGAAAAAGTTGGCGATCAGGATGTTCTTGGTCATTATAACCAGCTTATTGCATGGAAGGGAATTTATTTCAAGGATCGATTCAAGATTAGAGTACACCGAGGCTAAGGCTAAGTTTAAAAATATTTTATTTATCTATTTATTTTATTTTCTTAAATTTATTTTTACGTTTTCAAATCAGTTTTTATTTTATTTTATTACACTTCGTGTTTTCTTATTTTATTATCTTAATCAATTTAAACCTCCCCCTTTTTTTTTAACATTGCTACGCATACGTCGTGGGCACGACTATGACAGCGACAACGATTCTGGTCACGAAAAAAAGAGAAATTAGATAGCCAGTCCTTATGAATTTGACCTTAGTGCTCTATATTGTTATTTACTGTTATTTTGTTGTAGGAATTTATATTTGGTGATTTCGACACCCATCAAAAATGTATTCACGATTTACAAATCGGCTGTGTAACACCCCTAACCCGTATCTTTCTCCAAAATAGGGTTTATAGAGCATTATCGGAGTTTACAAATTAATTTTTAGACATTTCATTTCATCAAGCATTCATATTTATAACCAATCAAAATCAAAACATTTATGAGCTAACATTAACCAATTTAACTTATACAAGTCATTATAACCAGAATCAAATCATCCAAAATTACCAATAGAACCAATGCATAATGTGATATATCTCCAACAAGCTTCCAACCCAATCGAGCTTCCGATAATCATTTCAAAACATCTAATAATTATACCTATTACCAATAATAATTCAATTCCAATAATAAAACACACATATATATAATATTCATTACCAAATAGCATTCACTTCTATTAAAATTATACAAAATATAGTTCATACGAACTTACCAGGCTAAATTGCAGAAATAGCAAAATTCAGGGACATTTTGGAAAATTTCTATTTTTCTCGAATTTCCACCCAATCTTGATCTAAATTAATATTTCATTCAATTTACTAATTTAAATAATAAAACAATTCATTTCATGCAATTTGGTCACTTTTTGAAATTTTTACAAATTTACCCTTAAAGTGTCACATTTGTTCAATTTAGTCCCTGAACCTAAAACATGTAAATTGGTCATTTTTAATGAAAACTCATGCTAGTTGAATAATCATATATTTTCCTCCTCCTCCTCTCCATTCCACATCCTTAATCTATATAACATGCTTATATGTAACATTATCTATAATTTCACCATTTATTTATATATTCATTCAAAGCTGTCCACTTGAGTCATAGTTACTAAATTATTTATATCTTGAGCTACAAAACTTCAAATTGAGATCCGTTAATTTTATCTGAAACTAGACTCACATATCTTCTTACCATAAATTTTCAAAATTTTTGGTTTAGCCAATAAGTACAATTTATTCTTTAAAGTCACCTCTGTTCTGCTGTCTGACAGTTCCGACCCTTCTTCACTAAAACTTAATTATCTCCTTGTACGAAATTCGAATGATATCCCTGTTTATTTCTATTGAAAATAGACTCTTTAAGGATTTTAAACATATAAATTATAACCCATAAAACTTAATTATCTCCTTGTACAAACTTAATTATCTCCTTGTACACAATTTTTTATGATTTTCCAAAGTCAGAACAAGGGAACCCGAAATCATTCTGACCTTGTCTCACAAAATCTATTATATCTCATGATTTACAATTTCATTACTTACAGCGTTTCTTCTATGAGAAACTAGACTCAGTAAGCTTTAATTCCATATTTTGTTCATCCTCTAATTTCATTTCCACAATTTATGGTGATTTTTCAAAGTTAACCTACTGCTGCTGTCCAAAACTGTTTTAGTGCAAAATGTTAATTACTAAGTTTATAACTTCCTTATTCCCTTTCTCTATAATATTTCCCATCACTTTCACTTATTTCTCTTCACTAATATATCAAGAACATAAGTATTTATAAAAGAAAACTCTACTATAACATCTTTTCTATGCTATTTCAATAATATCAAACTTAAAAATATATTGAAATCTCAATGTTCTTACCTTGTCCTATTGATTTTAATCTTTAACTTGATTTTCTCTCTCCTCCAGCTTCAATTTCTTGAATCCAACTTGATATTCTAGCTCCCCATAGTCTCCTTGTTATCTTTCTCCTTTGATGAATATGGAAATTCTTTTGATTTCTAGGTGAAAATGGTAAGTTTTTGGAGGAAGGACCAAATTGTAAAGAAAGCAAAACTTTCCTTCTTTCTCTCTTCTCCTCACGTTGGATGCATGAAAGATGATGGGTTGGTTGCTTTTCATCTTTCTTTCCACATATATATATATACTAAATAAATTAATAATAAAATAATAAAATATCATTTAAAAAATTAAATTAAAATATTAATAAACTAATATTTATTTAATTAATTAATTTAAAATATCATCAACATCATCATTGCCTTCTAGATTTCTCTCTCTTCTAATTGACCATTTTTCCCTTTATGTTCTTTTAAAATTCCATCCTTGAGTCATCACTTAATTTGGTAAAATTACGATTTAGTCTTTCAAAATTCTTCACCTTTTCAATTTGGTCCTAATTCATCCATTTTCCTTGGTTTCTAGATTATTCTACCCTTAAAATATTTTCACTATTGGTCCTTCAATTTTTTCATATTTACACTTTAACCACTTAAATTTTGAGTATTTACTCTTGGGCCACAAAACTTTTCTCACTTTTGCGATTTAATCGTTTCTTGAATTAATATGTCATAATATACTTCTCAATGTTGACATAACTCAAAATTACCCCTTTTTATCACTTTATTTCCTTATTTTACTATATCAGGAATATTATCTTACTTTCTTACTGTAGTAAATTTTTTTTAGGGTATTACAGGCTGTATATTATTAAATTTATCAAATTTAAAAAAAATTAATGATTTTTTCCAAAAAAAATCATAAATTGAAAAAATAATGTAATTACAAACTATTTTAAAAATATTTGACTAATTTAAAAAAAATCAATTAAGCTTTAATGATTCTAAGTGCGTTTTAAAGCTAAAAGATAACTTTTCGATTGGTATGAAAGCATCTCAACCTAGAAATGCTTGGATCCCATCTAAAAATTTGTTGCAAATTGGTTGATCTTCGAAGTTTGAAAAACAGCAACTTCGATAAATTTAAGTTAATAAAATTTAACCCATCCATGCATGTATCAATTTTCGTGATCTTTTAAGCTTATCAAATGAGTCTTGTAAAATGTTAAGGCCAACATGTTCTTGGGTTGGAATTTGGGTCCTTATACTTGTACCATTATGGTTTAATTTTGAATTCTCTCATAAAAATTATAAAAAGAATCATTAAATTTTATTTTTAAAATAAAAATAAAATTGATACAAACTTATAAATATTATAATAAATTATAATAAATATAATAAATTAAAAAGAATTTTATATTTTGTCACCCACACTTTTTTGCAAGGTCAACATGTTTCTTATCTCGTGGGAACTTTGCATGTAACACCCGTAACCAATATTCGTCGCCGGAACAGGGTTACAGAGCATTACCGGAATATACAGATCAAATACAGACATTTCATATTATTTAACATTCATGTCAAAAATTATTCATAAAGTCACTTATATGAGCCATTAAGGCCCAAAACATACATTAAAAACAAGTCGGAACTAAACTGGGTACTCAAAAATTTTTTCGCAAAACTTCAAAATTTTTCCTAGGAGCAGAGGACACACGCCTGTGTGGCCAGGCTGTGTGGGCATTAGAAATAGGGCACATGACTGTGTCCCACCCATGTCCTTACCCGTGTAACTCTTTGACTTGGGTCACACGGCCAAGTCACAAGCCCGTATGCTAGGCCATGTGAACATAATGGCTTGCATTATATAGGTGCAGGGGTCACACGGTCAAGCCACACGCCCGTATGCCAGGCCGTATGATCAATTCTGAGCATTCTGTTTTGAATTATAAAGATGCAGGGGACACACGGCCAAAACACACGCCCATGTGCTAGGTCGTGTGTCACACACGGCTGAGACACACGCCCATGTCTCTGCTCGTGTGGACGAAAATAGGTCATTTCCAAGCCATATTTCTCACCCAAATTTGTCTTCCACCTACATTAACACTTAAACACATTCACAATCCAATACAATACATTTAAATCAAGCCAAAACCAAGTTTTATGCATGACATTTCATCATATATGACCAAGTATCCAACTTACCAACTTTACATATATGCATATTTTACCAAATATGCTAACTCAATTTAATCATCAATACACGAATATGGTTCTTTCAATTAACCATTCCAAAAACATGCATTCAACATATTATAACCATTTATACACATATTGAAACATATTCATTACAAGTCATTCCAATGGCTAGTATAACCAAAACATTTATATGCCAACAATGGCTATATAACTTATACATGCCATTATAACCAAAATTAGTTTTATATTTATACCGAAATGGGTCAATGGATAGTGTGATGTGTCTCCGACCAGCTTCCAACCTTAACGAGTCTCTGAGTTACTATAAAACAAGAAAATTAAACAGAGTAAGCTTTAAAGCTTAGTAAATTCGTATAACATTGAATTTAACTTACCAATTAATTCACATTGAAGGTAAGCAAATAAACATGCTCAAACCAATTTGGCTAGTTGCCTAAACACATATCCTTATCAAGCATATTAGTCATGTAATTCACATGAATATCAAAAAACATGTATGAGCTTATAATATTCAATTTCCACTTACATATATTTATCACATCAAGTGCCCATGAACATGTATATATCATATTTTTGTATTTCAAGTATATACTCGTAACAATTCATCTCAATTTCATAATTTCTCATGTCAGAACTTTACCCGTTGAATCATTTATAATATCGATGGATACACGGATAGTACCCACAAAGTGTAAAAATCTGTAATCTGTCAATTCATATTCAGGAATGCTCAAAAGAGCACATAAACGGAAAGCTCTTCTGAGCCATATAACAAGAAGCTCATGTGAGCCATGTAACGGGAAGCTCCGGAGAGCCATTCACGGGAAGCTCATGCGAGCCAATTAATTGGGAAGCTCATGAAAGAGCCTTTAATCAAGAAGCTCCGAAGAGCCATATATCGGGACGCTTATAAAAGTTGCGGTGTGTCCACAACACATGTAGGATCACAACCAATCGGGATGCTCCAAAGAGCTATTAATGGGAAGCTCATAAAAACCATATATCAGGAAGCTCAAGAAAGCTAATAACGGGACACTCTTTCGAGTTGTGGTGTGTCCGCAACACATGCAAGACCATAACCAATTCGGAAACCCTGTATCCATCGAATTTCATATATTCAAACGGGACTTAATACTTATCGATCATCGTCGGATATGTGAATACTTTCATATACATGACACTTATACATTTCAAATACATAACATTCAATTTAAAACATATAAATATACAATTTAGTTATACGAACTTACCTCGATAAATGTTCGTGTATTTATTATCTACTAATCTGATACCTTCTATTTTCCTCGTTCTAACTCCGTATTTGGTCTAGCTGGATCTATATGAATGAATTTAACATCAATTCATATTCAATTCAATTCACATCTTTAGGAAAATTATCATTTTGCCCCTATACGTTCATTTAATTATGATTTCATCCTTAGGCTCGGAAAATGAAATTCATGTAATTTAATTCTTATTCCAAGCCTAGCCGATTTTTACATGTAATAATAGTAGCCCATTTATTTCACAAAATTTATAATTTTTCCATGAATTTTACGTCTTCACAATTTAGTCCCTAAATCACAATTTCATCAAAATTCACTTTACACAAGTTGTTTATCTATCAACAATCTTTCATTTTCTACCATAAAATTTCATAATTCAACTATATTCATCCATGTAAAAACCCTAACACTTTGATAACTTTACAAATTAATCCCTCAGATAACTAGGTTAAGTTATTACGATCTCGGAAATATGAAAATTATTAAAAATGGGACAAGAAAACATACCTAATTGAGCCAAATAAGTTTTCTAGAGCTCAAGTTCTCATGGCTAGGGTTTCCATATTTTAATTTGGGAAAGATGATGATAAATGATGATATATTAGATTTTTATTATTTATCATCTTTAATTATTTCATCTTTTCAATTTCATCCTTTTCTTTATTTAATTTTCCATGAATGAATCATCATACTTATCTATTAACTCTTCTTAATGGTCTATTTGCCATATAAGGACCTCAAATTTTAAATTTCATAGCTATTTGATACCTATAGCTACTAGAACTCAACTTTTACATTTTATGCAATTTGGTCATTTCCATCTAATTAGACATGTAAACGATAAAATTTCTTTATGAAATTTTTATACGACATTTCAATCATAATGCAGACCATTAAATAATATTAAAATAATTTTCCTTCCAAACTCAGATTTGTGGTCCCGAGATCACTCTTTCGATTTTACTAAAAACGGACTGTTACATTGCATACAACATTTCTATTTCGCTTCTTTCTCAAATCATTGAGAAGCTTATAATAATGAGTTTAATGTGACTTGCAACATCGTGATAATGACATATTGACCTTTTAACATTTTTAGGGGATGGATTCCAAATTTGTTGATGCATTTGATTTCAACTTGTGGTAAAGAGGGTTGGAACATGGAAACCGTATGACTGCTTTTTTTTTTCAAAATCACTACGCAACTTATAGCATTTAAATTTGATATGGCATACTAAACCATAGTAATAACATGTAGCCTTTCTAAATGTCTTTCACTTGCCTTAGAAAGAGAAATAGAAGTTTCATTAACTTTAACAAATATACTAAAAGATATTTTTTTCACCTTTATTAATATGACCTAGACCTCCATTTTTTAGTTTCTCTTCTTCCAATAGCCAAAATCTCATCAAGTTTATCACTTCTAGATCCCAATTTCTTAAACATTTCCTTGGCGACATCTATCTCTTTTTCTACCTCTTTCAATTTTGAGTGATTCATTGTCTTTACATGTCACATCACATCTATCCAACAACTTCTCTTATGTTTCTTCTATATCAATGATATTATCTAATTCTTTGCCTCTTTTTGAATCTATCTTAAAGAATGTGGCAACATAAGGAGTAACAACTTTGGATTTACCAATAAAAACAACATAGTTTTTCATCTATTCTTCATCTTCACTCTCATGAACCCCATTACTCCAAGTAACATTAAGAGATTTATTCTTTTGTTTAAGTGCTTATGAATTCAGCTTGTATGTGAGTCTCAAGAGTCATGGCATTGGGTTTCTTTCTTCTTAGGCTCTTTATCAACCTTTCCTTTTCTTTTGTTAGACAATTGATTAGCAAATAAATTCAACTATTCTTGGAGAACTTGTAATCTTTGTTGAAATTTTTGGCAAGATGTGCAAGTTTTTTTATAGAATCGGATTTGGGTTCATCTATGGCAACACTTAAAGCAACGGTGAGAGCCAATATTTTCTCTTTCTTAATTTTGTCTATTGGTTTTTTTCAAGGTTCATCTCAAATGTATGTCAAGAGCCAACAACTTATCTATGTTCATAGTGTTAATGTCTTTTGCTTCTTTTATGATAGTAACTTTGATAGCAAATCTTTTTGGCAAGTATCTCAACACATTATATATCGATTTTACCTTAGAATATTGTTTACCAAGATCAAAAGCTTCTTTAATGATTTTACAAACTCTAGCATAAAAATCAAATATGATTTCATCATTAAATATTATAAGGTTTTCAAACCTAACTGTGAGCATTTGTAGTTTTGACAATTTCACTCTAGGAATATCTTAATGGGTTGTTTCGAGAATGCCTTATGCTTCTTTGGCAAAAACAAATCTTGAAATTTTCCTAAACACTTTACCATTTGCACCATTAAATATAACACTGAATATTTTGAAATTAAAACCCTTTCTTTGCTGGTAGTTCAAATTGTTTTTGGTTTTATTTCTTAAGCTCCATCACTTTTCTAGTGTAAGATGGCTCCCATCCAGTCAAAAAAGCCCTCAATGTCTTTTCATCTATTGACTTAATGAATGTTTTCATTCAAGGTTTCTAACAAACATAATTTGATCCATTGAGTTGCAGTGATCAAACTATTAAGCTTCCCTCTTTCATGGAGTTCATGGCTATCAACAAGACACTAATGTAATAGACCAATTTAGCCCGGGATAGTAAAAGTCCCAAACCAATCAGTCCAAACAGAAATCAGATAAAAATAATAATAAACAAGCCCAAAAATAAAATTACAAGCCCAAATAAAAATTACAAATCCAATTACAAAAAAAAGGCACAAAGTAAAAGAAAACCCTAACGGCCCGTTGGCCTAACAACTTAAACATTTCCAGTAAAATAAAACCCTAAGCCTCTCTACGCCGCTCTTCCCTTTCGCACGCATGTCGTCTGAGGCACCTCATCCTGAGGCCATGACTCACCGTTCTTGCCGCCATTTCACCAAAATAGCAAACGGTCTGCATTGTCCTCCGTTGACCTTGCCGATGCCTGCAAAAAAGGACAAAGAAAGAAAACAGAAGCAACAAAAGAATAGCAGCAGAAAAACAGTAGTGAAATAGGAAAATAAACAGTAGAACAATGTGTATAATCGGCTATAAAAGCCATCAACAACATGTAATTTGTTTACGGAAAAAGAGATACAAAAAAACTAGAAAATTTTAAAACAACAGAGATAAAAAAAATCAAAGGTAGTTTATTTATTTGTTTTTTTTCGTTTTTTATTAAATAAGAAAAAATAATAAGTAAAAACAAAGGTTCTTACCCGTCGCCTCATCTCCTGTCGTCGTTGAGAACTATCTTCGGCAAATGAACATCTCAGAACCTGTTAGGGTTCTGACAAGAGTCTGATGGACGTGGCAAGACTGAAGGCTTTCCTTCGCGTTCTCTTTTTTTTTTTAGGGAATACTTGGTTTAAATCTGAGTTTTGAGGGTTTTTTAGGAAACGGATTAACGAGGGGACAATTTTTTTTACTCTGAATGCCAGACGTGACGGTTACTGTCATCGATGACTGGTGGCTACGGCAGGGTCGTGGCGGACTGGCGAAAGATCCCTAGGTCGGATTTTAAAAAAATAAGAGAAATGAAATGTTTTTAAAATTTTAAAAAAAATAGGTAGAATGAATTTTTGGTAAAAATTTTAGTTTATATAGGCCGACTTAAACAATGTCGTTTTGATTAGCTCCATAAGTCCCAAAACGACGCCGTTTTGGGAAACCAACCCGATTGCTTGACCCGAGAGTTCAGGATCCGCATGTTTTCGCGATGAAGGTCTAATTACCATTCTAGTCCTTCCACTTTTTACACATTTTTCAATATAGTCCTATTTCTGTTTTTATCTTTTAAAATTTATCTCGTTTATTTTTAATTTTTTTAATTTTGGTCCCTTCAAACGGTGCACATAATGAAGTCTGGGATATTTTCCCTTTCAACCCCTTTCTTTCTTAGCGCGTTGCACCTTAGTCCTTTGTTTAGGAATATTTTTCTATTCGGTCCCTGACATTTTTTAGTGTGTTACATTCTAGTCTTTGTTACTTATTTTTACAATTTATGCCCTTAATTTCATTTTAATTCCAATTGAATCCTTTATTTATTTAATTTCAACTTTTCATTTTTATTATTTTATTAATTATTTTTTGCCCTTATTTTATTCTTATAATGTTTACATTTTCATCTTATTACGCATTATTCGTTATTGTTATTATTATTATTTATGTTAATATTATGATGGTTACTTAGTATAATTATTGCTATTATTATTAAATTGTTATTTTTTTATTATTATCATTATAGTGTATTATCATCATTCACTAGCATAGTATTTTCATTTTATTGATTTACTCACTTGTTACGCCATCTGTTTTTTACCCGTTATTATATACTGTGCTAATATTTGTGCCAAGTGTCGCATTTAAATATATTTATCCGTTTTTATACCATACCCGAATAAACTAAATATATACCATTTTAAGTGTTACGTTAATTTTTACTCGATGCATAAAAAGGAAATTTTTTAAATTAAGACAATGTTCCGTATTTGGAGATTTGAAAAGTCGTGCCCTAACTTACGGGGTTCGATTTTCTCTTTGAACCAAGATAATCAAACATTCCTTTTAAAATTTAAACACATGAGATTTAAATAGTAATTAAAATAAAGAGTAAGCTAACTTACGGGATGTGACCTTTTGTTACCTTGAGATAAGAGAGCCTTTTACATATGTTTTGATTTATTCAAGCGGTTTTAATTAAAGAATAACGTTATGCAACGTGGGGTCGTGTTTTAAAATCTCTTTAAAATTTCTATTTTCGACACTAAAGACATCAAGTAATCAATTAGGTACCAATTTTGGTCGTAAGGAGGGTGCTAATCCTTCCTCATGCGTAATCAACTCCTGAACCTATTTTTTAGATTTTTGTAGACCGAAAAACATTGTTTTAATAAATCAAACATTTTATTAAAACGATCAAATTACGAGGTGACCCGATCACACCTCCTTAAAGTGATTGGTGGCGAGATCCATTTTCATTTTTTTAAAATAAAAAGTCGATATCAAAAAAGTGATTGGTGGCGAGATCCATTTTCATTTTTTTTTTAAATAAAATCACACTAAGTACATTAGGTGGTAGGCTTTGATACCAATTGAAAAATCTCAAGTTTGGTAGTGAGGTGTGACAAGTGTAGTGGACACGTCTTTTGTCATATAGCTTGGCACACATAAAGATAAATTTGGAGAATAGAACACAGAGAGTTGTTAACGTGGTTCAGACTTAACCTACATTTTTGGGGCCTTGCCTTAAGAAAAACTTTACTATTAAATCTCACGGTAAAAGCAATAATTTAAGCTCAATCTATCTTAACCCTTAAATAATTACAACATCATCCAAATACACTTAGTATGAACTTTTCCATTGAAACTTTCTACACTAAAAACTTTATTATGAAATCTCACGGTAAAAGCAATAATTTAAGCTCAATCTATCTTAACCCTTAAATAATTACAACATCATCCAAATACACTTAGTATGAACTTTCCCATTGAAACTTTCTACACTAAAAACAAATAATCTTTCAAAAATAAACAAACAATTTTACTTTATTAACAAAATATGCTCACTCTCACATTTTGATAATCCCAATCCCACCAAATAAGTTGCCTATAAATAGGCTAGGTATGATCATTCTTCAATTTATCACTTTTATTCTTGAAATTCAACCTTTGTCATTATCGAAAAAAGTAAGTTGATATATTTTCTTCAAATAATTCAGTCGAAATAACCTTTTTTTTATCAACCAAAGAAATCTCGATGGAATGCATTGCATTGATCAACTGAAAGCCTTTGATTAAGGACATTAAATAATTTATCGTAAATAAACCATCACGTCAAAATTGCCAACTATTTATAAGGCTTAATTCACGTCTTTTGTTTGAATTAGGTACTTGACCTATTTTTTTTTGGGTCAAGTCAAATATTTAAACTTTGATTTCGTTACTAAAGTTGACTCCTATTGCTAGAGCTGTTAAAGAAAGAGCAATTGCAGCCAATGGGATAACGTCACGTCATTTAAAATTGTATTCCCCTTAATTTTTATTTTAAAAAGAAAAAAAATATCAAAATAAATTGCCCTCGTTTACCCTCATTCTTCAATTTCCTTGCCCTAAATCACGCATCAGATGGAAGTAGCTTAAAAAAATCCTTCCTCATTCAAGTAGTCTGTCGACTGGAATCTAGAAAATTTTTGTTGAATGTATATATGAAAGCTATGTGCGATGTAGCCATCAAGAAGAAACGAAACTCAGTCGCCTTATGCTCGAAATCCGCTGGAAGAGCAAACTTCTGAGGCTCAGTTTCAGAAATCCTTCCTCCTGTAACTGGATGGATATATCCAGTTGTTGAATGTATATATGAAAGCTACATACAGTTCCAGCAAATGCAAGAATGTATGCATATGTATATATACAACAATAGCTTGATGTATAAGATTGAAGAATAATAACATCATACATCAACATTATATTAAATAAAAAATAGAGGACTTGTAAATAAATACTAATAATTTTATTTAAACTAATTTTTTTGGTAAATGAAGATATTAAAAACTATTACAAACAACTCATTCAATCCTAGTCAATCCCTCTAAATCATCATGAATTAGCTTCAAAACATGATTAGTTGGCTGCAAGAATTTGTAAAAACCTAGCTCCCATCTAAGGGCTTGTTTAGCCAAAGCATCTGCAACCATATTATCTTCCTTGTTGACATGTTGTATCTTTACTTCCCATTGGTTGTGACTCAATTGTTTAACATCTCGAGGCACTGCATATCAAGGTACATCTGACGTAGAGTTATGTAACATTTGGATAGCATCTAAGTTGTCCATCTCGAGGATTGCTTTCCTAATACCCATACTCCAAGCTTGTCATAAACCATCATAAACTCCCCACAACTCAACTTCTACAATTGAGCATATTCCAATCTTTCAGGCAAATCCCATCCTCCACTGCCCGTATCATCCCTAATAACACTACCAGATGATGCATGTCCAAACTCCAGGATCCTTGCGCCACCTGTGTTAACCTTACACCAACCAATCTTCGGTAACTGCCAATATGTTCCCCTGCCATGTTGGGTGAAACTACCCTCTGTATGTTGATGTACCTGCAACTCTCTCCCGGAAAATCATTGAGCTTGTTCTAAGATACCTCAATATTAGCAGTTCTCGAATTTAGGATTTAAGGTCTCAAGTTTAGAGTTTTAGCATTTAGTTATAATTAAATATTATCTAATTATGTTTAAATAAAATTATTAGTGTTTATTTATAAATCCTCCACTTTTTATTTTATTTAATAATGAAGTATCATTATTTATTCATGAATGGTGCATAAGATTTATATATAAGAGTTGATCAAAGCTTCTCTCCTAAATTAATATTAGCCCTTTTCAAAGGATAATCAACATTGCTTTGCTAAGGGATCTCATCCCAGCTTTGTGCTTTCAACTGCAGTCAATTAGCGTTTAGGAATTTATTGTAAAACTAAAAAGATTTTGATTGAATTTTGACTGGAAAGCAGGCTGAAAATGTCAAACTTTTCCTTTTCATATTTACAAAGGAAACAAAATCAGTGGTGGTGGTTAGCCTGGATCTTTTTCTTCAAGCCCTCTTTCTCTTGCAGAAGAAAAATAAATGAATATCATAAAGCATTACAACGCAAATCTTGTTGCGTTCCATCAAACAGAAAAATCCCAGCAACCACGGTGTAAATAAGTCGAACCATGCAATTTCTTTTTTAAAACCATTTTCATCTTATGCGTGATTTAGGGGAAGGGAACTGAAGAATTAGGGTAAACATGGTGAAATTCTTTTTTTACCATTTTTTTTTAAATTTTAACAATTTGTTTTTATTACCGATTGAATCTTGGTTCGATTGACATCGATATTGTTGTCATTGCAAGAGGAGTGCACATTATCCAAAAAAAACAGATATGATAACAACCTATAATTGGATTAATGTTCAATTTATGCTTATTTATTTTTCTTTTGTTAAACGAAAATTAAAGGAAATACAATTTTAAATGATGTAGCACTGTCCCATTGGCTGCAACTATTTTTTTTAACAGCTCTAATGGGGAAGGCTAACTTCAATAAGGAAATCAAAATTTAAGTACCCAAACCAGTTAAAAAATAGTTAAAGACAATAGTTTAATATGCTCCAATTGAATTAAGCCTATCTATAACAATACATAAACAATCGTGAGGGTGTGAAAAGAGTTGCAAGGCACACAGGAGATTTTGCATCAATGCCACTTATACTTGGCTGACGTGTGGGCAGAAAACCGTATTGTATAAGCAATTCCATTATTGAACTTTATCACAGGAGATGTTACCCTATATCATTTTATACACGAACTGTCACCAAGCTACAAACAGGACTAGATCCTTATGACGGTAGGTGTTCCTTATGTTGGGAAATGGTACATACTGTCTCTCTTTCTATGAATGTGTCTCCTGATACCATTTACTAGGTTTTATATAAGAGCTTATTTAAATATGGTACATACTGTCTCTAAACTTCAAATTGTACCTATTAAACACTTAACATACTGATTCTTGAAAAATTCTAAGGTTTTATATCGGTTGAATTGGTTTTCGATTCACTTTCAATTGATTCTAAGTGATCCCTAGTTCTATATGGGACCAGACCTGACCTGACAAACCCCCATTTAAACTGGTCAATAAAATTTTCAACTATGTCTCAGAGATTTCCAGGTGAGATGTCAACAGACAGTGATCTACATTCTCCTGCAAATTACTAAAAACATATCATACCGTATGATTTATACCATTGCACAAAGGAAAAAGAAGAAAAAGAGCAGAAGAGAAACTAAGATATCAATCCATAACACAGGAAAACGATACAGAGGTGGCCAGAAAGAAAAGACATTCAGTCCAGAATTGGATTCATGCCCTCCTTTCTTTGTCCTTCCTACGACTTCTCTTATCATCTGATTCACGGGAATATGGTTTCTCATGTTTCTCATGTCTCTCATGCTTCCTGTACTTTTCATGCCGCTTCTCATTCTTTTCGTGTCGCTTTTCATGCTTCTCGTGTTTGTTGTCATGCCGCTTCTCATGTCTGCCATGCTTTTCCTGTCGCTTCTCCTCGCGCTTCTTTCTCTTCCTGCTGCTTTCATAGTCTGATTCACCTTCTTCAGCATTGGTGGTTGATGGAGCGGGTTCATCTACCTTGACTGGCTCAGGTGAGGCTTCCTTCTGAGTGGATGGAAGTGTAGTTGGATCTTCCCATGCACGTGGCAATCTGCAGCAAGAGCAAAAGATATAGGAAAAAGAGGCCAAAGGGAAAGTTAAAAAGGGTGAAAGCTTCTGTAAAAAAAATGATATTCTCAAAGATTTGATGCCATTAATGCTCTAGCAATAGCAGACATGCACTTTTTCTTATGAGATATCTAGGCAATTCTCGTACAATAGTCAGAAGTATAGCTGTCTCTATATTGTAGAACTAAGCAATTTGATCCTTGCATGTTTGACATTGGTGCAAACAAGCAAAAGTTAAATTTGATAATATCATACGTTCTAGATAGAAGAATTCTTTTGCTGCCCTGGTATAGATCTATATTTTAAATTTCAGGAGTCTACAATTTACCATTTAACATTGTTACCAATCTTACTTGTTTGCTGACTATTAAATGTAGAAGGATTAAATTACTCAATTTCGTAGTTGCAATTTTTTTACCATAGTATGGTAATTGCCTATATATTTTAACCAAAAAGCATTGATGTGTCCGTAGATGCTGCTATTTTGGGTGCTTGATCAAACAGAGCACATTCGACAAGATACAAATTATCTACAACCAGTCCTCAGAGATGGTACCTAAAATGATCTTCCTCACTCCCAAGAACCCAATATAGCAGCAGTTTCTTCATAAATGTTCTTTATAAAGTGTTCATAATTGAGCATAATATGAAGGGAAAAACATATAAATACCTACTGACTGTTCTTTTGTACAATCATATATCTTGAGAACTCATTTATTTCGCATTATATAAATCTACCACATACCTTGCAAAACCAAGACCGTGGACTCGTGCTGCTTCAGCATGGCCTGCACCTAAGTCCTCTGCAGTAGACCCTCGCTTCACAAGTTCCGAAAGCTCATGCTTGTCAAGACGATTGCCTTGAGGTTGACTAGAACGCTTAGGAGCCAGTCCAAGAGCCTCCCTCATGGCCTGCTCCTCCTCTTCCTTGACTCTTCTAATTTCTTCTTTTAGAGCCTCAGCATCTGAACCCTTGGAATTTTTATCCCTTGAATACCAGTGCAGATCCTTCCCTGTAATTTAAAAGAACAACTTCATGTGCTGATAGGCTTTTGCTTAGGGTGAAATTTTCATAGCACTATGTATTCCAGCAACTATTCAGAGAGAGAGAGAGAGAGGATGACATAAAGTTATCCTCTAGCTTAAAAAATACAATAACTTTGTACTGCACACAGAAAAAGTAAGAGAAAACCATACCTTTTTGCCATCTCCCAATAGGTGCCTTAATGCTATGACCAAGATAATTCTCCCGATGTTTATCAACCTTTACATCCTCCCAACTAAATTCTGCATGTCACAGAAAAAAATACTCATTGGTATAATTCACCTAGACTGGTACATGGAAAATAAAGACAAACTCATAAACATTAAGCAAAGTTATAGTAGAATTTTTTATGTAACTAATATGCAAACAAGATGTAGAAACAAATATTTTAATCAAATACACAAGAAAAAATAATAATAAGCCCCTCAAAAGCTAAAATCTCTAATCTCATGTCTCAAAAATTAATATACTAAATAATGTAAAGCACTGAAGATCTCAAAATTTAAAATGTCAAAGACTAGTAGGAATTGAAAAATCAATAGAGTCAACCCTCAACTAAGGTGGGAGAAGTGTACTTTTAGATCTAGCATTTTTACTCTTTTCATTCACACTTCTCCAAGTGGCCACTACAGCATTTGATGACATGATAGTCCCAGGTTGCTCATAGGTAGCCAAGAACATATCCATAGTTAGTGTCTAGTAACCGGAAATTCCTCTACTCCTGCTATACCAACATAATCCTTGCATTTCTTTTTTCCCTTTTTTCTTCAAAATATATTGGAAATCACTCACAACACTCTCTCAAATAAAGGAAGTGGATCAATATCCATAAAGATTATATTTATGTGTCTACTTATGCATGAATGCGTCAAGAAATATATATACATAAAAACTTTCTTTTTCATAAAATGCACTAAAGGTAACGCGTTTTTCTTCTGTTCAATTTATTTTCAACAAGGAGAACCAATATCTTTTATATTTTCAAGCCATTGGTTTTAATGGATATCATGTAAAAATTAGAAGTTTATTTCATTTATTGCATAGCTTCTTCGGTTTGTAATCTTTTTGTCTAACCTTTTATCTGAACTCTAAGGGCACATTAGGGCGAGGGAGTTCATCGAAAGGTTTCTTTTGTAAAGAGAATTTCAAATTTTCAAAACAAAATTTAAAAAGAAGTTATATTGGAAAAATAAAAACTGGAATTTTCCAAGTTCTTGGAATCTAAATGAGAATTGAGAAATTCCTAGATTTTTAAAAGATGTCAACATTTATAATAGATCTGAAAGAAGTTCCATAATGGAGATGGAAAATGAGAAAGATACCCGGTCTCCTTCATGGTCAGACTCAGCTATACCAAATTGGTAAATAATGCTAGCTCCTGAAGTTTCTCTATTCGCTGTATTCAGAAGCAGCAATCGAAACGCAAGTTGAAGTTTGCTTCTTAATTTCAATATAAAGCTATCCAGAGGTGGCTTATCCATCAAGAAATATATATCCACAAAGTTGAAGTTAAGAAATATATATTTATGTTCGAAGTTTAACTAGATTAGGAATGACAGTAGGTTAACTTCAAACATGATGCTCATCAGCAAAAGTTTATTCGATTACACAAGACTGGCCCATCAGGTTAGATGGATTGGAAATTCAACTTCAAGTTTTCTCCCATGGAATTCAAACATATTTAATCCCCCTTATATTTATTGGATAAGCCCAAACTCAAACATCTTACATATAAATCCTTCTTCAGAACAACCAATTCAGGTTTCTGAGGAAACAAATTGTGTATATTATTTAGTAATCCGGCTCCAGAATGACAACATATTATTTAAAATAATAGGAACGAAGAAGACAAGCACTTCATAGCTATATGACATGACAAAACTAAAATTACCACTCAAAAATCTAAACTGAACTTATTTCAGAATTTAAAATTAGCTAAAAGGGCAAAACTAACCCATAAATCCAGATCGCAAAATTCTCTAGCGCAACCAAAATTTTTTAATCGATAAATAAATTTAAATTTCCAATTCCTTTTATCTCTTATCATTCAATTAAAGAAAATCCAAACATAAGGGCCGAGAATCATAAAATTGTTGCTATAGCAAAATTTTGTTAAAATTAAATTGAATTATGGAATCTAAGAAAACGAAAGCCCTAGAAAACCCTAGAAACGCATAAAGCTAATAAGGGGATAAAGAAGGGGGAAACTTACGATCTCTGCCACCACGAACGCCGCCTCTGGTTGGATGATACATTTTTTTCTTCTCTGTTTCAAATTCAACAAATTTGAAAGGCTTTCTTCCTTTGCTTGCTTGGCTTCTGTGTTTTCTGTTTTATATAGGATCGGGATCAACTTCTTCTAAAAAATGGATTTAAGTAGACTCAAATAAATATAAACTTAAATTCGGACCGCTTGTATTAAAAAAATTTATATTAATCTAAAAATTATAATAAATTAAATAGATTAAAAATATTAAAATAAATATTTTTCAATAAATTGAAAATATACTAAAAAAATCTTTATACTTAAATAGCACTAAAATAATTGTAACTTAATCAATAAATACCTTTAAAATAGTAACAAATTTAATAATAAAATAAGAGTTATACAATATTCAAATAATAACAACAAAATAGTAGCAATATAATAATAATATGACAGTAAACAACAACAGTAAACAGCAGTGAAAAAAATGAGGCAAATTCCCTCCAAGCCCATTTTTTAATCCTATATTTTTTCTTAAACCTTCCCATTTTTCGGACGAGCCTTCGGGCCTGGGTAGATAGCCCGGCCTATGATCAGGTTTAGTTTTATATAGACAAACTTTAAAAAAATTAGAATGATTTTTAAAGGGTATAACTTTTATGTTAGTCCCTCTATTATGCAAAAATTTAAAATTTAACCTTTTTACTTTAGTTTGGCATAATTTAGTCCTTAGCACTTAAACTTTTTTTTTATAATGTTATTAGTAGATCCATATTGATAATATCATTAATTTCAATCTTAAAATGGTGAAGTGAATTTTTATTATTTTATCTCACAAATAAAATCACATGAAAATCTAGTTAACCATGTTAAATCAATAATAGATTAATGTATATTTTTTAAATTTTGGCTTAATTCAAAAATTACCCATTAAATTATATCTATTTTCTCAAATAGGTACTTAAATTCTTTTATCAAATTGGGTATCTAAGTTACCGTGTCGTTATTCATTTAACCCAAACCCTAACATTGGTTGTCTAAATTTTTTGTCTAATTTGAAGTTGACACGTCACTATTGAATTAGCTACCCATGTCATACAACATATTTCTATTTATTTCAATAGCTAATTGAAATGGATACACTATTCAATTAGTCTAAACGTGAAATATCTAAAATGAAAGGAAGAAAGAAAAATGGATAGAAATATGTTGTATGATATGTAATACATGTGATTTGATGATGAATTGGATTATGGTTGTGAATATGTTAGAGAAATGATATATGTACTATATTACAAAAATGAAATTGAATATAAAATTATATATATAAGAACTGGATTAAACTGAATGAAATGAGATAAATGTTTGTCATGTGATAAAACAATGTTTAGGGTACAAAAATGCAAATGTGATCAAACACAAGGTATGACAGATGAGTAAGGATGATTACAGGTATGATATTGAAATATATGTGATTGATGCCCATGTGAACTTAGTAAAAGCTTAGGATACGATTGAAATGTCAATAGGGTTATACACACGCTTGATTAGAGATTATTACATGTTATAACGAGATCTTGCATTTGTCACAGACTCTCGATATACGTAACACAGGTTTAGCCCAAACGGGTAACCTGATGTAATTTCAGCTTGTGTGAGCAGCTTGGTTCACCCTTGTATCCTAGTTTGTTTTACTAGATTTTTATCTGGCGATATATATTTATATATTATAATTGAAATGGAGAAGTTTGAAAATGTATTGAGTATGAAATGGTATATGCTTATAACATGATATGTGGCATGAAATTACTTTAGTATCAAGTGATGCTTTTTATAATGTGTGAGTATGTCTAACCTATTAGGATGGCTTAATGTAAATGTCATGTATGTATAGATGTTGAATTCATGTTTGACTATGGAAGCTAAATGGTTAAATGATGTTTATTCATCATGGAATTGGATGACTTAATGTTAAAGGTATATATGTCGGTTCATAAATGATATGAAAGGTTTAGATGATATAAAGTTGGGCATTTGAAAACTAGAATGAATTGGTAAATTCTATTGCAACCATGAATGGATTAATTTGCTAATTGCCATATGTATACTCTTATATGATAATGACCTTGCTTGGCATAGTAGGGACATAAATTAGGTAGATATTGTGTTTGTACTTATTATGATCAATTGCTTATGCTAATGTCATGTTATCTTGAATCATGAAAGTACTACAGAGCATTATCGCTCAACGTACGATTTGTTTATTCCGTGCGCAAGTACGAGGATATTTCGAGGTTTATAGAAGTGATTCTAAGATCCAACCAGTGACCCTCGACTCAACAATGTTTATATAGTTTCTTTCGTTTTGGTATATGATATGTACTTAGGTTTAAGTCAGTCATGTATATCATATATTGTCAATTTGATTTTTAAGCCAGAATGGCTAACTTGATATGGTAAATTGGTATTGTAAATGCTATGTTTGTGATGGTTGAAAATTGAAATGATCTCAATAGGTATATGATATGTTATGTTAAATGAGATAATTGATGTCAATTGGTCAAATGGTTACAAAGGTAGAAGTTGTCATAGGTAACAAAGTATTGAATGACATTTTGAATGAAGTATATGTGTAAATGTTGATAAATGGTAAGAATTGAGCATATGTGTAACACCCCTAACCCAAATCCGTCGCCAGAATAGGGTTACGGAGTATTACCGAAGTTTACAGATCAATTAATCAGACATTTCATATAATATAATATTCATATAAAAATGTATCGAAATCATACATATTGTCCCTTATACGAGCCCTCGGGGCCCAAAATACACTTTAGAAACAAGTAGGGACTAGTTCGGATACTCAAAGAATTTTTTAGAAAATATTGAAAATTTTCAAAGTTGCAAGGGTCACACGACCGTGTGGCCAGGCTGTGTGGGCATTCGAAATAGGGACACAAGGTCGTGTCCTAGCCCATGTCCGTGCCCGTGTAACTCTCTGACTTGGGTCACACAGCCAAGTCACACACCCACGTGCTAGGCCATGTTAAGCATACTGACTTGCGCAATTTTAAAGATACAGGGAACACACGGCCGTGTCACCTGGCCATGTGTCACACACGGCTGAGACGCACACCCGTGTCTCTGCCCGTGTGGACGAAAATAGGTCATTTTCCAAGCCTCATTTCTCACCCAATTTAGTACCAACCTAAACACAACAATTTGCATATCAACAAGCCATAATAAGGCATTCAAATCAAGTCAAAATCAAATCTTAAACATGTATTATCACAACATACAACCAATATGCCCTTAGGCACCTCAAATGAAAAGTTAATAACATGTCAACCAAATATCGAAATTTACCTAGATATTCAAATGCATATATGCATAATTTTACCAAATATACTACTTCAAACCAATTATCAATATACCTATAAGATTTCCATCATTCAACCATACCAAACACACATTGAATATGATAAGGCCACATATATATACACATCAAAATATATCAAACACAAACCATTCAAATGGCTAGTCTCAACAAAATCTTTATATGCCAACATTGGCCAAATTAACCTATACATGCCATTATAATCGAAATTAATTTACTAAAAGTACCAAAAGAGCCGATGGATAGTGTGAAATAGCTCCGACCAGCTTCCAACCCGAATGAGCTTCTGAATTACTACAAAACACGAAAAATAACACAGAGTAAGCATTTAAGCTTAGTAAGTTCGTATAATTCAAAATTTAACTTGTCATTTATTCACATTTAAGGTAAGCATACAAACATATCCAAACTCATTTGGCCAAAAGCCTAAACACATATCCTCAACATGTTAGCCATATAAATCACATAAAGGATCCAACAAACATGGATGAATTCATCAAGTAATCACATTTCATGAATTTCATGTATTTACCGGTAATAGTTCATTTCGAACTCATATAATTTCATAACAGAACTGTGTCCGTTGAACTATTTAAAATATCGTTGGATACACGGGTAGTACATACAAGGTGTACTGAACTGTAGTCCGTCAATTCATATTCATGTATGCTCATACGAGTTGTAAACAGTAAGCTCTTCCGAGCTGAATAATAGGAAGCTCATACGAGCTGAGTATCGGGAAGCTCATGCGAGCTGAGTAACAGAAAGCTCATTTGAGCTGTGGTGTGTCCGTAACACACGCAGGACCCAAACAAAATTGGTAACCCTAATGACATGTCATTTGTATCCTACGAATTTCATAAGGTTCACACGGGACTCGGTAATCGTCGAATATACAATCGGTATTTATTCATGGAAATTGTACAATTCCCAAACAATAATTCAATTTAACACATATTAGTGTACAATTTAATTATACGAACTTACCTTGACGAGTTTATGTAGATACGAAGGCGACTAATCCGATATTTTTCCTTTGCCTCGATTTAACTCTGTACTAGGTCTAGCCGGATCTATACGAATGAATTTAACTCAATTCAATATAATTCATATTCAATTTAGTCCAACACATATTTTTGGAAAAATTACTATTTTGCCTCTATACTTTTAATTTATTACAATTTAGTCTATAGACTCGGAAAATGACTTTCATGCAATTTAATCCTTATTCAAACCTAGTCAATTTTCATACATATTAATAGCAGCCCAAATAATTCACAATTTCATAATTTTACCATAAATTTATCATGTTTTTTCAATTTAATCCGTAATTGATAATTTCATCAAAATTCTATTTACAAAAGTTGTTTATCTAACAACAACTTTTCATTTTTTATCATAAAAATTCAAAATTTAAGCTTACTTATCAATGGAAAAACCCTAATACTTTAACAATTTTGTAAATTAATCCCTGAGCTAGCTAGATTAAGCTATTACGATCTCAGAAACATAGAAATCATAAAAAACGGGACAAGAATGCATACCTAATTGAGCAAAATAAGCTTGCTAATATCTCAAGCTTCCATGGCTAGGGTTTCCTTTTTTTTATGTTTGGTGGATGATGATGATGATAATATTTTTTTATTTGATTTGATATAACTTTATTCTTTAATTTCCAAAATTAACCCTAATGTTTCATTAAATTTCCAATGATGACTATTCATGCTTAACTATTAAGCATTTTAATGGGTTAATTACTATATAAGGACCTCCAATTTCAAATTCTATAGCTATTTAATACCAATAGCTATTAGAACTCAACTTTTGCACTTAATGCAATTTAGTCCTTTTCATCAAATTAGGTATGTAAACGGTAAAATTTCTTGACAAAATTTTTATACTGTATTTCCATCATACAATAGACCATAAAATAATAATAAAATAAATTTTTCTCTGACTTCGAATTTGTGGTCCCGAAACTACTGTTCTAATTTCACTGAAAACGGGCTATTACAATATGAATGTAGCATATTTGGTTAAATGACTCAAATGATAGAAATGAACTTGTATGTTAAGGTTAATTCTTAAATTGAATAGTCAATTTTGATGAATTGGTTGGGATGAAACATTTAAGGTAGTATATAAGTTAGGGAAAATTATGTCTTTAATAGGTTGAAAATGAACTTGGCTAATTGGTTAGGCCGTTTTGAATTGGTACAATTTGAACCATTTGCAAACAGATGGTCATGTTGCGACGTCAAACATTTGTCGTCTCAATGAGACTAAGTCAATATGTTGCATCGCGACGAGGAACCCCCAAAGTTGCGACATCAACATAAGATTTTGAAACATTGCAAATTGGTCTTAATCCGACCTCAGGCAGCAAAAAAGCTTTAGTAAATTCGTATAAGACCCGAAAATGATGGAAAATCATATTGAGATTTAATAATATTGTTAATAGCATATATAAAAAGGTAAATTGAATTGTAGTTGCTTCGAAAACGGATGTGGCATCCTGTAACTCAGATCTAGCGATCGGGTCGGGTATGGGGTGTAATACCCCTCACCTAACCTTGTCACTGGAATCGAGTTACGAGATGCTACAACACAAAACAAAATAATTATAAGTAGTTAACAGTAAAAAATACATATACTTTAATAAGTTCAATCATTAAATACCATCTAAACCTTTTTCCGAGTCTTATATGAGCTTACGTGAGCTTTAAAGTTGACCAGAGGACATTCAAGGATCAGATTGTAACATTTTCAAAAGTTCAAGATAGTTATGCAAAATAGGGGTCACATAGATGTATGTCCAGGCCGTGTAACTCTCTGAAGCTGTGTGGACCAAAATGTAAAATTTCATCAAAAGTCACATGGACATATGGCTGGGCCGTGTAACAAATTGAGACCGTGTGAAAAACTAGGTGACCAAATCTACAGTACTCATATAGGCGTGCGACCAACTCGTGTAACAATTGGGAACCGTGTGGTACAAATTCTTCCTAATTTTCCAATGAGTACACGGCTGTGTCACTTGCCCGTGTGTGACACATGGCCATGTGTTAGCTCGTGCAATGCAAAAATAGGTCATTTGTTGATTGTTTCAAACCATTTTTCAAAGGTAACCTCAAAAACACATTTTGGTAATTTGTGACCTGCTCAAAACATCTCAAAACCAAGCCAAAACATGCATATACAAACTTCCTAAATAACTAACCAATATGCCACAATGGCACAAACACATAACACAATCATATGAATCAATTCAAATCTTTCAAGCATGTTACTACATACCATACCATTCATAAACTTCAACATAAATTTATCCCGATGGCATTATACACAACTTAAAAATCAATTCAACATGCTTTATTTAACATTCAAATAGCATACTTCCTTGAGCATTTTGAACCTATTCAATCATGCATTCCATCACATTTTCATGTCAAGTCAATATAGTCATTCTCATCACTTTAGTTCGAGACATCCAACAAACCTCAAATATGTCATACCACCTTGCCATCATTCTAAATTATATATATCAATAAGCATACAAGATCAAGCACCATATACATATGTATACCATAATCATCATCATTCAAACAAACACTTATATATATGGACTTTTTCATCATTTACCAAAAATCAACGCTTAATCATATTGAAACCTATATACATGCCACATAACCGGGTCTAGAATAATTTAAAATTTTATTGAGATTGAAGTTGGATAGTGTGAGCTCTAGATTTAATCCTATATATGCGTTCTACAAAAATGCCAACTATAGAAAATAGAAAACAAAATAAATTAAGCATTACGGATGTTTAGTAAGTTCATAGGAAATTTACCTAACTTACCTTAACATCACAACAATTTAAATTATTGAAACATGCTCTGCCATAATTTGATATGGCAACTTAGGCTTTCTCATTACACTTAAGGAGCTTATTTTCAAGCAAAGTAGCATTTTTTTTTTTTTGTAATTTTTAGATTTTGACTTAATAAGTGTAAATGCCTCATTTTTTGCTTATTTTGAGACCCAAATTGTCCAATAGTACCATTGGGGGCCTAACATATGTTTTGAGTAATATAGGGATGCATTGGAGGCTTAATTGAGCAAGAACAGCACCAAAGGAGATAATATTGCAATATTCAAACCTTAGAATTGCGATACCTCTAACAGAACCAAGATTGGAGACCAACCCTCAGTGGTGTTCCGATATCCTCTTTGGGTATCGCGATATCCGCCTGTCAAGAAGCACCCCAAGTTCAAGACTATCCGAGGTATCGTTATATCCTATTCTTTAGTATCGCGATATAAACATCATGAGAGGACAAAAATTGACAAAACAAGCAGTCTTTGTCCACTTGAAGCACCAATCATTGAAGGCTCATTTAAGGGTATTTTGGGCACAATAATAGGGTCAGAATAACTGCTTATATCAACCAAAATTTGGTTGAGAGAAAAGGATGCCACATTAACTTAGTTTAGGTTTAGTTTTCTCTAGGTTTTCTCTTTAGTTTTCTACTTTTTCTCTTGGTTGTAATGACATTTCTAGCTTTAGTTTAATGTATTTCAGTTTCTTTTGCTTTAAACCTGTTAAAGTTTGTTCATTTTATGTTTATTGCTTTAGATTTTCTTGTTGAATGCTTCTCTTTACATGCCCTTTAAGTTTTCTTGCATAAAAACCCCAACTTTCACATTTTTCTTAAGTTTTTCTTTAATGGCTTCCATGATTTTCATTTCCATGTTTATTAGCTTTATTTTTAGCATGAGTAACTAAACTTATAAAAGGGCTTGGTTCATGGAGATGTGGTGAGTTGATTATCGGATGATGGACTAAATCGTAATAAATTGGACTAATTTGAATGAACCTAAAAACTTAGGATTGACGACCCTAAGAGAATATCTAGGCAAGTGAGACCGAGAGGAGGTCTTTTTAGGCACCAATTTATTAGTCTCAGGTTAACCGGTGAGATCGAGCGATAATCCAGATTAATTTATCTAACTTGGTAAAATTGAGACCGAGAGGTAAAATGGAGTCATTTTGGGAGTTTAAGCTATTTGGATCCCTAATTCAAAGATTAGTGAACCACATCAAGATCAATCAACCACCATTTGTTAGTAATTTTTAATTAAATAACTTTGCAAGTTTTACAATTTAGTCCTTGTTAGCTAGATCATAGATTAGTTTAATTTTCTCTTGACTTTATGATTTGTCGTAATATAATTTCTGTGATTAGTTGGTTAGACTCTCTATTTCGCACGCACGTTGTTTAAAAATTGTTTAATCCCTGATTCTCTTGGGTTCGATCCTTGGAATACTTTAGTATTCTATTGTAACACTACAAATATTACAACTAATCTGTTACACTTCAGAAAAGTCGCGATATTTGTATTCGTTTTTAATCCCAATGTTGATTTATCTCTCTCTCGTCGAGAGAGAGGCAATTGAAACACTTTGGCATAAAACATGACATCCTTTGGCATCCTCAACTTTCATTTTCATTGTAACTAAACAACAATGCTTATAATATGAATCACATATACATATACAACATTTCAACAAAACATAATATATATTGTCCCATTCATACTCATTTCATAAACATATAAAATCAATTCATATTCATACATTTCCAACAGTAACATTTCTGTTAATACCATTTTTATTTCTATTTTCACCTGAAGGTCTAAAGCAATTTGATCTCAAATACTTAGAATTGATTTGATCCCATTTACTGACATTATCGGGCTGCTAACACTAGCTTCGGATTAGGTTGCTAAAACTAGCTTGGTTCAATGTTGCTAACACTAATTTTAGAGAATTCGTAACAAATTTTGGATCTCAAGCCATCGAATTAATCCCTAATCACAACACCCGATTCCTTTTGAACTTAATGCCATGCCATTCGTGTATAGATCGATTATTACATTTATATGAGCTTTCTTATCATTCCCACTTCATTTCAATCTTTTCACAACAATTTATACATATCATAAAATCCATTTCATCAATTCTTTACCATTTAATATCTCGTATCAGTTCACATTTGCCACATAATTCATATTTTACGATTTAGTTTTTTAGATGCCAAAATCATAGAAATTATACTTATATATAAAATTAATAGGTACAAACACAATTTAAACATAATAAGCGAAGACAGTAAGTTCCATATGAACTTACTTGGGAAATCAATAACCATAAAGTATCAGGGGCTAATCTATAATTTCTCCTTTTTCACGATTAACCTCGGATCTATAATAATTAATTACAATTTGTCAATTCCAATTATTTCATTTCATCCTAGTATAAATATAAATTAGTTAAATTTCACTTTTTGAAAGTTCTTTAAAATTTTACATTTTATTCAATTTAATCACTAAAACCGAAATAGCTATATCTTTCAAATTTAAGCTTCATTTTTCAATTCGGTTTCAATTGCATCCTTCTACAAACCTATACTATCAATAATTACAGAAATTTTATATCAATTTCAAAATATTTATACTTTAGTCCCTAAGTTCAAAATTAACAATTTTTACTTTACTAATTAGTCCTATTACATTCTTAAGCTTCAAATCCTACCATTAAACATAAAAAACCTCAAAAATTATCAATGAAAACTTTTAAAAACTTTAACAATTTTACGATTTAATACAAGGGTTAGCTAAATTAAGCTACAACGATCTCAAAAAAATAAAAGTTACGAAAAATAGACTACAAAAGACTTACCATGCAAATAGCCGAAGGTTTGAACATCTAACAATGACTTCCCTTAGTTTCTTTTAACTCCAAACGGTGAAGAAAGAAAGAAAGTGAAGATGGTCACTTTATTTTTATGTTTTATTCATTTATTATATTATATTATGTATAAATTTAATATTATAGAATAATTAATCATTAAACCGTCCACCCACATTTTAAACTGGATTAATTGTCATATTAGACCCTTGTTTAATTGTTACATAAATCTTTTAACAATTAAAATTTTATAACAATTATCTTTATCACTTTTACAATTTAGTCATTATATCTTAATTAGTTATTAATTCAGCGACATTATCTATAAAAAATTCAATTCACCTATATAATAACTTTGTAAATATTTAATAAAAATATTTACGAGCTCAATTTACGGAAATGAGGTCCTGACACCTCATTTTACGATTCCACTGACTTTAGGGTTAAAACATTTATACTCTAACTAACTATTCAATTAACAAATTCGTCAAACCAAAATTTAATATAATAACATAATTAAATCATAAATATTAATAAATAATATTTATTGACCTAATAATCGAAAAACGAGATTTTAAAACCACCATTTCTGACACCACTAAATATCGAATTATTACATGGAATGTTACATTTAAGGGGTAGAGAAAGGGCTTCAACTTCCTTAGGAACATGAAGCTTAGTATCCAAGTAATGAGAGATTCTCAAAACGGTGTTGTTTGACGATTAACTAATTTTTTTTTTTGGCGATAAAAGAAAATTGAGATTTTCTAAAAAGTTGAAAATCTAGGAGATTTGAACGTAGGGTTTTGTTTTTGTGATTGAAACGGGGACTGCAACATTCATTACCACTACGTTTATAATTATTGGCTAAAGCACCTTGAAAATTCAATATCCATTTGAAGAAAACCATGAAAAGGAAAAGATTCAATATCCATTTGAAGAAAAACCATGAAAAGGATAAGATTTGGAAGGGGATTCTTATAGAAATTAAAAATGAAAACATTGATTCAAGTACAATGTTAAAAACCTAGCTAAACATAAAATTTATTTTGTTAATGTATCATTTAAATGTATTTGACCAAAAAGTAAAGAAAATGAGGCCCTTTTATTTGCCCGTTTACCTAATTTACTACCATGTGTTATCCATTAATATTGTCAACCTCAAGTTTCAAAAGAAATTCAGGTACTAAAATAAACAAATTAAAAGTATAAGTATCACACTGATAATTTTATTAAAATATTAGAGAATTTTTATCATAATCCCAAAAAATAATTGTGAAAATAAATATATCATACTGATAATTGCAATTTTTTATTAACTTTTATTACATGAATACTTGTTGTTGTCATATATGATAAATAATCGAATGAAAGGATGAGTTATTAGATTTGGATGTAATAATATTTTTATATGGAAACAATCGTGTGGAAAGAAAAAGATTAAGAACGGAAAGGTTAGACATGTGGACTATCTAAAGACCTATTTAAAGAAGAATTTTGTGTTGAATGACATTTTGGCAGATTTATTTGTTTCTCGAAGCAATGCCTTTTGTTATAGTTCCATAGGTGTTATGTATATAGTGGCATTATTAGCTAAAGGTGAAGTACCAATAAGTTTGCCTTTGTCTTTTCTCGGCAACAAGGATCACATGACCCATTGATGCAAAAGGGGGTTTAATAATCGATCTACTTGTTATACCCCAATCCGATTAAGGATATGTGGCAAGTCAGAAGATTGCCCAAGCAGCAAATCCGTCAGCAATCAATTGAAAAGTCATCTACGAGTTTCACCTCTTGGCATAACCATTCAAAAAGGCATGAAACTTTCAATGTCCAGACCTTTAGGCCTCCGGTAATGACGTGATGTCATTGGTCACAAAATATCACGTGGGTTCAACTGCCCTATACCGTCAAGTCAAAACGAATGACAAGATCTATCTCATCGTACACATCTTCATCCCATCGAGGACATTCATCCCACACATTCCTTAATAATGGCTAGATGGTAAGTCCAACATGTAAGTACAATCCTACACGAGACCCTTGCCTATAAGTATCTCCAGGAACGATGAAGAAAGGATCAACTCTCCAAAAAGACCGTCTATATCCTACCAACTTAGTTCCTACTCTCAGCCTTAATACTCTCCTCTCCTCCACTCTTTGTAACCTTCGACTCTCCGTCCCAATTAGATGAACCGACCTCTGTGACAACCACTATATCCTCTTTCTTATCTCCCCTTTATTGTACCAGTATATCAATAAAATGCAAACTCTTCTGGTATCACATTTTTAGCCTTACGACATAGCTAATGAATCCACCTGTATTTCATGATCCAAACAGTAACGATAAGCTCTTCCTCATCAATTTTGTCTAACCCAAACAACTTGTACACAACCTCAGTCGTACCATTTAACTTCAACTCATTGGTGTTTCCTTATTGCAAATTATATAAATTTGAATCACATGATATAAAATTTGTTGAGGTGAGCAACATTTTTATTACTTTTGGTAACTGTTATTTTGCTGACAAATTTCCCATTGTTCATCCTAATAAATCATAAATTTAATTTTCAAGTGCCGGACTATTTTGATGTTACATGAAAATTAATTACTATTGCCAAGTTTATTGTTTTCAAAAAGTTAATTTTTCTTTTCACTAACTTTCATGAATATTTTCTGTAAAGATAAATCCCTTTGGAATTCTTTTCACTGAGAACGGGATGTTATCAAACAGAATAAGCTAAAACAAATAGTTTGATAACAAAAATTAGATTATCTATTAAATACGTTTTACTTAAAGCAACGGTCTATTAGTTACAGCGTCGTGTTAATAAGGCGAAGGCTGCAGCTTCGAGAATTGCATGGGCCGCTAAATATATTTTTACGTCTTTTGGGAAAATGGCAAGGTTTTCTGTTATTTACTAAGACAGAATTAAGAATAAGAAATCAGCGGCTGTGCTAATAACGCGAAGGTCGCAGGTTCGAGACCTGGATGGGCCATTAAATGCACTTCTTTTATTTTTTTTGGGAAAACGGCAACGTTTTATGTTATTTATTAAAAGAGAAATTAGAATGAAAATCATCGGCCTATTAGCTCAGCTGGTTAGAGCGTCGTGCTAATAACGCGAAGGTCGCAGGTTCGAAACCTGCATGGGCCATTAAATCGGTTACCTTTGTTTTTTTTTTGGAAAAACAAAATTAAAAAATCAGAATTATGAATGACAAAGGCCTATTAGCTCAGCTGGTTAGAGCGTCGTGCTAATAACGCGAAGGTCGCAGGTTCGAGACCTGCATGGGCCATTAAAATCTTTGTAATTTTTTTTGGAAAAACGGAAAATGGTTTGCTTTAAAAAAATAAAAATTTAAAAACTTACAAGAAAGGCCTATTAGCTCAGTTGGTTAGAGCGTCGTGCTAATAACGCGAAGGTCGCAGGTTCGAGACCTGCATGGGCCATTAGTAATTCATATTTTTTACTTAGAAAAAAAGAATTTAAAAACTGATAAGAAAGGCCTATTAGCTAAGTTCGTTAGAGCGTCGTGCTAATAACGCGAAGGTCGGTTCGAGACCTGCACGGGCCATTTGTAATTCAATTTTTTTACTTTTCGGAAAACGGCAACGTTTTTGCTTTAGAAAAATGGAATTTAAAAATTGATAAGAAAGGCCTATTAGCTCAGTTGGTTAGAGCGTGGGCTAATAACGCGAAGGTCCCAGGTTCGAGACCTGCATGGGCCATTTGTAATTCAATTTTTTTACTTTCCGGAAAACAGCAACGTTTTTGGTTTAGAAAAAAAGAATTTAAAATTGATAAGAAAGGCCTATTAGCTCAGTTGGTTAGAGCGTCGTGCTAATAACGCGAAGGTCGCATGGGCCACTTAGGTTTTTTTCTTTTTTCTTCATATCATTTACGGCTGCTTGTATCTTTTAATGTAAACGGTGTCGTTTACCACAGGCCCACGCTATTTTGATCGCACACAAGTCTTATTCATATTTAATTTTAATAGTCCATTTATTTTTTTGTTGTTTTAATATTCCATTTATTTTAATATTTTAACTCTAAACCACCAAAAATTTGAAAATAATTAATAACGTTTTGAAATTTAATAAATTTCTGTTGATATATAAAAGTATCTCTTTATTTTAAATAATTTACTATAGGACACTTATTAATCTTCTACTTCTTTTTAAAATCTAAAAACGGAATTAATAGTGTATTAAATAATTTTTCATATATCATTTATTCAATTTATTATGTTAATTAAGAGACACAAAATAAAATATCTAAATTGAAATAATAATAATTAATTAATTAATTAATATTTCTTCTCTTAAATTTACTAATTAATTAACTTTGGTTTTGTCTACCTTTTACAGTATACTCAAGTTTGAGTATATACTATTTATTGTAAGTAATTGATATTATGAAATGGAAAGGTTGCTGTTGATGGAAACCCGATATTAATGACCTATAGCTTCTACTGTTTCAGGTAAACATGATTCGGTAGCGATTTCTTTCGAGCAAGTCCTGCCCAGATGTTAAATTTGTAAATTAAACCTAAAAATAAAACTTAAAAAATCAAGATCTGTCATGTCAAATCATTAAAAATAAATCAAGAATAAAATTAAAAATGAAAGCGTACCTAAATCCATGAATTTCTTGAAGTTTTTCTCGATCTTGAGAATTTGATCTTCCAAATTAGTACACAAAAAATTCAAAAAATATTTACTCTCTTTCATAAGTATGAGATATTAGAAAATATATCTTGTATATAATTCAGAGAATATAACCCTAATATTTATAACCTTGACATATTAGTTCTAATTCCTAATTAGCCCATCATTAATTAAAATTTGATTAGAACTCAATTATTAGAGTATCTACACATATTTGACCCATACTTTATTTACTAATTAAATCCCAATAAAATTCTAACCAAATTAGATCACTTTTAATTTGGGCTAACCTATTATGATAGTAAATAATAACATGTAATTACCTTTATTATATATGTGATGTCCATATTTTCCAACACCGGACGTTGTTAGATCGGCAAACCTTGATAAGGAAGTCAGCCAGGCATTATAAAAAAAAAATCATTTGTTGGAATGTTCGTGGGTTTTGGAACCCACGAGCAAAAAAGGTCCCCATCATATGCTAGGAGAAAACAATCCCCAAGTGGTTTTCCTTATCGATACCAAGCTGAAGGATTCAAAAATGTAAAAAGAAAAGAGGTGATGTGATTTTGCTAATGGTATTTATGTTAATGCATGTGGATCAAGTGGGAGTTTTTCAATCGAGTGGAATGAGGGTTGTTTTATTTGGCTTTGTAGTTTTTGTAATACCCTTAGCCCATCCAAATCGTCAAGACTGAGCTACAAAATCCTATAATACAAAAAGGAATAGTTATAGACCTACTACAGCAAAATAGACTTTTAGCGGCGTTTTTTTAGGCCTTTAGGCGCCGCAAAAAGTACCGCTATAGAAAACGCCGCTAAAAATATGACCTATAGCGGCGCTTTTATCACAAACACCGCTAAAGACCATGACTTTTAGCAACGCTTTTATCACAAACGCTGCTATAAAACAAACCTTTAGCGGCACTTCTCGCAAAAACGCCGCTAAAAACATAACATTTAAAAAAATTATTTTAATCAAATAATATTTATTTTTATGATAAATATTATATTATGTTTTATTTTTTAAAATTTGAACTTTAAATATACTTTTAAGGATAAATAAAAAATATTATTTAAATTAAATTTTCTATGAAAATTTTATCACAAATGCCACTAAAGACCATGACCTTTAGCGTCGCTTTTATCACAAACGCCGCTAAAGATCATGACCTTTAACAACTCTTTTATCACAAACGCCGCTAAAGGTCATAACCTTTAGCTGCGCTTTTATCACAAACGCCGCTAAAGAACATGACCTTTAGCGACACTTCTCGCAAAAACGCCACTAAAAACATAACATTTAAAAAAATTATTTTAATCAAATAATATTTATTTTTATGATAAATATTATATTATGTTTTATTTTTTAAATTAAATTTTCTATGAAAATTTTAACATTAGAACTAAATATAAAAATTAATGAATTTAGTTTTAGAATTTAAAATAATAAATTAATAACACAATTAAAATCCAAAAGTTAGAACTCAAGTTGTCGTAAATATTAATGTAAAAATAAAAATTTAGAATCAAAACTAAAATAAATAATACAGATGAGAAACAGACTGACTAGTTGAATCTGCCTATGACTATACACTTTGCAAGGTAATAAAAAATACAATGCATTTTCTTAATTAAGTAAATCTTGGTAATAAAAGATATAATACAATATTTACTTAATCAAGGAAATCTTGTAATGAGCCTCAGAGAAAAACTTTTGAGCATGGCTTCGAATTTGAACTGCAGATTTAGTGCCTACATGCTCATTATCATTGGCAGGCCCCATTCTCTTTACATAACTACAGCAACTGTAATGGCAAAAACAAAATAAAACATGCTGACTTCAACAATAATGCAGCGTGTGTCAGGCAAATGTTTAAATTTAAGTCAATTCTTAACTTATTCTATGCAATACTAGGGCACAGCTAGAAGGAACTCAACTTCCCTGTAAACCTACGAGTGATTAATTTTAAGAGTAAAAACAATTGCGCATGTTGTCAGCTCTGATAAGAGTGGAATGATCGGGATTAATAAATTAGCATCAAAATTTGCATTCGACCTATGGCTCATGCAAACACCTTCAAGACGTTGCATCTGGGTTTTTACCATTTTAGTATATCTAATGTTATATAAAATGGGGTACAACAAAGGATGAGAAAACGTACTCGTTATTATTGGCAGGCCCCATTCTCTTTACCGTACGTTTATGGAATTGCCATAATGAAATGATGAATCCAACCATCCGGTAGTCTTTGCTTTTTCAACATATGCTAGAAACTGTTTTCGAGCATCAGGCACATCAAGAGCCAAGTCATCAAGTGATTCTTCTACCCTTGAGAAACCCTTTGTCATCTGGTTCATGGTTTTATATATGTTAATGGTATGGTTTCAAATCTCAACATTTATAATTTAAAATGAAGCATTGATTGTGTAATAATATTAGTAATTGAGATTTTATATATGTTAATGGTATGGTTTCAAATCTCAACATTTATAATTTAAAATGAAAAAAGACAAGAATTCTTGTAAGAATATAAGTTTTTTCTCTAACCAACTCAATGTACAATTGACACTAATTCAGTGAGGTGAAACCTTTGCTGTAGTGGTAAAGTTGAGATTTTATATATGCTAATGTCATGAGTTCAAATATCAACAAGTATAAAATAAAATAAAAATGGTTTTATTTGAAATGTAAAAAGACAAAAATTACTCTTGTATGAATGTAAAATATATAAAAGAATGAAGTAAAACCTGGGCTGCACTATCTGCCATGGGATAAATTGCTGATTGAGCATAGACGGAAGAAGGCCAAGAACCAGGTCCGGATTGGCAGACTAAATCTGTAGTGTCAACAAATACATAATTTATGCATGGAAAAAAAATGGAATTTCAAAAATGTCTATAGACAGAAATTTTCAATATTTATCCTGATCAAGGTCATTTTAAGAAATGATATGATAATGTTCTCACGTCCCAAGGAAATAAAAAACAATATCATTGATTTATATCCTACCAAGACCTCCTGTCCCAGATGCTTCCACATTTATAAAAGCTCCTATGGAATGACGCCATTTATGGGTCCTCACGAAACCATGTGCACCCTAAAATATCAAAAGCAACAACGTTTCATAAGTCTATATGTAGGATATTCAACAAGATCTGGATCTTCCAGCAAAATTAACAAAATACTGTCAGCATGGAGATTTCGTAACCTTGTCAACAAACATATGTTCTGTGATATTTGTTAACAACTCTGCCTCCTGCACGGAGATTTCGTAACCTTGTCATCCTTGACAGCTCTTGCAAAGATTATAGAAAAAAAACTACTAAAATTGTTAAGTAGTTCTGTCCCCAGTTTCGTCCCCAAAAATTGTTATGTAGTTAAGAAAACCATCTTACTATTCATAGGAAACTTCCACAAATAAAATCCATTAATTAAAAGGCCTATGCTATGGATGTGAATTTTGATATGAAATATCAAACACGTCATAGACACTTAAAACTTTGAGATAGTTATACAGCAATGAAACCAATGAATTCTCCCAGGAGTCCAAATGATTTTTTTTTTTTTACTGAATCTTGCAAAAGCTGACAATCCAATTCTAACAGCAATTTCTGTTCTATCCTTCAAGCATGTGAGTTTTATAAATGCCAAGTCAGGCATATTATTCATTTATAGCTATCATTCATGAGTATCAATGTGCTTTGGCTTTGCATTTCTTTCTTGTTTCAATTTCCTAGTTTACATATGTATGTTCCCACTGGACTTGTTAAGTGAAAAATGAGAACCAAATTTTTGTCAATGACTGCAAGACATAAGACCAAAAGCATCAAAAGTTTCCAAACATGAAACAACTAATCTATTAAGCAAGTCAGAAAATTAACTAATCTATTAAGCAAGTCAGAAAATTAACTAATCTATTAAGCAAGTCAGTAAATCAAAAGTTTCCAAACATGAAATTGATACTTTAGGTATTAAATTAGGACAAAAAAAAGTTCAAGTACCAAAGTGAAAAAATAAGTATACTTGAGAGGTGACTTTTTGGCAAGTAATTGAGAATAAAAACCGTATATGTCCTTTTCGGTGCCCCTCCATGTGTATTATATAGTGGCCGTTAAGGTTAGAATCTTAATCCCCAAAAATAAAAGGTCAGATTCCTGTTTCCTTCTCCTTGTATTAGACCAAGAACAGATTGTTCTTAGCTAGGCTGAGAGTTGAGGCAGCCAGTGATGTTGAGATCGGTTCTTCCCTTCAACTCTTTCCGCATCCAAATGGGGTACTGCTTGAGGTGCCTTAGACAATTTTAATCTTGTTTCTTTTCATTTAATCTTCTTGTTATGCATGCTTATCCTGAAAAAATTTATAAAGCATGTAGGGTTTTATTTAATAAAATTCCTTTGCAAAGTTGGGTCTAAGTATTTCTGCGTTCTTTGCCATTGCCTATGGTTATTTGAAAAAGCGGAGGCTAAAAGCCAACCATGGTTGGATTAAAAACAAAAAGAAGACAGACGTTGATCTTGTTGTCAATCTATGCAAAAACCACCCTTCACTTGTCCTTCTATAAATTAGATTATCCAAAGCAAAGACAATCTTCAATATTAGCTTTCACATAATTATATTATAATTTCTTTCTGAAAATTGTGAAATATTTGAATTAAATATTAAAAAATTAATTAAATCCTTAAGTTACATGAATTAAACATTAAAATATTTGATTTTTGGATTTGCATTATAGCTAGACTAGAGATTTTCTTTTCCTTCAAAAAAATAAACATCAAAACAAGTAAAAGAACTCAAACCTCATGATCACAATCAACGAGCTGTTGCTCACTAAGGCTCACGAGTTTTCCAGTTGCCAAAAAATTAGAACCTTCCAAGGCTCCTGTTGTACTAAAAGACCAGCATGATCCACATGAACCCTAATAACCAAACAAACATAAACAAAAATCAATGCAATACATTTGTTATAAAAAAAAGTTACAAACTACAGGTTTTTAAAAATTGAAAACCTGATTTTTGACGGGCGTAACAACTCCTTTTTCTCTCCAATCAAAATCCTCAGGCAAATTATCGGTAGGCAAAATCGGTGCCTGGTTCGCATCTTTAGGCAATCTCAACCTCCTTAACCCCAAAAACCTCTTCCTCAACTCACCAGGAGTCAAATCGGAGAACTGAGTCACACCATGAACCGCGGACAGGTAAAGCTTCTGATGACGAACCACTCGTCTCAAGTTCGCCCAAAAAGCCTCCGACGATATCAATAATACTAAAAACATTAAAATAAATATATATATAATACACCAATAATACTAAAAACATTAAAATAAATATTTTCGAACAACTTGAAAATAAATTTAAAAAAATATGTATACTTAAATAATACTAAGATAGATGCAAATTAACAAGAAAATGTCTCTAAATAATAACAAATTTAACAATAAAACAAGTTTTATACAATATCCAAATAATAACAACAAAATAATAGCAACATAATAGTGAAATGGTAGCAAAATAGGGAGAAAACAACAAGAAAATATCATTAAAATAACAAAAAATAGCAATTTTTTGTCATTTAGTGAATTTAGGTCGGCTTGGGCTCAGACAAAAAATGTCTTACTCGAGGCCCGACTCATTTTTAAAACGGGACTTATTTTTTTGCCCAAGCCCATTTTTCGAGCCTATATTTTTGCCCAAACCCTCCCACTTTTCAGGCAGGTCTTCGGATCAGATCGGGTGGCCTGGCCCATGAGCAAGTCTAAATATATTCTCCAAAAAACTATTTCTAAGTTTCTGTGTTTGATTTGTTTTGTTCGAGCCCACACTCGAAGCAATTCGTGGTACGAGAATAGCAAAGAAGATCATTTGGTTGAAAGCTGAGAACGACAAGGATCCGTCTATTCTAGAGGTGCTCATGGGCCGGGCCGGGCCCAAAAAAAATTTTCGGCCCCCGTCCTAGTCTTGGGCCCGGCTCGGCCCAAAATATGGGCCTAAAATTTTATCCAGGCCCGCCTGGGAAAAATTCCTAAGCTTGAGCCCGGCCCGGCCCGGCCTTTTTTTTTAATAAACACCAAAAATTTATTTCAAAAATAAAAAATAAAAAAAGTATTTTAAAAATATTTTAAAATTAAAAAATTAAAAAATATATATTTATTATATATTCGGGCCGGGCCCGGGCAAAAAAAGTGTGCCCGAAGCCTGGCTCGTTTTCTAAACGGGCCTTTTTTGGCCTAAATCTATATTTCGGGCCTATATTTTTACCCGAACCCTCCCATATTTCGGGCGGGCCGTCGGGCCGGGCCGCCAGGCCCATGAGCACCTCTAGTCTATTCGAAAACAGAGGTACAATTTCGGTCTAGGTTTATTGCTAAAAATATCACAAACCAGGTCAATTTTTAAAAATTTTATTTTCTGCTGTGTAGAAAAATAGTTTTCGAACCAAAATTTTTCCAACAATTGGTATCAAAGTTACGATTGTGCTATGTTTATAGTGTAAATTGAGACCGAAATTCTCTCTCTTCTTCATGTATGATTATATTTGATAAGATGTGGCATTCTTGTAATTGTATGCATGTTTAGGGGAATGTATGCGAATGAATGTATAATGTTATTTTATTATTTTACTATTATGGATGATAAAGTAATTTTTGTCAAAGTTGTACTTCCTAAAAATTTAAATGTAATTCATTATTATCTCGAACATGTATACTTTAGATCGTGGATTATCATCTCCACACAAAGTTTTATTTTATTATTTTTTTAGAATAAAATATGTGAGTCAGAAACAGACATAGAAATTTTTTAACCTAATTTTTCTTGGCAAAACCCAAAAGAAAAAGATGCATCCAAACTGATCGAGACGACACGAACCCAACCCAACCAAACTAGGAAGTGACCAACAGTGGTCCGACAGTTGCAGGTGGTGGTTCGACAGTAGTGGCAGTAGTCGACAACGATGACACAAAAATGGCGATGGAAAGATGATGATGGTAGAAACGTGAACCGGCATCGCAACAGAAGTTCGTGGTGGCAAATTTGAAGACCCAAAGTATGCTTTGGGGTGAATTTTGTAATTTTTCAAATTTTATTTTTCTAGGATAGAATCATGGAAACTTTGGTTGGTTAGATTCATTTAATTTTATGCTTTTAATTTTTTGAGATAAACATGATGAGAATTATATGACTGTGAATGTTTGTTCATGCATATATAAGATAAGCATGCCATATAGGTTAGGGAGAATTTCACATGTACTTGTCATGCATATATTGACCATTCATGATTGAAACTGAAATTTAAAAACTTTGCATGTTTTTAAAATATTGAGTGGGAGAAGGTCCCTTAACAAGACCTACGACCACGAGGTAGATGTTGTCATGTGGATTTCACTGAGAAGACTTCCTGAAAGTAAGCAAAATTTTCTTATAATCGTATAATAGTTAGATCGGCCTCTATGGTAGGTATTATCATATGATATATCAATAAATTTTTTCTTCAAAGAGAACAACTAATCACAACATGTTACTCGGTGAGATTGTTCTAATATAACTCATTTGTGGTGCATGATACGATAGGTGTTGAGTTGATGGTTATACACTCAAGATCTTCTAGTTAAATAACTCTCCAAGGAGTTATGCTTAAGTTAGAAAGATGGTCAAACGTTACATGATTATTAGTACGTGCGAATGCCTAAGGAATTAGGTTCATCTAATTGGATGAAAATCTATGTTATCACTAGTTGATCATGATCACCCCTAGGTGAATTGATTCAATGGGTGTAGAAATTATCATAGCAATGGCTTCCAAATCTTTTCAAGGTTTAATGTAAGACGCATACATTATCTTAATGCATATCGTAATGTTGCAAAACGATTTCAAACATTTGCTTAATACATAGATATTAATATATGAATGTTTTATTTTTAATTTGGAAATGGCACTAACTCCCTTATTGAACATACTCACTGAAAACAAATTGACCGAAAATAACTATAATGAATGAAAAAGGAATCTGATAATTGTCCTAAGCTGTGAGAAACATAAATCAATTCTTGATAATAAGTGCCCTCCAATCACTTAAGCTAAGGCTAGAAAATGTTGGGAGGAGTCTGATGAGATGACTCATTCCTATATGCTGGCAAGCGTGACCAACACTCTTTATAAGAAGTCAGAGAGCTATAAGACTGCCAAAGTGATTCTAGATAAGCTAGAGGACATGTTCGGAGGCGAAGCTACCTTGGCTTAACAGTCTGCTATAACTAGCTTAATGAATGCCCAACAACGTTTTGTATAAATAACAATGCATAAATCAATTTAAGCATATAAACTAGCCATAACTTCATAAATATAACAAATGTATAAAATGGATCATTGTCTCTAATTCATTAGCTAATGTTTCCTTATGAAATTCGTATTTGATTAACTTTTGTACACCATTGTCTTGATAAACCTTAAAGCTTTACATTACCATGTCTAATATCATAGTTTGATATAATTTTCCATATCATTACCATCTCAATTTCAATAGTGTAACACATGACATTTTCATGTTGACATACATGAAACATAAATTGTGTTAAATTATTCAGGTTAGTGTAGCATTCGATACCCAGACCTAGCGGTCGAGTCAGGTAGAAGGCGTTACATTATCAAAAACACCCAATGCTCTAGAGCTAATAAACCGTATTCTCACATACACCCAATGCTCTAGAAATACTACTCAATAAATTACATTCACATTTCCATTTCATATTACAAGCATACATAAATCATTTTTAACAATGTCATTAATATCAGGAGCATAATTATACACTTCGTATCTATTCATCAATCATAGGTTGGTATCTATTTATCAATCATAGAAACATAACTCATTTCTAATTCTCCCCACAATATTTATATATACACACTTATTATTTACCATTCAAATTTTCAATTAATAACTAAAGATATATTCATGAGGATTACTTGACACCAAATATTTGTAAGGTAATTTACTCAATGAATATGTGTATTTGAGGGTAAATTATACTAACACAAATCAGATTCATTGTTTGTTTTTGTTTTTTTGTTGTCCTTCAATGTTCCGACCTTGTTTTCAACCTCATTCAATAAACTGACTATATAAAATATATTGAATCCTCATTTATAAACATATAAATATTCAATTTAAACACATTTTACGTACTTTCCAATTTAGTCCCTTATAACCCTATTATTCAAAATTTTTGTATTTAACAATCCACTCGATCGAATCTAATTTTGACTTCATAATTATACTCCAAAGACCTCAAATTATTCTTTAACAATACATCCCAAAGTTGTCTTTCCTTGCAATTTGATCCCTAACAATTCAATGATGACTATAAGGTTCTAACTCAATTCAAATTACCCTTAGTTAACCCACTTCACTATCAACGTGATCTTACACAAAACTAAGCTTAGCCACCCTTCATCTCATGGTAAAAAAATGGGCCTAAAAATTAGTCCAAGCCCGATCCAAATAAAAAATGCTAAAACCCGAGTCTGACCCAGTCTACCCGTATTAATTTTTTATATATTTTTTTAAGAATATAAAATAGTAAATACATTAAAATAAATGTTTCTCAACAAATTGAAAATAAATTTAAAAAATACATTTATACTTAAATAACACTAATATAGGTGCAACTTAACAAATAAATGATTCTAAAATAGTAGCAAAATTAACAATAAAATAAGAGTTATATAATATCCAAACAATAACAACAAAATAGTAGCAACATAATAGTGAAATAGTAACAAAACAGTGAGAAAATAACAGGAAAATAGAAGATTTTTTTCTTTTTGTAAATTTGGGCCGGACTGAGTCAAGCCTAGGTCAAAAAGCTTTACCCGAGGCTCAGCCCATTTTCTAAATGGGCCTTATTTTTTTTACCCAAATTTATTTTTTGAACTTATATTTTTATTTAAATCCTCTCACTTTTCAAGCTGCCTTTGAGTCGGGTCGGCCCAGGACAAGTCTAATTGGGAGGAACATACGGAGATGTTTCCAAATGCTAAAAGACCGCTGCTAGGCGGTTTTATTAAGTCTATTCTACATGTGGCAAAAATCTGATTCAAGAAGAGTTATTCACTAGTATGCATGGTCTGACTTATGCATATCAAAATTTAATGGTGGTTTAGGATTTCGCAATCTAGCAGAGTTTAATATTGCCCTTTTAGCTAAGCAAGGTTGGCTAATCTTCTCAAACCCTTTACTTGTGGCAAATGTTTTAAAAGCTCGTTATTTTCCACACACAGATTTTATGAAGTCAAATTTAGGGTATGGTGTGCAAAAAGCCTTCTGGAAGCAAGTTTGAGGTGAAGGTTGGATCGGGTCAGGTCATGACTATTTGGGATGATTTCTTGTTAGCTGGTAAGGAGTGCAGACGTATTCAAGAACTAAGGGTCAATACTAACATACAATGGTATCACAACTTATTGATCAACCTACTAAAACCTGGAATGAAGAACTCGTTTGTACCTTGTTCTCGAGAATGACGCTCAACAGATTTTTTGTATCCCTCTTTCCCAGTCTCGACCAGAGGATGTCCTGGTTTGGAATGATAAAAACACGGGTGTCTACTCTGTTCGCAGTGGTTATAAGTTGTTACAGATGGGGGTTTACATGGGCGTTACAAGCTAATTCGCCTAAGCCTAAGGAGTTCTATAACAAGCTTTAGAGAATAAATGCCACTGAAAATATCAAAATAAATGAATGGAAGTTCTCTTTAAATTTTATTCCTACTTTACAAAACCTTCATATTAAACGGATTGCCTCGACTGTTTTGTACCCTCGGCGTCGACAGGGATTTGAAGATTCTACTCATGTTGGGAGAGATTGCTGGCTCGAGAGTGTTGTTTGGTCATCTTTGGGAATTTCGTGGCTTTTAACGCCTGCTGATAGTAATTTCGTCGACTGTTCAAGAATGGTTGTGAAATACATTGTAGATTGGCTACTAGAAATATGTTGATTCATGAGGGGTTGGAGCAATCAGTGCAAGAGGTGTCCACTTTTGTACAGTCTTATGTGCGTGAACTGGTTGTGCTAATGGAAAGATTGATTTCTCACCAGCAACCTCTGGCTGAGCGGTGGAGTGTGCCGCAAACCCCTTTCACCAAAGTCATTTTTGATGCAGGATTTTCCAGAGAGAATCGGGAGTCAACAACTTGGGTTGTAATTAGGAATCATCAAGGACTGGTTATGGGTTCCTGCACTCATTTCAACAGAAATATATCAGACCCATGTTCAGCTGAGGCCATGTCATGGCCATACAGTTTGCTAGAGATATGGGTTTTCGCTATGTAACAATTGAAGTTGATTCTAGAACAGTGATTCAAAAGATGCCGATGGTGACAGCAGATATAGATACCAAATCTCAAGAATATCCTATGCATTGTAGCCAGATCATACAGGACACGCCAGCTTGGAAGGATATACATGAAGAAGGATCTAGCAAGCAGACAAAAGCTCCATTATTCTCCAGACATAATAATGAAGATGTGATACCACCTGATGACCTTGAAAAAAGGATTGAACAGCTGGAGCTTAAGTGTTATAGAGCCCGTGAAAAGAAAAGACAGAGAATTGAAGAATTAAATATCACCTCTGATATTGATACCGACTATGATACTGAAGATGCTGAGTCACTTGGATAAAGTAAAATAAAGCAGATTCCTTCTTATCTGCATATCACTATGTAAACTATTGTCTGTCAAACTTGTCTGCTGAATCATGTCCTTTGAGTCTTGTCTGTTCAAAAGTTATATCTTTTACTTTTATAAGCTTTTGTAAAAGCAGATTCCTTCTGATCTGCTTATCTTTCTCCTTCTCTATAAATAGATGGAGAAACTCAGTTGTAAGATAAGAATCAGCTTTGAAATAAAATCCAGACGAGTTTTATAAACTTATGGCCTTCTAAATTTCTCTTATCTCTTCCTAGTTGAAAGTAGAATTCCTATGAAAGAAAATCTCTTATGAATTTAAGAGTATGCTCTGTGCTTGCCATCTTCATGGATCCTGCACATCAGAAATTAAACATGAAAAGATATCATTAAGTTCAGGTGAGTTTGAAGAAAGGGTTCAGTGATTAAAGACAAGTAACAGCTAAAAGGCAGTGCCTTGTTAATGGCCAAATGTGGAGAAAAGGCCTGAGTTATGGCATAGCATACCTGTTGTTATAAATCGTTAATTGCTGATCTCTTGCCTTACTTTGCAAACTGTACTTTCTTACAGTGTATATAGAGCCCATGGGTTATTTTACCCATCTAACCCAAAAAAATTTAATTTTACAAAAATGACTCTGGTTCAAAAACATTCACTAAAATAACTTGAAATGAACAGTAAATTTGGGTTTTGGGAACCCAATGGCCGGCACTACCTAGTGTTTTGGCCCCATCATTACCTGATATTTGTGTCAGGCTTTAAAAAATATTTTTTTTTAGTTTGGGAACCCAATAGTCAGTACCAGAGTATTGTTTTTTTAAAATCGTATCATACTGGTATACAAAAATACTAGTATTTAAAAATCTAATTGCCGGCACCAGACACAATTTTCGGTTCCCAAGACACTTATTTTTTTACTTTGGGACACTGATGCCCGGCAGCAATGTATTTAAAAATAACATTTTGGGTGCTGGCCATGAAAAATACGCTGGTACCGACCATTAGTGTCCCAAAATAAAAAAAAATGTCTTGGGAACCGAAAATTGTACCTGGTGCTGACCATCTACTGGCCAGCACCAAAAAAAAAATTTTTTTATTGTCTCTGGTGCTCGCCATTACATGGCCAGAAACAATTTTTTTTTTAATATTGGTATTTTTGTATACCAGTATAATACGATTTTAAAAACAATAACCTGGTGTCGGTCATTGAGTTCCCAAACTCAAAAAATTATTTTTTAAAGCCTGATACAATCATCAAGTAATGATGGGGCCAAAACACTAGGTAGTACCGGCCATTGGGTTCCGAAAACTCAAATCTACTGTTCATTTCAGGTCATTTTGGTGAATGTTTTTGAACTAGGGTCATTTTTATAAATATTAAATTTTTTAGATTAAATGGGTAAAATAGCCCCTTGAATGGTTTTATTGTAACTGATGGACTTTCCCTATTCTTTTAATATCTTATTTAAAAATATTAATTATCTAAAGCTTTTTATGTTATCACATTGATTTATTTCACCCTTAAACTTTATGTAAAAAGTTATTTTAGTTTCTCATTCATTTTTTTAATCTTTTTTCATCCTTAAATTTATATTTTCTTTCAAATCACTTTTAAAATGGACAAAAATTTAACTTTTTTTCAATTTTACTGAAGTGACATTTATGTGGATTGTTATGTGAATGATGTATCAATATTTATTTAATTTTTTAAAATTTAAAAATTTAAAAAATTTATAAAATTGATAAAATATTTTTTAAAAAAAACATTAAAATGATTTAAAAAATATAAACAAAACTGATCAAAGGTCAAATTTTTTTTTATAAAATTGAAGAATCCAATAAATTATTATGTGATAAACTAATAATTAATTCCATTAGTATTGTGATGAGAGAACAAAGCATGGATTGTGTCAATTGCATCTCCTTTTTATGTTGTTGGATATTAGTATATTTTATAATCATTTTATGGAATTTTATATAATTATGGTGACCTTTATTTAATTAAATTGAATTAGATTTTCATGTTATAACTTTTTATAAATTATATTAAATCTTTAAATGATAATTGAACATTGAAAAAGTAAAAACCCTAACAAAACTTTTAAAACATATAATATAACAACTTAAAAATAATTGGTCATGATATAAAAATACAAGAGAAGACAAAAGTTAGATAGTTAGAAGAATATAGTACGTGTATTTTGACTTACAAACAACAACAGATTAGAGGTGTCTATCGGCCAGATCAGGTCGGGTTCGTATTAGATCTAATCAAAATTTTAGGCTCATTTTTTAAGTTCGGGTTCGATTTGACTCGAAAAATGGGCTTGAGATTTTACTCAAGCTCGGTTCAGATAAAAATGTTCAAATCTGTGTCCAGCCCACCTGTATTAATTTTTTATATTATTTATTATATAATATTTTTAAAATATAATACATCAAAAATACTAAAAACATTAAAATAAATGTTTCCCAATAAATTGAAAATAAATATATTTATACTTAAATAACACTAAGATAGGTCCAATTTAACAAGCAAATGTCTCTAAAATAGCAACAAAATTAATAATAAAATAAGAGTTATACAATATCCAAATAATAACTACAAAATAGTATCAACATAATAATAAAATGGTAGCAAAATAGTAAAAAAAATAACAAGAAAATAGCAAAAAAGAAACAGTAAAAAATAGTAAGGAAAAGCAACAATTTTTTTTTGCGTTACTCGAGGCCCAAATTATTTTCTAAATGAGCTTTTTTTTTTGTCTAAACCCATTTTTCAGTCCTATATTTTTACATAAAACCTTTCACTTTTTAAGTGGGCCTTCGGGCTAGGCTGGGTGACCAAGCCCATATACAGGTCTACAACAAACTCTAGAAATAAGTTTTGGAGAGTTTAATAAAAATTTTAGGAATTTAATGAGAATTTAAAAAAAAACTAAGGATTTAATTAAAATTTTTGTAAGATTCATGAAATTTTTCAAAAGTTTTAAAGCAAGTTTAATTAAATTTAAAAAAAAGGTATAATGAGAATTTTCAAACATGAAAGAAAATTTGAAGAGAAAAAATAAAATTTCGCAAAATTGGAAAGGCCCCATAAGGATCCACCTTAGCTTACAAAATTTTTACTGCTTCGTTTGTGAATAGATGACAGCGATTTCAAGTCGCTAAAAATGTTTAGAATCTGAATTTGAAAATTAAACAAACTATTAAAAAGAAGGAAAATAAAATAGATTTGAAAATGCTAAATTAAATTTTATTTGATAAATGTTTTGATATAATAAAGATAATGTTTTTGAATAAAACTTGATAAATTTCAAGTGACAATTTATTTTAAAACATTTCTAAGAAATAAATTTTTAAATTTATTCATCAAACCCTTAGAAAATATTTTGAACAAGTTTAAATTGAGTAACAAATTTTTCCAACTTTTTTTAACAAGTGAAAATTGCTCCCTAACCTAAAGTATCGATCCTTATACCAAGAATCGATATCAATTTGAGCTTTGAAGCTCAGAAAAATCGAACAAAAATAATAAAAAAATCAAAACCCTTAACAAAGAGTCGATACCTTTCAAAATTTACCGATACCCTGCCTAGTATCAATACCGTTTTAAGGATCGATGTTTTGAAAATTTTAAGAAAAATTGCTCGAGTATCGATACTTTAGCAAGTATCGATATTTTTTTCTATTGTATCGATAATATAGGCTTTAGTGGTCACTAAATTGAGACAGTAAATGTCCAAAGTATCAATATCCCTTAAAATGTATCGATACCTTTTGTTGCAGGAGTTGTTAATACTCTGATTTTTAGACCTCCAATGGTTCAATTCAATTTCCCATCTACCCAAACAATTGGAAATCAATTAGGAGCTATAAATATCAATTTCCAAAGCTTCTACAATTACAAAAGAGATTATAGAAGATCAAAAGCTATCAAGAAATATCAACAATTCTTTTATCAACCATTTGTGCTCCAATTCTTCATATATATTTTTTACAAACACTTGTGAGCAATTCTTTGTATTTTTATCAACTCAAGTGTTTTTATTGTGTGAGTGCTTAATTGGCAAATATCCTAATATAGTAAGGATTGTTTATTTATTTGCTCATTAGTTTACTCTTTTGAGAGGTTTTAAGTCTTAAGATATGGAGAGAAATCTTAAGGGAATTGTAAGGTTAAACATTGTCCTCAAAGGTTGATCAAATTAGTGAATTTGGGAAAAATCCTTAGCTGTAAAAAGCTAAAGAAGTAGAGTAGGCAATTGGGATTGAACCACTCTAAATTCTTGTGCTCATTGTCTCACTTTTTTTATTCTTGCTTCCACAATTTTTTAAAAGGCTAATTCACCCCCTCTTAGTTATTTCGGTTGATTGATCGAGCGAACTAAAAAGAAAGAGATTGAAACAAGAGGAGATAGTGATACGGAATGAAGTGGAGGAAGCGAAAAAAGGATTGAATTCAAGTTGTTCGACTTGAAAAGGAAAGATTTGGATCTAATCTGAAAAAAAAAAGTAAAAATATACAAATTTAGTAATAAAGAAGTCGAAAACAATAAAAGTAGAAATTTGAGAATAAATAATAATAATATAAAAATAAATAAATAAATAGACGAAATTTAAAAGTAGAAGATGGATTGAATAAACTGATGGCTGTGATGGATAGAGGATAAATATCCAATTGAACCCTTTGAGATATAAATCCCAACAAACTCAATTAATGGCTCTAATTACCCTCAAAAAAATAATCCTTGGCAAATTGAAGGGTCAAGAATTAATTCCCATGACTCCTTGAAGAAAATCGAGAAGAAAACTAGTTCTAAAAACTACAAGAAAGAAATCTTGCACGAGAAATAAACTCCTAAAGTTGAAAATTTTATTAATGAAAACAATTGTCTGCTTAATGAACAATGAAGAGGCTTTTGTATAGGCTAGCTAAATATATCTAAATAAAACTCTAAAATATACTAAAACTCTAATTAATTTAAATAAGAAGTAGTTTTAAACAAAACTTTCTTGTTATCATAAAACTCCTAAATAACTTAAAATACCTAATAATTATTAAAAAAATCATAATAATAAAATAATATAATAATAAGAGATAATAAACACAATATTGGGCTCATGTATAATAAAAATTAAGCCTAGGACCCGAACCAAATATGAAACGCCTAAGCTTGTGGAATTGATTAGGGTCATTGAAATGAAACGCCTAAGCTTGTTAACATTCTCCACATGGGCTTGTCATCATAGATTAAGAGTTTAGGCCCACAAACAAAATTAATTCCTTCTAATTCATCATCGCTCCAAAATTCATCGTCTTGAAGCTTTAACTCTTCTTCTTGAATTTTTTTGTGATAAAGTTTTGAACGAATAAGTTGAGATTTGACTTTAGCTAATTAGATTCGGATCTCATGATTGGGCCTTGAGGGAAACTAATCTCATCTCTATTATGGCCTTTGAATTGGACCAAACTGCTCGTATCAGATAGATTTAGCCAATGCGTGATGAATTTTTTAAAGAGAAAAGTAGAATATTGTTCTCTAAAAAGACGAGGTTGAATTTGAAATTAAAAGATAAATAAGTTAAGAACTATTCAAGAGTTATAATAATAATAAATAAAGAGAGATTGAGGATAGAAGGATGATAAAAATGATGATGGTGAGATGAAGAAGAAAGATATCTAATGGAACCCCTTGAAGAATAATGTAACACCCTGACTTTTGGGGTTAGAAGTTTGAGCTTTTGTGTTTAGGGTTAGTGAGTAGGCTGAGCTATTGTTTTTAGTTTCGCATTTTAGTGTCAGAATGGGTCTATTAGTCTGGTGGTTGGTTGTGTGTTAGTCTAGCTTGGGGTTTCGGGTTCGAGTCCTTAAGTGTGTTTTGAGGGAACTATTTTGATTTAGCTTTGTTTTGGTTTTAAAAGGTTAGATAGTTATTTTTATTTGTGTTACTTATTTTACTTTTATTTTTTTTGGTTTTGAAAAAAAAAAGGGGGGAAGGAAAAGAAGGTTTTCATGTTTTTGTCTGCACGTTCCACTTTTTCCCTTCTCCCTCTCTTCTCACGAATTTTCTTTCTTTTTGGTTGTTTTGGTTTCGTCGTCTTGATTTGGTTTCGGGTTCTAAAGGGAGACACAATTGAGCAGCAAGTGAAGGCATTGTGGTTCACTGATTGTTGAGGCATTTTATCGCGAATTAAGGTGTGGGTTTCGAAACTCTTTTAGTTTATTTGTGAATTGATGACTCAATGTGGTGGCAATCTATATTTGCGTGTGTGATCAGAAACCCTTCCCCTTTGTTATCGAATTTTTGATTTGTTTCGGTGAAATTTGACATTGTTTGTGTGCTTGTGAAATTGACCATTCGAAAGGTCGAATATCGTGGGATGGCTTGAAACTGGGTGTGATTTTGATTTATTTCTGAGTTATTAAGGATTGGGAAACGTTTCGACAACAAAGACACATTAGGTAACCTGTTTCAGTGCGGTTTCGTGACCACACGAGCGGTTCACACGGTTGTGTGCAATTAGGATTTAGGGTTTTTGGGCTAATTTGGGTGCCACACGACCGTATGGTTAACTTGGGGAAATTAGTCGATTTTTACACGGCCGTGTCCTATAGGCACACAGGCGTGTGTATTTGGGAATTAGGTATTTAGTGATTAGGTGCTACACGTCCTGGCCGTGTGGCTAATTTGGAGATTTAAGGATCTCACACGGGGATGTGTTTTGGACACACGGGCGTGTGAGACCCTAACACGGGCGTGTCTACCCTGTACTCTATTTTAGCACAAATGGAAAAAAGTTACACGGCCTGTTCATACGGCTATGTCCCTAGCTCACACGGGCATATGCCTTCTCCCACATGGCCTAGGCTTTTCCACACGGCCGTGTGGCCCTAAGCCACCAATTTTGGTTCTGTGTATTTTTTTATCTGAAAATGTGCCTGTGTGTTCCGACCCTTGACTAGGCTTTTGTGAGGGTAGTTAAGACTCTGATCTGGGCTTTGGCTTATATGTTATTTATGATTGTTATGCGAGATATCTGATTCTGAATCCAGTTAGCTGGGTGTGTGCATGTCTGTTCCTGTCTGACTGTCTATCGATGTGTTCATTGTTTTTGTGAGGTTGTAAGCATACATGCACTTACATAAAGTAATTTTTGGGTTGGTTGTGAACAGAAGGAAGACTAATTCTGATCTGATCTAGCAATTTAACTGCAACTTATCAGTACAGTGGTTTATCGCACTGTACCACATGTACGTCAGCTTTGCTGCGTACTATTATCTGATCTGACAGTTTAAATAGCGACATATCTATACAGCAGTTTACCGCAATGCACTGTACGACACATACGCCAGCCTTGCTGCATAATATTATCTGAGTGGCTTAATCCACATACATGGTGTCTAGGGTTCGATGGGCCTTTCAAGGTCCTATGTGGTGTGTTTGGTTGGATGAGCTTAAACAGCTCTTTTGGGGTGTGATTGGGGGATGGAGAGGTGTTTTGGCTGGATGGGTGGGTTTTTAATACTTGACTACGTTCATATGCATATGGATGTGAGCTACTTGTATGTAATCTGTTTGTTCATCATAACATTTATGACTGATTTTGCACGCATTGAGGTGTTAGCGTAGTAACATTTTGGATTATGATGATAAGTATTATTGTATCGACCCATTGACGGGTTTATCTGTTGAATATTCTATGTATGATTTGGTGTGCTTTGAATTGTAAGTACTGTTTTGAAAACAATGGTATGGAATTTTGTGTTTTACGCACGTATGTAACACCCCTTACCCATATTCGACACCGGAATAGGGTACGAGGCATTACCGGAGTTTACTAATTAATTTTCAGGCATTTCGTTTTTATCTAACGTTCATATTTATAACCAATCAAAATCAAAACATTAATGAGATAACGTTAACCAAATTAACTTATACACGCCATAATAACCAGAATCAAATCATTCAAAATTACCGATAGAACCAATGGATAATGTGATATATCTCCAACAAGCTTCCGATAATCATTTCAAAACATCTAATAACTATACATATTACCAATAATAATTCAGTTCCAATATAAAACACACATATATATATAATGTTCACTACCAAATAGCATTCACTTCAATTGAAATTAAACAAAATATAGTTCATACGAACTTACCAGGCTAAATTGCAGAAATACCAAAATTTAGGAACATTTTAGAAATTTTCTATTTTTCTCGAATTTCCACCCAATCTTGATCTAAATTAAAAATTTATTCAATTTACTACTTTAAATAATAAAACAATTCATTTTATACAATTTGGTCGCTTTTTGACATTTTTACAAATTTACCCTTAAATTTTCACTTTTTTTCAATTTAGTCCCTGAAACATATAAATTGGTCATTTTTAATAAAAACTCATACTAGTTGAATAATCATATATTTTCCTCCTCCTCTTCTCCATTCCACATCCTTAATATATATAACATGCTTATATGTAACATTATCTATAATTTCACATTTATTTATATTCATTCAAAGCTGTCCACTTGAGTCAGAGTCACTAAATTATTTATATTGTGAGCTACAGAAATCTAAATTGAGATCTGTTAATTTTCTCTGAACTAGACTCACATATCTTCTTACCATAAAATTTTAAGAATTTTTAGTTTAGCCAACAAGTACAGTTTATTCTTTAAACTCATCCCTGTTCTGCTGTATGACAGTTTTGACCCTTCTTCACTAAAAATTAATTATCTCATTGTATGGGATTCGGATGATGTTACCGTTTATTTATATTAAAAATAGACTCAGTAAGGATTTAAACATATAAATTTAAGCCTCTAATTATTTTTCTCCAATTTTTGATGATTTTCCAAAGTCAGTACAGGGGAACCCGAAATCATTCTGACCTTATCTCACAAAACCTATTATATCTCATAATTTACAATTCCATTGCTTACATTGTTTCTTTAATGAGAAACTAGACTAAATAAGCTTTAATTCCATGTTTTTTTCATCCTCTAATTCAATTTATACGATTTTTGGTAGATTTTCAAAGTCAGACTACTGCTGCTGTTTCAAAACTATTTTAGTGTAAAATGTTGATAACTAAATTTATAACACTTTCCTTTCCTTTCTCTTCAATATTTTCCATCACTTTCTCTTATTTCCCTTTACTAACATAACAAGAATATAGAACCTTATATAATGAAACTTTACCTTAACATTAATTTCCTACTTTTTCAATAATATCAAACTCAAAAGTATATAAAAATCTTGATGTTCTTACCTTATGCCATTGATTTCAATCTTTAACTTGATTTTCTCCCTCCTCCAGCTTCTATTTGTTGAATCTAACTTGATATTCTAGCTCCCCATAGTCTCCTTGTTATCTTTCTCTCTTGATGGATATGGAAATTCTTTTGATTTCTAAGTGAAAATGGTGGATTTTTGGTGAAAGGACCAAATTGTAAAGAAAGCAAAGCTTTCTTTCTTCCCCTCTTCTTCTCACGTTAATGCATGCAAAAATGGTGGGAATGGACGGATACTTTTCATCCTTCTTTCCACATATATATATATACTAAATAAATTAATAATAATAAAATAATATCATTAAAAAATAAATTAAAATATTAATAAACTAATATTTATTTATTTATTAATCTAAAATATCTCCAACATCATCATTATCTTCTAGATTTCTCTCTATTCTAACTGACCATTTTGCCCTTTATGATCTTTTAAAATTTCATCCTTGAGTCATCACTTAATTTGGTAAAATTGTGATTTAGTCCCTCAAACTTCTTCACCTTTTTCAATTTGGTCCTAATCCATCCATTTTTCTTAGTTTCTAGATTATTCCACCCTTAAAATATTTACACTATTGGTCCTTCAACTTTTTCATATTTACACTTTAACCCCTCAAGTTTTGAGTATTTACTCTTGAGCAACAAAACTTTTCTCACTTTTGCAATTTAATCCTTTCTTGGATTAATATGTCATAAATATACTTTCCAATGTTGACATAACTCAATTACCCTTTTTATCACTATATTTTCTTATTTTACCATATCAGTATTTTCATGCAACCTTCCTATCATAATACAACCCATGTCATAATTTTAAAATAAATTTTTCCTTGTCGAATTTGTGGTCCCGAAACCACTGTTCCATCTAGCCCCAAAATCGGGCTGTTACAACGTAAGTGTCATTGGGACTGTATTTTCTTTTGAAATATCAGGATTTTATAACTGAGAATTTTACGTAACTTAAATACTATAATGTTTTTCAGTTTGTTAAACTAAGATTTTTCTATGACCACTTTGGTAATCAATGTGACCTCCGAAATTCGGCCACAACTTTTAGGTCGGTTTTGGGGCATTACATTTAGTGGTATCAAAGCCAGGTTTGCAAAAACTCGGCCTGTATTTTTACGTAACCGTATGCGCGTGTGTTCGTCTTTTAAAAAAAATTCAGAAAACTATACCACAGTGATTTGAAATTATTTGTGTTTTGGAATAAGTTTTTGCAAAAATGAAATGTCCGAGACTCCAATGCCGGTCCATACGGAACTTTGGAAAATGCAATATTAGTTCTGTAATTTTAGAATTGTAACATTTTTGTGTGTGATACATAAATGAGTATCTGCTTCAGTGGTTAAATGTTCTGATTGTGTGCTTGAGTTCTTGGGTTTAAGTCACGTTTTTAGAAAATACGTGTGTAAAATTCTAAAGTCTAGTATGGTAGTGCTTCGAGATCAGAGTGCGCAGTGGAAGCGTAATGGTGCAGTTGTGTTAGACAACTGTTCTGTTAGTGGAAATTTCGGGGACGAAATTTCTTTAAGAAGTGGTGAATTGTAACATCCTGATTTTTAGGGTTAGAAGTTTGAGCTTTTGTGGTTAGGGTTTGTTAGTAGGTTGAGCTATTGTGTTTGGTTTCGCATTTTAGTGTTGGAATGGGCTTGCTGGTCTAGTGGTTGGTTGCGTGTTAGTCTAGCCTGAGGTCTCTGGTTCGAGTCCTTAAGTGTGTTTTGAGGGAACTATTTTGATTTATCTTTGTTTTGGTTTTAAAAGGTTAGATAGTTATTTTTATTTGTGTTACTTATTTTACTTTTTTTTTTTGGTTTTGGGAAAAAAACAGAAAAGTAACAAAAGGTTTTCACGTTTTTATCTGCACGTTCCTCTTTTTCCCCTCTCCCTCTCTCCTCACGAAATTTTTTTCTTTTTGGTCATTGTGGTTTCGTCTTCTTGATTTGGTTTCAGGTTTTAGAGGGAGACACAATTGAGCAGCAAGTGAAGGCATTGTGGTTCATCAATTGTTGAGGCGTTTTATCGTGAATTAATGTGTGAGTTTCGAAACTCTTTTAGTTTATTTCTGAATTGATGATTCAATTTGGTGGCAATTGCATTTGTGTGTGTGGTCGAAAACCCTTCCCCTTCGTTATCGAATTTTCGATTTTTTTCGGTGAAATTTGACATTGTTTGTGTGCTTGTGAAATTGATCATTCGAAAGGTCGAATATCGTGGGATTGTAATAGCCCGATTTTTAGAAATATTAAAAATAGTGGTACAAGGCCACCAAATTCAGAAAATAAGCTCATAAATTTTATTATTTAATAATTACGAGTCAAATATGATTTTTAAGAGATTTTTGAATTAGTAATTTGTGTTTTATAAAAATTTATTAAGTCAAGAAATTGAGGAAAAGAGGTATCAAGACCTTGATGTTATAAATCGAGCCGTAAATATTTTTATAAATATTTTCGAAGTGTCAATATGGTGGTGTTAAAGTTTCGTCAGAAAATTTTAACATTTCGCCAATCAATTAATTAAAAAGGACTAAATTGAAAAGAGGCAAAACTTGCTAAAGTGATTAAATAGCTTAACAATTAAATAAGAAAGGACTAAAAGAGTAAATGGACCAACTTAAGTGGCAGAGACGGCATACCGTTAAAAAAAATCAAAGATTTTTATGTATTTAAGGACAAAATTGGAATTACAATAAAGTTTATGTGGCCAAAATTTATTTAAGGATTTCAAGACCATTTCTTTTTAAAATTTCAGTAGGAAATAGCCTTGGAAGAGGGTTTAGAGCTGGTCTTCCATATTTTAGCTTCAAGTAAGTGTAATTCTTAGTCTTTCCTTGAAATTTTTATATTTTTAGACTTTTACAATTAGGTCCAACTTAGTATTCTACTAGTTTCTCATTTTGTTGAAAGTTTAGGAAGATACCATTGATAATTTCATATGATTTTTGTTATTTGATGATGAAATTGATATGTTAATGGATGTTTAAAGGTGTTTTATTCAAGAATTTTGGATGAAAACATGTTTTGGGATTAAGTTGAAAAGTATTGAAATTGTGGAAAAATTCTAAAATTTCATAGAATCCATGGGCTGTTATTGATATGTATGAGAATTATTAGGCTTGGATCAAGGATTAAATTGCAATAATTTCATTTTCAGAGCATAGGGATGAAATTGAAATTGTCATGTGTTAAAAGTTTAGGGTCAAAATGGTAATAAATATATTACACTAAAATAGTTTTGGGCAGCAGCAGTGTGCCAACTTTGAAAAATCACCAAAAATCGTGGGAATAGAATTAGAAGATGAGTAAAATATGAAGTTAAAGGTTATTGAGTCTAGTTTCTCATAGAAGAAACGGTGTAAGCAATGGAATTGTAAATCATGAGATATAATAAATTTTGTGAGACAGAGTCAGAATAATTTTGGAATCCCCTGTTCTGACTTTGGAAAATCATTAAAAATTGTACAAAATTAATTATGGGTTAAAATTTATTTTAGAATCCTGAACAAGTCTATTTTCATGAGAAATAAGCAGGAATACCATCCGAATTTTGTACAATGAGATAATCAATTTTTAGTGAAGAGAGGTCAGAACTGTCGAGCAGTGCAACAGGGGAAACTTTAAAGAATAAACTGTACTTATTGGCTAAGTCAAAAATTCTGAAATTTTTATGGTAAAAAGATATATGAATCTAGTTTCAGGGGAAATTAACGAATTTTAATTTGGAGCTCCATAGCTCCGGAATAAAATAATTTAGTGACTCTGACTCAGATGGGCAGCTTTAAATTTACATATAAGTGAGTAATGAAATTATGTATAATGTTATTAAGCGTGTTATATACATTAAGGATGTGGAATGGAGAGGAGGAGGAGGACAATAAAATATATGAATGAATTGTGTATAAATGGTTATATGCGAATAGGTCAATGGTAAATTGAACGGTAAATACGTATTGGTATTGAAAGAATTATTGCGGTATTGAAAAGCAATTGATCAAATGTTTAAGAAATTTAGTCATGGTATATATATATTTGTGTGTGTAGTAATTTTGATATATGGATGTATTTTGGTTGTGGATTGATCATGATGATAAAGGTTAGGTATATTTGGTCTATTAATTGACGTAATTGAGAAGTATGATAGGTGGGTCATTCTATGTGTGAGATGATTGTATAATTTGGCTTGGTTAAGTAAGTTAAAAGGATGATTACATCATTGAGGTTGCACTGATTAATTCGGTTTATGTGATGGAAATGTAAAGTACGTTTGTCTTTGATCCGTGATGATTATTTATTGCCATGACAATTTGTTTATTGGTGAGGTTTAAAATGTATCTATATTTTGCTATATAACTTGTTTTGTAATTTATTTGACAAACGATAAAAATTAAGTCGGTTACTATGTGAGGTGAATTATGATTTGGGTAGCACATCTATATACTGCAATAATAGATAAAATATATTTATGTCATGGGTGAATGGTTAAACACTTGGTCTAGTATAAGGTGTATATTTAGTAAGGTTAGTTGGTAATGAAGTAACATGTTTTGGTTTAACATTGAATAGAGAAAATTTGTACTATCTTTGTGGCTAATATTGATAGTTGTATGGGAGATGAATGGATAATGTATATGTGACACTTAGCTTATGAGATATTGAGTAATTGATATATTACAATAGTTAAATAGGAAAATGTGATGACATGAGAATATGTAATGATACGGATCAATTTAGGTACTCGTGATGAATTCAACAAGTAAGTGGAAATTTACAAATTCATACGACGAGGAAGTGAAAGATTGTGATTATATTGGGCCACGTAAACCCTAATTAGTGAATCAAGAATAACAATTTGAAAGTTTTAGTTTAGATGAAATTTTACAACTCAGTTTAATATGGTTAAAAGTGTATGTGTTCTGGTAATACCTCGTACCCTATTCCGACATCGAATACGGGTAAGGGGTGTTACAAGGATGGCTTGAAACTGGGTGTGATTTTGATTTATATCTAAGTTATTAAGGATTGGGGAACTGTAACAGTCCGATTTTTTTACCCTAATCGGAACAGTAGTTTTGGGACCACAAATCCGAATTAGAAAAATATTTTAATATTATTTTCTGTGTTTATTATGTGTGAATTTACTAGTGTGAAAATTTCGTGCTTTAATTTCGCCGTTTGAGTGTCTGATTAAATAAAAGGATTAAATCGTGTAAAATAAAAATGTAATGGTTAAATATGAAAGTGCCTAATTGTTGTTGTCTTTATAATTTAGAGGTTTTATGATGCAATTAGCCCACTATGTAAGTTAGTGGGTGGCAAAGGACTAATGTAACCTTATTATATATTTTATATATATATATTAGTAAAGGTTAATATAGTAAATTAATAATAAGGTTAATATATGTTTAATATAACAAATTAAAAGCCATGTTCTTCATCTTTTGGCCGAATTTGAAAGAAAATAAAAGGGTTTAAAGCTTTCTTTCATTCGGCACTTTCAAGCTTTGATTAAGGTATGGATTTTGTTCGATTTTTGATGATTTTTATGTTTTTGAGATCGTTGCTTCGAATACTATCCGACCCATGCTTGAATTTTTGATTTTGATGAATATTTTGAGCTATGCCATTGATGAATAATTGTGTTTTGTGATGTTTGATAATGAATAATGAAAGATATGTTTTAGACTAATATATTTTGTATTGGAATTTTTGGTGAAATTGAGTAATTAGGGCTAAATTGCAAAAATAATATTTTTCGAGACTAAAATGTGAAATAAATAAAATGTGTGGACTTAGATGGACTATAGGAAGATTCGGCCTAGATATGGTATATGCAAATTTTGTGTATTTTGTGTTTTATGCAAAAAGGATTAAATTGCAAAAAGTGTAAAATGTTAGGGGCAAAATGGTAATTTGCTCATTTATGTATTTTTGGACTTAATTGAATGTTTTGATGAATAAAAAGGTTAAATTTGATTATGTTTAGATCAAGAAACGAAGAAAACAAATTTGGATCGGGGGAAAACGAAAGTAATTGAATAGTCGATCGTGTTCGCTGATATCCGAGGTAAGTCTATTAGCAATTAAGAGTTGTTAAGTTAATATTTATACATGTATATTAATTGTATTTGGTATTGAGATAAAAATAAAAGTATGTTAATTGAATAAGTTTTAAGTTATGAATAATTTATATAATTATAATGTTTGAAAATACAAGTTTAATCTTGTATAAATATATGGTTTGAAATAAAAATATAAAATGTATAAGAGTATGGATTATATTCGAATAAGTAAGTATATATGTATATACATGTATAAACCTTTGGGATTAATTTAAGGCATGTAATTCATGAGTATATATGTAGTATTGAATAGGCATGTTTATGTGTGAGTTGTAAATATATGTATATGCTATATTTGATTGGATATGTTTCCATACATGAATAGGTGCTTAATCCAAGTTTAGGTAGGATATATGTGTAAGATATTATGAAATGCAATGAAGCAAGTATATGCGTATATGTTCTTGAAATGAATTTAGGTATGGAACTTATATATGTTTAAGAAAGTTTCGATTATGTGAAATTATTCATGCGAAAGTTCTTGAATGGGAATGAATATATGAGGTTGTTAGGTTGAACGACTAATAGAAAGTGATCGAATGTAATTCAGACTTATTGTCTAGCAGGCTTGATGCCGGTGATATAGTTCAGACTCATTGTCTAGCAGGCTTAATGCCAGTGAAATTATTCGGACTATAAGTCTAGCAGGCTAAAAGCCGGTGTATTAAATCAGGTTTTACAACCTAGCAGGCTAAATGTCGGTGATTATATTACTGGTTTCAATATATTGAATATGTACGTGATATGTAAATATTATATATATTTGAAGATCAGTTATATATATATTTGATTAATAAGTTTAATGAGCAGATAAATACTTGACATTATATATTTGGGGAGTATATATATATATATATATTTATATACATACACAGTTTATTACACTTGTTATATATGAAACTATATATATATTTGGTTATATGCATATAGTAAATTTATATATGCATTTGGTATATGTTTTTAAGGAATATGTATGTACTAGGTGTTTATATATATATATATATATATATATATTGGTAAATGTGATTATATCTGAATATATTTATTTGATGTATATGTATACTCTTTTGGTTATGATAATTTGTTAGGTGCAAAGACATAAGCATTCGGTTATTCATAATTTGAAATGTATATACATTAAGTTTTAAATTATGAAAACTTTGTATGCATATGATTATATGCAAATAATATGTAATGCATTCGTAAGTAGGACTTTTGACGAATGCATATATATATAAATTGGTGCTGTACATATTGTTTATATTTATATATGAGTTTAGTGATTTGTATTTTTGTGAATTCATATGTTTGATTATAAGTAAGGGGATTATGAATAGCAAATATTCAAAAGACAATATATATGTGATTTTTATAAATTTTCTTTATATAATTTGTTAAGCTTTAGATTTACTAAGCTTTAATAGCTTACTGTGTGTGTTTTTGCTTACCTCTGTTTTATAGATTTTGGGAGTCACGTTACGAGCTCGGGGATCATCAGAATAGTCTATCACACTATCGTCTTCTTTTGGTATTTTGTTAAAGTTGAACTCGATCTTATGGCATGTATAGGCTTGATTATGTTTTTGGTTAGTTTTAGATCATAATATATAAATTGCCATGCAAAAATGGTTTAATTTCCATGCTTGTGTTCGGTTTGGTTTAAAAATGGCTTGCTCATGATCATTTTGTTTAAATTGGGTTTTATGTGTTTTTGAATGGGTGCTTGATGTGTTTAATTTTTATGCTTGAATTTGACTACATATGATCATGATTTGAACTTGCATTTGAATGAGATATTCAAGATACATGTATGTGATAAATTTGGTTTATGTTAGATATTAAAGTCTTGTGATATAAGTTGAATAAAAAGGTGATATTTAGTTATGTGTTTCGGCAATAAAATTTGATTGATTTAAGAGACTTGTTTATGTGTACTTGTAAATTGTTCGGATGTGTGCTTTGTTTAGTAATGCCTCGTAACTCTAATCCGGCGACGGACGCGGGTCGGGGTGTTACAGGAACGTTCTGACAGCAAAGCCTGTAACACCCTTTACCCATATTCGACACCGGAATAGGGTACGAGGCATTACCAGAACACATACACTTGTAAACGTATTGAATCGAGTTATAAAATTCCATTAATTATTAAAACTTTCAAATTATTAACATGCTTTTATAATTCTTCACAATATAAATAATGCAACATTTCCTACCAACCACAATCGAGCTTCCAATAATCATCTCACTACATCTAATAATTGTACATATTACCAATAATAATTCAATTTCAATAATAAAACACATATCTATATAATATTCATCATCAAATAACATTCACTTTAATTAAAATTATACAGAATATAGTTCATACGAACTTACCAGGCTAAATTGCAGAAATACCAAAATTTAGGGACATTTTGGTAATTTTCTATTTTCTCGAATTTCCACCCAATCTTGATATAAATTAATATTTCATTCAATTTACTAATTTAAATAATAAAACAATTCATTTCATGCAATTTGGTCACTTTTTGACATTTTTACAAATTTACCCTTAAAGTTTCACATTTATTCAATTTAGTCCCTGAACCTAAAACATGTAAATTGGTCATTTTTAATGAAAACTCATGCTAGTTGAATAATCATATATTTTTCTCCTCCTCCTCTCCATTCCACATCCTTAGTGTATATAACATGCTTATATGTAACATTATCTATAATTTCACCATTTATTTATATATTCATTCAAAGCTGTCCACTTGAGTAATAATCACTAAATTATTCATATCTTGAGATACGGAACTCCAAATTAAGATATGTTAATTTTCTATGAAACTAGACTCACATATATTCTTACCATAAAATTTTTAAAATTTTTGGTTTAGCGAATATGTACAGTTTATTCTTTAAAGTCATCCCTATTCTGCTGTCAGACAGTTCCGACCCTTCTTCACTAAAAATTAATTATCTCCTCGTACAGAATTCGAATGATGTTACCATTTGTTTCGATTGAAAATAGACTCATTAAGGATTTAAAAATATAAATTTAAGGCTCTAATTATTTTTCTCCAATATTTTATGATTTTCCAAAGTCAGTACAGGGGAACCCGAAATCATTCTGACTTTATCTCGCAAAACCTATTATATCTCATAATTTAAAATTCCATTGCTTACAACGTTTCTTCTATGAGAAACTAGACTCAATAAGCTTTAATTTCATATTTTTTTCATCCTCTAATTCCATTTATACGATTTTTGATAGATTTTCAAAGTCAGACTACTGCTGCTGTCTCAAAACTGTTTTAGTGTAAAATGTTGATAACTAAATTTATAACACTTTCCTTTCCTTTCTCTTCAATATTTTCCATCACTTTCTCTTATTTCCCTTTACTAACATAACAAGAATATAGAACCTTATATAATGAAACTCTACCTTAACATTAATTTCCTACTTTTTCAATAATATCAAACTCAAAAGTATATAAAAATCTTGATGTTCTTACCTTATGCCATTGATTTCAATCTTTAACTTGATTTTCTCCCTCCTCCAGCTTCTATTTCTTGAATCTAACTTGATATTCTAGCTCCCCATAGTCTCCTTGTTATCTTTCTCTCTTGATGAATATGGAAATTCTTTTGATTTCTAAGTGAAAATGGTAAATTTTTGGTAAAAGGACCAAATTGTAAAGAAAAGAAAGTTTCTCTCTTTCTTTTCTCTTCATACGTTAGTTGCATGGGGAAGAAGATGATGATTCTTCATCTTTTCTTCCATATATATACACTAAATATAATAATAATAATAAAATAATAAAATATCATTTAAAAATAAATTAAAATATTAATAAACTAATATTTATTTATTTAATCTAAAATATCTCCAACATCATCATTGTTTTCTAGATTTCTCTTTCCTCTAATTGACCATTTTGCCCTTTAGATCTTTTAAAATTCCATCCTTGAGTCATCACTTAATTTGGTAAAATTACAATTTAGTCCCTCATAATTCTTCATCTATTCAATTTGGTCCCAATTCATCCATCTTCCTTAGTTTCTAGATTATTCCACCCTTAAGATATTTACACTATTGGTCCTTCAACTTTTTCATATTTACACTTTAACCCCTCAAATTTTGAGTATTTATTCTTGGGTAACAAAACTTTTCTCACTTTTGCAATTTAATCCTTTCTTGAATTAATATGTCATAATATACTTTCCAATGTTGACATAACTCAATTACCCTTTTTATCACCTTATTTCCTTATTTCACCATATCAGGGATATTATCTTACTTTCTTACTGTAGTAATTTTCGAGGTATTACAATTTCATAGCTAATTAACCCTTCTAGCTTCTAAAATTCAAATTCTACATTTTATACAAATAGGTCCTTTCCTTAATTAATCACTAAATCGATAAAATTTTCATATCAGTATTTTCATGCAACCTTCCTATCATAATGCAACCCATGTCATAATTTTAAAATAAATTTTTCCTTCTCGGATTTGTGGTCCCAAAATCACTGTTCCATCTAGACCCAAAATCGGGCTGTTACAAAGGCACTATCGATAGCCTATTTCAGTGCAGTTTCGTGACCACATGGGTGGCCACATGGGCGATTTACACGATCGTGTGCAATTGGGATTTAGGGTTTCTAGGCTAATTTGGGTGCCATACGGCCGTGTGGATGATTTGGGGAAATTAACCGATTTTTACACTGCCATGTCCCCTGGGCATACGGGCGTATGTGTTTGGAAATTAAGGATTTAGTGATTTGGTGCTACACGGCCTGGCCACATGGCCTTGTAGATAATTTGGAGATTCAGGGATCCCACATGGGCATGTGTTTTAGACACACGAGCGTGTGAGACCCTCACACAGCCGTGTTTGCCCTGTACTTTATTTTAGCACAAATGGATAGAGAGTTACACGACCTGTTCACACGACTAGGGACATGTCCCTAGCTCACACGAGCGTGTGCCTCAACCACATGGCTGTGTGCCTCCTCCCACATGGGCATGTTGACCCCCACACGGCCTAGGCTTTTCCACATGGCCAGAGCACACGGCCGTGTGGCCCTAAGCCACCAATTTTAGTTCTGTGTATGTTTTTTATCTGAAAATGTGTTTGTGTGTTCCGACCATTGACTAGGCTTTTATGAGGGTAGTTAAGACTCTGATCTGGGCTTCAGCTTATGTGTTATTTGTGACTGTTGTGCGGGATATCTGATTCTGAATCCGGTTACCTGAGTGTGTGCATGTCAGTTTCTGTCTGACTATCTGTCGATGTGTTCGTTGTTTCTATGAGGTTGTAAGCATACATGCACTTATATAAAGTAATTTTTGGGTTGGTTGTGAAGAGAAGGAAGACTGATTCTGATCCGATCTGGCAGTTTAACTGCAACTTATCGGTACAGTGGTTTACCGCACTGTACATCATGTATGTCAGCTTTGCTACGTACTATTATCTGATCTGGCAGTTTAAATTGAGACATGTCTATACAGTGGTTTACCGCAATACACTGTACAACATATACCCCAGCCTTGCTGCGTATTATTATCTGAGTGGCTTAGTCCACATACTTGGTGTGTAAGGTTGGATGGGCCTTTTGAGGTCCTATGTGGTGTGTTTGGTTGGATGAGCTTAAACAGCTCTTTTGGGGTGTGATCGGGGGACGGAGATGTGTTTTGGCTGGATGGGTGGGTTTTTAGTACTTGAATGTGTTCATATGCATATGGATGTGAGCTACTTGTCTGTAATCTGTCTGTTCGTCATAACATTTATGACTGATTCTGCACGCATTGAGGTGTTAGCGTAGTAACATTTTGGATTGTGATGATAAGTATTATTGTATCGACCCGTTGACGGGTTTATTTGTTGAATATTCTATGTGTGATTTGGTGTGCTTTGAATGTTAAGTATTTTTGGGACGTTGGTTCCGATGTTGCTTTCTGTTTCTGCGTATCTTTGTATGTACTTTTCGTTATCGAACTACTGTTTGGTTTCTGATCTGTAATTCCGTTGTTAAATACATTTTGAACTCACACTGAGCTCGTGTAGCTCACCCCTTAGTGTTTCCCCTTGTAGGTACATTTTCGAATTCTGATGCTGGACTCGGTATGTGGAGGTCTCAGACAGGCACGATTAAAAATAGGCTTTAATAATATTTTAATAATTTCTGAGTTTATAATTAAACACTTTGAATTGTAAGTACTGTTTTGAAAACTATGGTATGGAATTTTTTGTTTTACGCACGTAAGTGTCATTGGGACTGTATTTTCTTTTGAAATATCAGGATTTTATAACTGAGAATTTTACGTAACTTAAATACGGTAATGTTTTTCAGTTTGTTAAACTAAAATTTTTCTACGACCACTTCAGTGATAAATGTGACCTCCGAAATTTGGCCAAAACTTCTAGGTCGATTTTGGGGCGTTACAAACTAGCTTCAATAAATTCCACTAATGACTTTAATCGAATCCTCTAAGCTAGATAACTTGAGAAATTGAATAGTAAAGAACTCCCACCAACAACCTCGGAGAAGAATGAGTTGAAAACTATTCTAAAAAGAACAAGAAAAGATTTATTGCATAGGAGAAATTTATTTAAATCAAAATTGGGTGCCCTTGGCTACCCTTTTTATACAAGAAGGGAACATCCAATATATTAGAGAAAATGGCAAAAATAAAATGCATATATATTTTGAGCAAATTAGTTGAGACTCAAAACAATATATGTTAGAAAAGGATAAAAATATGGATTTGTTAAATCTCAAAGTATTTTAAGAATTCTAAATTTATTGCTAAATAAGTATCTAATGCATGAATTTGAGAAATTATTATAAATGTTACAATTTTAAATAATTTACTATTCAATTTATATTTTTATATATAATGGAAGATAAAAATGATAATATGTTTCAGCGTACTTAAACTCACGTCTTTCTGTATCGACAATAATGTTCATACTAATTGAGCTAAGACTCAATCCACATTTATATTATTTTTGAAATCCAATGAAAATATAAAATATACAGAAAAGGACAAAAGCTTGATGGTTAGAAGCATATTAGTTGTATTTGACTTACAAAACCATGTTAGGTTTTTTTTTAATTATTTAATTGAAACTGAATATAAAATTTGAAAACGACAAAGAAAGGTAAAAAAAAACTTTGTCCAAGTTCCATTACATAAAAATGGAAACGAAACAGAAATAGAGAAAATGAAATTTTTAATTGTAACAAACAACTTTTTGGCGTGTTATGTTCTAAAACTAGTATATAAGCATATGTTATTATGCCAAGCAAAAGCAAACCCTAATATCATATTTAAGGTTTTAGATAAACCAGAAATGGCTTGTTGTGAGCAGAACTGCTCACATACTGATGTTGATATTCCAATTGTGTACACAGAGTGCCTGTTTCAGAATCAAGCTGGACAGTGTTTAACACTGTACAAGGCTTTCAATATTCATGGCCATGGAGATCCCCAGAAAACTATTCAAGATAAAGAAACCGGTGAGTTTAAGCACTTCCCCGATTCCGAAGGTTTGGTCGGAGTTGTTGAATATATTCTGGAACATAAGCTAAAGTGGGTCGTTGCTTGGAGCAATATTCCTGGAAAACCAGACAAGGTGCTGCTAATCTACTTTTATACATTCATCTTAATTATTTCTTGATCTTCTTCTTCTTCTTTTTAAATTTTTTGAATAAAATGGTTAAGCTATCTTTAACTCCCTCTCACCTGCAAATTGGAAGATATTACCCACTTGTTGAAGCAACAACAGTAATACCACTTGAATTACCTCTCAATCAATATCTTAGTTATTTCTTATAGTTTAATAATTTTACTGTCAATTGATATTTTAGAATTAAACTAACTTTCCCTCCCTAACTTTTAAATAGGAAAATATACGCATTTCAAAGCTCTCAAGCTCACATCCTTTTATACTAACAAATTGAACTCAACTGGGCTGAGACTCAATTTAAAAATAAATAAATTTAAACAAATAAACTAGATGACATCACTTGGTAAAAGATATAATTATTATATTTATTGTTAAAATTATTTGTATTTTCTAAATAAAGTGTTTAATATGGGCCAAATCACCAATAAAAGCCTTTTTTTTTTAATTTACCGAAATGGGCCGACTTTTTGATTATTTACCGGAATGGGCCATTTTTCGCGAAATCGCGTCCACGTCAGCGCGATGTCAGGGTACGTGTCAGGACATCGCATCCACGTCAGCGCGATTTGCTGACGTGGAAGGAAATCGCGCCCTCTAGGACGCGATTTGCTGACGTGGCATGAACAGTGTGTTTTTAGCTTGGAAAACTTTGAAAGGCCATAACTTTTGGCTCGGTTATCCGATTGAGACGATTTTTTTTATTTCGAATAAATTTTTGAGATCTACGCGCTGACAAACTACTTAGAGATGAATAGGGACTAATTTGTAAAGTATAATTTGTTAGTTACGAGTATAGGGACTAAAGTATAATTATTTCAAAATTAGCATGAAATTTTTGTATTTAAGAATATTTGAATGTTATGGAAGGATGAATTTGAATTTGAATTGAAAAACGAAGCTTAGATTTGAAAATATGACTATTTAGGTTTTAGGGACTAAATTGAATAAAATGGAAAATTTTAGGGAACTTCTCAAAAGAGGAATGAGCTGACTTATACCTATAACAGGATGATATAAGACAATTCTGTAAAAAAAGATCTGGTGTTTACTTCAAATAAATGAGGAAAATAACGATTTGAATGTTTCAAAATTCAATTTTAAACCGAAAAAATCAAAATTGAGGGGCAAAAAAGGATCTTTTTCGATGAAAACTTCGGCAAACCGCAGTTTGTCAGCACGTAGATCTCGAAAAGTTATTCGAAATCAAAAAAAATTCGTCTCAATCGGACAACCGAGCCAAAAGTTATGGCCTTTCAAAGTTTTCCAAGCTTAAAACACACTGTTCATGCCACGTCAGCAAATCGCTTCCTAGAGGGCGCGATTTGTGTCCACGTAAGCAAATCGCGCTGACATGGACGCGATGTCTTGACACGTACCCTGACATCGCGCTGACGTGGACGCGATTTCGCGGAAAATGGCCCATTCCGGTAAATAATCAAAAAGTTGGCCCATTTCGGTAAATTTTAAAAAAAAAAGGCTTTTATTGGTGATTTGGCCTTTAATATGGTGTAGGTGTATAAATTTATATATGAGAATTTTTTTTTTTACATTATTGGTGGAGTTTAAAAGCTTCGCAAATACGGTTGAGGTGATGATAAGTAGACATAGGGTATGGTTAAAAATAAAAATAAATAAATATATAAAAGAAATGAGATACATGACAATTTTTTAACTCTACTTTAGGGTTAAAAAAAGTACAGTATTGGTGTACCAAATATTAATCTATTATATATACTAGATTTTATCACATCTATGATGTGGGTGAACGAAAAATATTTTATATTGAAAATATATTTATAAAATATTGGTGGAGTGGTAACAGATTTTTATAGGAATTTTTTGGTATTGTGTTTGATTCTCAAATACTTTTTTAGTTTTTTTTTTTATTTGAAGATTATATAAGAGTTTGATAAGATAAAAATACACTTATAATAATACTAATTAACTTTTAAAGTAAGGGCATTTAGTAATTGCACAACTGAGTTGGTGTTAAGTTGACTCGTGTCACTAACTTAGTTAGCTATTTTGTATATAACTAGAAATTCTATCACACACGTATACGTGTGGAAATAATATATTTAAAACACAAAGGTTAGTTCAAAAATAACATACAATCATTAATGAAACGTATGATCTGAACCTAATTAATAATAATACATTGAACATGTACGATATTAAAATGAAAAAAAACGAGATTAAATTATCAGTAAAATGAAATTTAAACTTGTAGATATATATATCATATCAAGAATATTAAATGCACTACAACTTTTTATCATGGTGTTGTCATCAATTTTGGGTTAGTGTCGAGCTGACTTGTCACACCTACTCAATCAACAACATTGTCAATATATATACATTTGATGGCGGTAATAAAGCATGCATAATACAATTAAAATAAAGTTTTGGTTTAGGGGTAAAATTAATATTTTATTAATGTAAATAACACAATATGCAATTTTTTATTGGCTTTTTTTAAAAGAATAAAAAGAATAAAGTGCATTCGAATCATATAATTTATTTTAACTATGAAAGAATATTTTTGTAATTTCCTTAATCGAATTGGTGTCCGATTGACTTGTGACACCAACTCAATCGGGAGCTTAAAAAACAGTATAGATGAAATTATAAATTTTTTTTAAAAATTATTTTTATTGTTGTCTTATTTTTTTTATACCATGCTTATTTTTAAATATAAACTCTCCCTAACTTATAAATTAGAAAAGAAAATACACTTAAATACATTTAATTGTTATGATAATAGTAGCAGCTTGTTTTATACAAAAGGTTTAGATTAATTATTTAGATAAACTAATGGTTTCATTAAAACAATAGCTGATGGTTTTTATTTTTGGTACAACAACATTGATTAAAGAAGGAAAACATGTAAAAGAAATAACAAAATAGAATTAGGTAAAACGGTTTTTTGCAATTAACTAATAGTGTAATTAATATATTAAGCATCGTGGCAGTTACTCACCTATCTCTTAATCATGAGATTGGCAAGGGAATTAGTTAGTAATTACTATTACCCGCGATTTGACCAAAACATTATACAATACCTATCAAAATTAGGTATACCAACATGCATCAAAGAAATCCACCGACAAAAGCATGAGGTAGAATTTGGGAATTAAATAGTCTTTAATGTTGAAATTTTAATAATATGTATTGCCCATGATTTTATATATTACAGCTTTCTAATTTATCAAATAATATAGTTGTATTTCATGTAATTCATGCAAAATGATAATTAATTAAGATAATTAAAACATACAAATTATTTTAATAATTCAAATATCATAAAAATAAAAATAAAAATTAATCATTATTAAAACAATTATCAATACTAAAAAATTATATATTTTAAATTAATACCCTACACTAGTCAATTTTCTTTCTTTTTTTTTTTCATTTTTTGATATTCAATAAATTGATAATAATAGTTCATAGATAATATATAATTAATATAAATAGGTTATATAATATGGGATTATATAAATGTATTACTTATAAAATTTTATATATGGAATATAAAATTAGCTATTATATAAATAACTAAAACTAAATTAATATATTTTGTTATTTTTACTTTTTTTTGGTTCGTGAAAAATATAATAGCATAACTTTACTCAATGAATTTAACAGTTATTGTTTGGTGAGGACTAAAATTTTAAATTTTGAAAAGTACAGAGACTAAAAATGACCAAATAAAAGTACAAAAATTAAATCCACAACTTTTGTTAAGTACAGTGACTAATAGCATAATTTAACCAAAATAAAATATTAATTTTAAATACGAAAGGACTTTTTAATAATTTCCTTAACCAAATCGAGAGGAGAATAAATGTAAATAATACATATTCAAATCATATTTAAAATTTTATTAATGTAAATAACACATTCAAATTGTATTTAAAATTTAACCAAATTCATGAAATTGACATGAGTTCAAATCTTACCGTCTGCAAATGTTTTTTTTTTTAATAAAAAGACTAAAGTGCTCTCGAGGGTATTTTAGTAATTTTCTTAACCAAGTTGGTATCATGTTGACTTATAACACCAGCTCACTCAAGAGTTTAAATAATAGTATAGTTGCATTTTTATTATTTTTTAATAAAAAGACTAAAGTGTCCTCAAATAATATAATTTATTTTAAATATGAAAGGATGTTTTAGTAATTTTACTAAAGGATGTTTTAGTAATTTTCCTAAATGAGTTTAAATAATAGTATAGATATACAAATATATAACAAATTTATATAACATATATACTTATTAAAGTTTCATATAAAAACTAAAAATTGCTTTAGTTTAAATGGTAAAAAAAAAAAAAAGTTATATGCATGATGTTTTTTGTTTAAATTTTATTATGAAATTATTTTTATTAATTTATAAAAATATAAAAAAGTCAAAATATCCAAATGATCATATAACTTACTTTACAAATAAAATAATTTTTTGATAATTCCCTAACTGAGTTGAGACCCAACTAATGGATGGCACCGACTAAGTAAAAAAGCTTTAAATAAATGCTCTTTTTTAATAAATGAAAATCAAATTTGAGCTTCTTCTCTAGAATTTTGGATTGAGTTCAATTACTCGAATCATTATTGTTTGGAGGATTTTACTCGTATATCACCTCAACAAGAATAAGATTAGACTCAAATCGTAAAAAGATTGAAAAAAAATACATATTAATGATAAAAATAGTAAAATAAAATAAAACTAAATCTTATCATTTATGAAGAAAAACTCTTTGAATAGTGTATGAATTGCAGGTATACACTCAGATCCTTGCGATGAAAGAAGGCATTGATTTGGTGAAAATTAAGTTCCAACTCGACTTTTCTGGGAACCAAAGCTGTGATAACAAATTGGGATACTTAGCAGAGGCTATAATCAACTCACACACTGATATTAAACCAACAATGAAGGCAACCCTTAAGCCAGCTGACCCTGCTCTTGTTTAAGCTGCCATGGCTTCCTCCCATGCTTATCAAAATTCAACACTACCAATAATATTGTGTTGCTTGCATAATTATTTGATATATAGTTTATGAACTTTAAAAACTCAATTATAATACAATGTACCTTTGCATTTACTCGGGTCAATTGTCCCACATGCATCACTTCTTTTTCCTTGAAGTCCGATGCACCACCCACCTCTTCCATAGGTGGAAGCCTTGTCGATGACTCGGCTAACTCCGACGCTTCACTCAATTTGAGCCTCATTGGTCCCAGCTTCACTGTTTTCATCGCAACTTTTCTCTCTAAGTCTGATGACAAACTCACATCTAATTCCTTGGGTAGAAGCCCCTCCGATGACTCACCAAACTCAGATGTTGCCTTTCCTTTGACTTCGGCTTACTTTGGACAGTTCCACAACTCATGCTTTGATGGGCATTAGTTAAGTATTATGATCAAATGATAAGATAATAATAAATTACTAAAAATAAATTTTATAATAACAAAATAAACATTATTGTGATATCATTTATCTGCATCGGTCGTTCGATAGGATAAGAGGTGTTACAGTGTTGAAGCGATGTGCTAATGACCGGTACGCACCAGTACTAGATAGATGAGTGCAGTGGTGGGATGATTTATTAACATAAAATTTTGAGTTTTTATATGTAGTTTTTTAATAAGGTATAAAAAATTGAGAAATTATTTGGTACACTATGGGTAGAGTTTTTAGATTTCACAAGTAATGTCAGGGGTTGACAAGTGTCTTCTAGGGATATAGTAAATTATTTTTAAAAAAATAAACACATGTCCATTTTTAAAGGCTGCTAATGGAATAAAAAAATTACATTGTCAATGTATCAAATACTCACCCTAAAAAGAGTATCTCTATAAAACATTTATCAATCCTGACTCTACTTGTGAGGTTTAAAAATTTCAATCACAATGTAACAAATAAAGAATTTTAAACAAAAATAATTATAAAAACCAATTTATATTGTGAATTTTTTAGAAATTTTGAATTTTTTTTTAATTATTAGAAATTTTAGATTTTTAAATGAGATAAGAGTGAGTAAAAATGAATTTAACCAAAAACAATTTAAAAAGCCAATTAGTAATAACATGTTTTTGCTTTTTAAATAAAAATAATATATATTTGTAAACAGCCCATGATTTATAGAGAGAGAGATAGAGGTTTGTGTGTCAATCTTCTGACTCTTTGAATTCAAAGTGTTTTTCTACCTCGCCAATGTAAGCAAGGCGAATTTCCAATTGGTTTACCTGCACCTTATTTCTGATGTTGTAGGAAAGAGGACTTTGTAAGCAAGGCGAATTTCCAATTGATACACGCATTGAACCTTTCGTTAATTTTTTACAAGTTCATTTTTATCTTTATAGACCAACATTTTTTAAATTTTACAAGCGAGACTAAAAAATGTGTATAATTTATTTATTAAAAAATATATTAAAGACATGATGATTTTTTTAACCCCACTTATGAAAAAAAAAATTACAATGTATTAAATAATTATCCAAAAAAACACAATAATATTAACGACGTTTTTCAAGTACCTAAAAAAGGTACGCACCTGATTAATGGAATTCAAATTTAGGTACCAGTTAGATCCAAATGCTTAGGTGTCAAGTATTCAAGGACTAAAGTGTGCATTAACCCTTAAAAAAACTCATCATTATTTGGGCAAAACAACAAACACCTCTAATGCAATATGTTTTCAGTGATAATTTTGAGTTACAAAAGGTCAAAGTGCAATATGTTTTCAGTGATAATTTTGAGTCATAAAATGTCTTATTTGCCCTTATCTATATTTTGGTGTACAAAAGAGTTACTAGCAAATGAACCTCGAGGATACAATTAAACCTAATGACTGTCTATATTCTGCACTGACAAAAATAGTCTACTAAGAATTGAGCGAAGCATAGCAAGAATATTAATTTTTATAAAGAAATTCTAAAATAATTCTCTATATAACAATCTAAAAACAATAGAATATGAAGAATCAAAAGAAACAAAAGCTTTTATATTTTTGGTGTGTCCAACAAATAAAACTCCTTTTTATAGGAGTTCTCATATCTCTTCATAGAGACATGATTATCCAAATGGTTAGTCACATCTTTTAGCAATAAGCATAATTATTCAATAGATATCTACTTGAATAATTATGACCATTTGTTATTAATTAAGTGACATAACTTTTGATAACATGAGACATAACTCATCACTATGAATAATGATAACTCTTGGTTAATAACCAAGTGACTAATTTTTGGATCACTTCTAATTTTTCAATTATAACTATTGGAACATTATAAATATTTTGAAAATGTTCCAACAATTTCCCCTCGTTTTTAAATTATTCTAAATTTTGATAATCTTGAAAATTGATTGCATAAATAAATGTGTCTTACGATTGAACATTCACTTAGTGAAAAATGTGCATGGTAGACTATGCTTTAAACCATCTATTTCATTTGATTAACTGAACACATCTCACACAATGATTTGAACATCAGTGAATGTACAACATCCAGGGACACATTTATGGTCATGTGTTTGTAGCTTCTTTTCACGAGTGTTGTTAAAGCCAAGCCCTTGAGCTCCTAGAATCGGCCACACCTCGACTCACTCACATAGATAGATCTCATCGAGAATGTTCCAGTAATTATAACACTCTAATATATTTATGTTATGAGTCTATTAATAGTGTAATACTCATCATTCCCCTTATAAGTTACATAATGATGATATACTTTATCTCATTGAACTTAAAACTTAACGTTATACTAAGCTAGTTATGTTAATTTTATGTATCACATGGTGAAACTTTATGTTTATTTGTCTTGAAAGTTTATAAGACCAACATCCATATCAAGTTCATTATCCATTCTTTTGCAAAAGAATGCTATTAAGAATATCCATTGAATGATTATCAATTCACAATGATCACTGTATTGTTATTATCATGTCTTTTTCACCAAGTAAGTTATTGCAAAGAGGCCTCAAATCTCTTGATGGAACAAGATAACATATTTGCTATTTTTGTAGCTTCTTGTCATAGTCAATATAACATGGCTTTTTTTTAAAAACCATATACATATAAGGGTGTTTCATATATTTTTAGATCCTAATCCTATTTGAGGACCACTAGTTGTCCAATCTTTTTACTATGGTCAAAATCATGTCCAATCATATTGCTATTTTCATACTCATCAGATCTTTTGATTTATAGCAAATTTACTATATCTCAAAATTTTAGAGAATCATGAGACAATAGACCATATATAAGTCATATATAAAAACTATGTGCACGATCATAAATATGCACAATATGATCCCAGTTTCAAATATATGATTATCACGTTCACATTCTCACTAGAAGATTCATATCAGAATAGTGATCTTATTATATAAGCTAATGCTACTTTAACAAGAAAATTAACCATGCAAATTGCATATGACTTATTTCATTTCTTGTCAAAGCCACTTCTAGTCCAAACCTTATACCATAACCTAAATGGTTTTATATATGATTGCACATTTTTTTAGTCTATGGTTATTTTAAATCAACCAAGATAATTCACATTATATGATCATCTATATGATAACCTCCGATTCAAGGTATTATTTATCGATTAATACACTTAAATAATGTCTCAATGAGTTACTAATATCATGACCTGAACAAAGCAAATCATTAAGTATCTAAAGTTCATGAGAAATAAAGCAAATTTTTGTATTGAAAAAATTTAACTCATAATTTGGATGGAATGGATTAATTATTTCAACTCCTACCAAACTTCTATATATAATGTATCAATTAGTACATAAGTATCCTTTTGAAAAATCATAACTTTTCACATTTGGAAGTTTACCAAATAAACATGATTGTTAGGATTTCAAATCACTGAACAAGAATATGTTTTCGATTTAAGGCACCAACCGAAACATCATTTCCTTGCATTGCTTAAAATTTTCTTTGACTTCCTTTCTTTCTCTTTTCATGATTGTAAAAATATATACATATCATATATAGTATATAATTCTATATCAAACAAAACTATGCATATTAAAAATATCATACATATGATAAACTAGTATTTAATCTCTATCAAATAAATAATCCATGTCATACTTTTTGTCTAATATGATTACTATCAATATAACTTAACTTTTGAAATCCAACACAAGTAAAATAATATATTTGACATACCTTTCCTTGCGATAAAGATTTCTTCTAAATCAAAATTTGACAAGATTACTAACCCCAATGCAGCCACAATTTTCAATAGTCATCCTCATAGTACCATGCTAGTAGTGGCATATAAATGCGTGGTGAACAAATAAACCTTCTTTAACTTTTCATAAATTGTAAAAATAGAATTTTAAAATTGTTGGCGGGTGGGGATAAAAATGAACTTATAAGAAATTAATCGAAAGCTTCAAGGCATGTAGCCATTCTACTATATTTAAGGTTTTATTTGCCTCCACCTATATTTTGGTGAGCAAGAGAGTTACTGACAAATAAACCTTGATGATACAATGAAGTTCAATGGTTATCAACATTTTGCATGGACGAAAACAGTCCACTGAGCATTGAGTGGAGCATAGCAAGAGTATCAATTTCTATAATGAACTTCTACAGTAATTCTCTATAGAACAATCTGGAAATATTTAAGATGGAGGAGGATAAAAAGAAACTTTTGATGTTTTTTTTTTATGTACCATACAAATGAATTTTCACTCCTATTTAAAGGAGTTTTCATATCTCTTTATAAAGATATAACTATCCAAATATATAGTCATATCTTTTACTCAATAAATATATACTTTTCACTGAAAATATATCAAATAATAGTCTTTTATATTTTGTGCTAAAATAATTAAATTTGATTGCTATTACACAAGGATTGTTAGTAACTTTGAGTAGTGTCTATTGTGCACTTTGTTTGTCTTTGTTATTTTAGTAATGAATAAAATTTTAACGGACATCTTAGTTCTCCCATGGATTTTTTTTTAAGGAAGAATGGTTGGATTTCATAAAACAGAGCCCAAAAAATTGAAGAGGCCCAACGCACACTGAAAAACAGAGCCCAAAAACTAAACAGGCCCAAAGCACAAGGAAAAGTCCAAACAAAAAATAACAAAATAAAATCAGTCCAAATCTAAAACAGATAAGAACACCGTACAAAGCAATAAGTAAACCAAAAGAAGACTGCAAAACCCAACCACTTAGGCAGACTTTCCATTTCCCTAAGCATTGATATTTATTTACGGAGAAAATATGTTTTTTATTTTTCAAGGTATCTACCGGAACGAATTTAGTATTTAATCCTCCGTATTTTTAAAAATAAATATTTTTATTTATGAGAGGAGCTTATATAGAGAGGTTTGAAGTGGATCCTTACAACGTAGAGTAGCTGTAAAGGCATAGAGAGATTATGATTGAATTAGGCTGAAGCTCAATTTTAAAAAAATTTCATTCATACCATGGTTGGAGCTTGACCCGCCCAAATGATCTATTTAGTTGTTTAAAAATAATAATTTGTTTATTTAAATTTAATTATAAAATTATAAATAATAATGTAAAATCATTTTTATTTTTTATAAATAATGAAATAAATCATGCCTGTTCAGGCTGGAAAATCTAGGTCCAAGCTTAGGCTTCCTTTGGTTTCAACTTTACAGCCAGTGAGGTGCGTTTACATGAAAAATTTGCTACCAAACTCACTGCTGTGTTGTTTGTTTAGACTATCAGTGCAGTGAGGTTTCTTTCCCACCACACTGGTCAGCTGATTTTCAGCTGGAGGAATCAGCAGCAGTGGATGAATTTACTGAGCTGTTGGCACTGTAGCAGACAAAAACACCCTTACTTTTATTTATTATTTTACCATTTTATCCTTAAAAATTAGATTAATTTCTTCCCCAATCTGCAGAAAACCCTGCTCTTCAACTCCTGCTCTTCAATTGACACTCACAGCAGACTCAAAGACACTCACAGCAGATTCAAAGAAGCTCTATTTTTCGACTCATATCTTGTTCTCAACTTTGCTCTGGTAAGTCAAAACTCTTCTTTTTCTACTCTATATATGTGTTTGAATTGTATCAAAGTAGTTTCTGTTTTTCCTTCTCATCTTGTTCTCATCTTGTTCTTAGCTAAGAAAATAACAACAAATAAATATGTCCTCACATGGAGGACAAAATCTTAAAGCAGTTAAGTAATTAGTAGAAATGAAAAAGAATTTTTGTGTTCATACACAAATCCATATGTTCTTTCTCCATTATTTTTTTACCTCTGCTTGCCGTTGAAGAGATTGAACATAATTGATGATTTCATCAAGCATACCAGCTTGATACTTCATTCTTTCACTGATTTTCTCCCTTCTAACCTATATAAATCAACATAATTAAAACATTATTATCTAATGAAAGAGACCTGGTAAAATAAGAAAACAAATCAGTAATAATACAATCCATATTACCGAGTAACATGCCAACAAAAAAAAGCCTTGTACGTGGTTGGTTTGGCTCAAAAACACCCTACAACTTAACTCACTAAAATAGCTTTGCTGCTGTTGTTGTTGCTGAAACTATTCCTCTTGCCATTTCAAGCGAGCCCTTTGTCTCTCGAGCACTGTCAAGTCCGAACATTGTAATATCTCCGGCAATGCTGTATTCATGTCTCAAACCCTCAGAAACTAAAACTATCAAAAACAAAACAAAGCACAACTAAACAAACGAAACAACAAAAGCTTATATAGAAAGGTTCTAAGGTTCCCAAGATTCTAGAGAAAGGCTTAGCCTAAAGTTAAGCTATAGGCCGAGTCATGCATTTCTTTTTAGTCATAAGTGCTCCCATGCAGTTGTATAGGCTGAATTTTATTATATTTGAGTTGTGAGGTAGACACGTAGGGCAAGTGGCAATACAGGTTACAACGTGTCCTGCCTCTCACATGCATTGGACACATGGATAGCTATTTACCCACTACTTGCAGCAAGAGGAATGGATGCTGATTCACTTGTTGACATGTTGAATGCAAAATAAAATGGCTTCAGACCAAACTTCTTTCAGCTAGTCAAAAATATCCAATACGAACTTAGTTTTAGATTACTTTTTGGCTTTCTTTCATAATCTGATATCACTAAAGACCATTGCTCATATTTGAAAATTTAGGGCTATTCTAGGAAGCTGTTAAAAGTTCAAACTGATTCAATCAAGTAAACAACCAACCAAGAACTAACAAAATAATACTTCACAAGCATGCATATATAGCAGAAGTGTACAAGTTAAAAACAAAAGTACTTAACTTAGAAACAAAACATACCGATCTAATATATGGTTGCTGGAACAACCAGCCAACAATAGGTATCCTCTGTAAAAATACTGCCAGTGTTGGCCAAAAACCACTGCCTAGTCAATAGACTAAAAGATAATCTCATTAATCCCATCTTCAACGTCCATACCTCCTCATTTGCTGCTAAATAAAATTAAAGCAAAAGCCATGTAATTAAATAGTCAAACATGCCAACACTAAAAACTTTGACTATACAAAATTGTTATTCTATATGTTGTTCGAACATTAAATGGAACAAGAGAAGCAATCAAAGTTCTAATAATCTCCCTCTTTGACATTTTGACAAAATCAACAACAAATAATTAACACACAATCTGAACAAATCAACGAAAACTAGAGTGAAAGTAAGTTCAATGAATCTTAACTAGAGTGAAAGTAAGTTGAAAGTAAGTTGAGCTGATGATTGAGATTCTTGAACCTTAACAGAGAAAAAGTAAGTTGAATGAATCAAAGTTAGAGTATGCTGAGGAGAAAAGAGAATCTAACAATTGATACAAATCAAAAAGAGTAGAGTGAAAGGCAAAAAAAAAAAGGTTCCATTTCGCGTACCTAATCAAAGAGGGAAAGAAGAGCCAGGACCAGGAGTATGTATGATGAAATTATTAGAGATAAGAAAACTCGAAAAAGATTTCTTTGTATTGTCGGGAAATTTAAGAGACTTCTGGCATAAATAATAAACAAAAATGTATACTAATTAATAAGCTAAATTAATTCTTTAATGTGCTAACTTAACACACGTCGATTGCCCAATCAAATCAATCTAAGAAAAGTGTATATTGCACATTTAATCACCTATCTATAGTTTAAATTACGATTTTATCATTAAACTTTGAAAAGTTACAATAAACCTTACTCATTTGTTACAATAAACCTTACAATAAACTTTACTCAAAAACCACTGCCAAGTCAATATTAATAAGTTACAATAAACCTTACTCAGAAATGGAGTAAATATGAAACTTGAATATTATATTTTTGTTGCATTCATTTCCCCTTTTTTCATTAAGTTGAAGCTTCCAATTAAGGTGCCAGCTTTTTTTGGGTGTGGCTGGATAAATATTAGCATTGGGAGATGTCTAATATAACTTATAGACTATAAATTTGCTCTATGCTTCTTGGTGAATGCTAGCACATTGACTGAATTATATCAATGACAATAGATGGTAAAGACACGAAATTTTGTGGAGGGAGATAGTAGCTTAGCAACAAAAGCTATTCGGGATGATGAGCTGACGTTGATATTTTGTGAACTTTGCGTGAATGAAGTCAATGCTGGTAATAGATCGACAACTCATCTAAACTCAAAAGGATGGGAAAATGTCATTGCTCTTTTTCAAGCAAAAACACAAAAAAATTATGGAAAACCTCAATTGAAAAATAAGTGGGATACATTAAAAAAGGAATGGAGGTTATGGAGGGAGTTGCTTAAGGAATCTACAGGTATTGGATGGTGTCCAACTAAAAAGACGGTTGATGCTACCGAAGAATGGTGGGCTGCAAAAATATAGGTTAGTGTTCACTTTATCATTATTTTAATGCATAAAGTTTATTGAAATTAATAATTTACAATTATAAAAATCTTAGTATAACATTTAACATTTAGCATGTTATGTAGGAAAATCCTGATTTTAAAGGATTTAAGAAGAAAGGAATTGAGCCACGATTGAATGAGTTAATGTGGCAAATGTTTGGTGGCATTGTAGCCACCGGAGAGAATGCATGGGCACCTTCGTCTGTGTGTTCTTCCAAGTGGGGTTCCTATGGGAGATGATACACCTAATGAGGGATTTGGTGATTCAGATGAACATATAACGAGAGTGAATGTATTCCTCCTGATGAGGTACCATCAAACCCTTCTCATGAAATTCCTAATCGAAGAAAGCAAACACTTGGGGCTGTACACGGTAAAGGAAAAAAATCAAGTTCAAGTAGAAAATCATCAAGAAATACATTAACTACTCAGATTGAGAAATTGTGTGAGAGTATGGCTAGTCCAAGGAAGTCAGTGAATGAAATTATTTTTCCTCACTCTCAATATACTATTTCAAATGCAATGGATGCTTTGCGTGCTTTGGGAGATAAAATTCCAAAAAAAGATGAACTGTACTATTTTGCCACCAAAATGTTCCAAATACCGGTGAAACGAGAATTGTTTTTGAACTTAGATCCAGATGATAGGGTTTGGTGGCTTCGACGTGAGTATGCTGAATAAAATCCAATTGCATCATTTTCACCCATGGCAGCAACATCCTCATTTCCCTTCCAACCATACCATCAACCACCTCCACCATAAGCTCCTTAGAATTATTATTGTAATATAACTATACTACTTTTTTATATGTAAAACTAATGTATGATACTTTTTATGTTTGGTATTTTTATGCTATGCTTTTAATCAAGTTTCTGTGTTGTATAGAATGTCACGAGATTTTAAAGGATTTATTTTCATTTGATTACTTTTTCAGGTTATGGATGAATTTAACAATATGTATAATAGTTTTTATATGAATTATGATACCCCTGAATTAAGTGAAGAAGCTCAACGAAGAATAGCCACAATTGTTACCCAAGTTGAGAACAACAATTATCATGAAGAGGAAGAATATATGTTAAGCAGTGTATTGGTACAGCATGAAACTTATTTCACTATGCAACCGCATATGGATTCAAATTATACAGGTCAAATGTGGGTGGACGAAGTA